>OY540804.1:23529694-24129694 GCA_961205885.1 Ptychoptera albimana
ACACCATATCCCAGAAACCTTGTAAATCTTGACATGTCGTTGGAAATTTTTCTTCCGGTGCTTGTACAAGATTATTATGACATAATCCTAATTAATTAATTAATTAATTAAATTATAATTATAAATTTATTTATTTTTATTTCTAACCTTCAAATTGTCGCATTTTTTGTGTTACTAAAAGACGTGCTTTACCAGCTGCTGAACGTAAATTACCAATCACATCTTCAGAAACTTCCTCGGTATTTTCCTATATATAAAAAAAAAATTAAATTTATTAAGTACAGGTGGTAATAATAATAAAACAGGGAATAGTAGTCTTACCATTAACATTTTCATATCGTTTTCAGTTGCTTGTGCTAATGACAATAAACGTTCACGCTCCTTATCCAATATAACTAAAAAGTAGGTACCATTCTTTAATTCAACATCATCCTCATCAGTTAATAAAATATTTGCAGCGATTATTTTCTTATTTGCAATATTCTTCTGCTTCTCAATATCAAGACCATTATTTTCCGCTTTTATAAAATCAACTTCAGATATATCTTGTGGTGAATTACCATCATCACCATTTAATGCCTTTTGAATTGTTATTGTTTTCAATGAAATAATTTTACTTTTATGACCATCACCCAGATCCAGAACATCACAATTTGTTTTTTCATCGTAAATTTTCTGCATTGGTGATGCTGGTGTTATTATTACACCATTTGTATGAATTTTTTTATCAATTATATTTTCATTGTTTGACATTTTGTCTGATAGTAATATTGATTTATCACCACCACCACCACCACCACAACTACCGCCAATCGCAATATTATTATTATGATTATTCAACACCATATTTTTTATATTATTATTTAGATTATTTGAAATATTTATTTGATTATTTATTAAATTTTGTTGATTAACTTCACTTAATTTTGTCGATTTATTCATCATATTGAAATTTATTGGTAAATTATTTATTTGTTTTATTTGCTCGGTTATAACCACATCTGTTGTTTTATTATTGTCAATGTTTGATGATGATAATTTATCTTTTATTACAACACAACCGTTAGATAATTTATCCGTTACTGGTATTATAGATTCATTTGAAAATTTATTTATTGAACGTTTTGGCGATACAATTGGTAACTGAGCACGAAACTCAGGACGTAAATGACGTAAAACTGGTAATGAATCTTCAATAACTTCATCTACTATAATTTCATTATTGTTATTATTATAATTATTATTATTATTAAAATTATTATTATTATTATTGCTAATATTATTATTTATATTGTTATTTATTGAATTATAATTATTCTTTTCTACTTTATCGAGTCTATTATTGTGGAATGACAAACAATCTAAATGCTGTAATGTTTTCTCAATACAAAATAATGATTTTTTACAATCGATTGTCTCTGTTGATGTTTTACTTGTGGTTTCACGTATTTTTGTACGTTGCGTACTATAAAAACCTTGTGCTAAGGCACCGGGACCATATAAACGTTCAACACGTTGTTGTATAAAACTTTTTGGTGAATTTATTTCAGAATCTTCATTTGAGATTGAATGCTCTTTACTTACAGACAACGAGGATGGTGTTATATTTAATAATTTTGTTGTTTTTGTATATTTGGTCGTGCTTATATTATCCGTTACATCACCATTATTGTCCTGCAACATTTGTGCGGTGAATAAACGTTTCTCCGGTGACATTAATGATTTACTATCCATCATATTATTGCCAAATGTATTATGATAATTAACTGTTGGACCTGGTGCAAATGGTACAGATAAATAATTACCAATTGTATGATTACCACTGCCTGTGTATGCTGTTGTTGTTATCGGTCTTATTGGTGACACCTCACGCGATTTATTTATATCACGACGTAATTTCGAATCATATGTTGTTAAATTTGAATAACCATTAACACAACATGCTAAATTTAAATAACTTGGCTTCTTTGCACATTCAATAACTGGTTGTTGTGTTATATCTGATGAAAATGTTAATATTGTACTTATTTTACCAGAATTAGGATCTAATATGGTTGTTGTCGGCTGACAATGTAATTGTTGTTTTCCTAATAATATTGATTGGGACGGTTGACAACGATCCAATATACGTGATGTAAATTCCCGTGGAAAATCTTTACCAGATGATGGTGTTAATAAATTTAAACTACCAGAAGTATCTAAAAATAAATAAATAAAAAAAAAAAAAAAAAAAAAATTTTAATATAAGAAAAATGTTTTCCCTTTTTTTTTTTTTTTTATTTTATTTTAATTGAATTGAATACAAAAAAAAACAAAAAGACTTATGTTCAAAAAAATAAAAAATAATTAAAATAAAAAATAATTTTTGACATTACATGATGTAAACAAAAACATGATCATTTCTTTTTTTTTTTTTTTTTATAGTTTTATTTGGAATAGAAAAATAAATAAATAAATAAATAATTTTTCTTTTAAATTTATATTATTAATAATCAAAAAAAAAAAAAATATATATATTTTTTCACTAAAATTAGAGACTAAAAAAATTCCGTTTTTTCTTCTTGTAATAATTTTTTTTTTTTTTTTTTTGGTTTAATTAAATAATTTTTTGCTCTACATAAATAAATAATTTTTCATTTCTTTTCTTATTATTTTTTTAATTATAAATTCAAAACACATAGATAAATATAAATAAATAAATAAAAATGCATAAATATATATGCCTTTGTAATATAATTATTATTTATTGTATTCTTCTTCTTGTTCCTATTTTCTAAAAAAAAAAATAGTAAAATAAATTATGAACTTAAGTATGCCGATACAAAAACATATAATAATAATAATGAAAATGTATGAATATAGAGAAAATAAATAAAGAAATTATAATAGAAAATTACTCACAAAAAAAAAAAAAAAAAAAAAAAATCACAAACATTTATTGCTGAAAATTATGTATATGTTGGCAAAAATTTATACCACATTAAATATAATATTATAATCCTTAAATTAAAACTATTTAAAAAAAAAGAAAAGAAAAACCCAAATAAAGAAATATTTTAGAAAGAAAGAAAGAAATGAAAAGCCTAAAAAAACTAAAAAGAATTTAATTAAATTACAGTAGTCGGCACGGTAATATAAAACTACTAAAGACAATAACCGTAAAATGTAGCTTATTTAGATTATCATGGAGTGAATATAGCAATTATTTAAGGTTAGTTTTATTTATTTATTTATTTATTAGCATAATAGATGAAAAATACAACGAAAAGTGTATATTCTAATTCTCTTATTTAATTCTTACAGAAATTACTACAAAATCCCCTTAAAACGCGGTTAAAAAAAAAAAAACTTTAATCATGGAATTTCTGTAATTTTACTAATTAAATCGGATAATTCAAGGACAGAGAGTATATTCCTTATAAAATAATACCAATAACAAAATCTAATATGCACATCAAATATAAACAAAAATGGTAAGAAAATAAATTATTTAACATTTCTTAACATATCTCAACAAGTAAAACAATCCATAATTCGTTTTAATTGCGAAATGTGTCGTGTAAAAACGCTTATACGTTCATCCTCAAAATCTATAAAAATTCATTTTTATTTATTCAATTCAAGTATAAACGATTAATTTCTCAACTAAAAAGACATTTATTACAGAAACGTCATAACTCCAAATATCTTTTATTAATTCACGTTAACTAATATTCACATTATTACGCAACTACTGTAATTTTCTCTTTGGTGAACAATAATAGAATTTATTCATATTATTAATAAAATAATAATAAAAACCTAAACTAGATTATACACAAATTATCTTTCTTTTTTTCTTAAACAATAATAATAGAGACAAATAAATAAAAATTAATAATCAACACACTCTCATAATATCCAACACACAACATAATAATTTAATTAATTAATTAAACATTTTATTTACAAAATTTTATGTTGAATATATGTAAACTAAACATATTTTTCTATTTTTTTTTTTTTTGCATTATTTTTATACCTGAAAAATCTGTTGAATCAGCATCTACATCGAGTGAACAACTTCCAATTGAGTCAACACTTCGATCCATAATTATTATTTTGATTTATTATAATTAAATAAATTCTTTAATAAATTTTATCTATCTAAATTTTTTTAAAATTAATTATTATCGTTTCTTCTCTAAATTCTTCTTCTTCTTATTATTATTATTATTATTTTTATTTATCATTCAACGGTGTGTGTGTTGTGTTGTGTTGTGTTTTTTTTTTTTTTTTGTTTAGTTTTATTTTTACTATAAATTTGATTATAG
The DNA here is from genome assembly GCA_961205885.1 of Ptychoptera albimana. Taxonomy (NCBI): domain Eukaryota; kingdom Metazoa; phylum Arthropoda; class Insecta; order Diptera; family Ptychopteridae; genus Ptychoptera; species Ptychoptera albimana. The sequence continues at coordinate 23,534,008 of OY540804.1, forward strand.
CGCGCATTGATTTAATTTAACTACCGCAACCGCAACAACCAACATCAACTAACTATAATAATACGAGAGAGAAAGTAAGAAATGTATATTTATTGAATTTTTTTACGTCTTGTTAATTAATATTAATTATAATTTACATAAATAATTGTAATAATTATAATAAAGAAACATTAAATATTCTTAACAGAATTTAATTATTCTCTTTATGTTATAAATAATTTTTCATTAATAATTCACTAATTCCATTTAAATATAATTAATTAAAATTAAATTAAATATTTCTTTGGTGTTTTAAAAGTATAAATTTAATAATAGTGCGTCCAAAACTAAATATTAATAAACTTTTCTTCTCTATTCAATTTCTTTTCACTTCACTTAAAAAATTCATCATTTTTTTATGTGACAAATAATTAAATAGTGTGGCATATAGTAGTGGTGGTGGTGGTGCAACGATTAATAAATATATTTATGGAACAATTAACGTAATTAATTAATACTCAAAAAAAACAAACAACCACACAACACATTAACCAATTTTAATAAAAATTAACAAATGTCTCCCTCTTTCATAATTATAATTTTTTCTATTAATTTTAATTTTTCTGATAACAACAATTATATAATTATTGATAATAAATAATTATTTAATTAATTAACCACACAAAACATTTATTTTCATTTTATCTAATGAATTTTGTTGATTTTTTTTTCTCCATCAATCACCAATAATAATAAATCAATAATTTCTTCTAATTATGACTCTTTTTTTTTTTTATATATATATTTGTATTTTCTTTCTTCCAATCTATATAATTTCTTCGTTTATTATTTTTATTCTTCCTCCTTATTTAATCTCATATAAATATATTTCTTTTTATCAAATTGCTATCATAAGCACAGGTATTAAACATAATATCTTGTAGATTACTGTATAATGTAAGAAAATACTTTTATATAGTGTGTTGTAATTTGATTTCTATTATTTATTTATTTTTAATCACATTATTTTTTACAACAAAATCATCAGCTAATATAATTAATTTTTTTTTTTTTTTTTTTTTGTTTTTTGTTAATAAATATATTAAAATTTTAAACACATAATTACCAAAAAGAAAAAGAAAACAAATTTTATAAATTAGATTCAAAATTTATACAATTAAAAAAAAAAAAACACAGCAATTACAATAATAACAAAAACAAACAAACAAACAGTAAAAAAAAAATTTTTGTTTTAATAATTAAAAATAAATAAATTAATTAATTAATTAATTAATGAAAAGAACAAAATAAATTTTTCTTTATATAATTATTCATCAAACTTATATTCTCCTCTTCATGTAAAATCAACAACAACAACAACAACAACAAAAAAAAAATAAATTAAATAAAAATATGAAACGAAAACTTAAGAAAAAATAACCAAAATAAGTATAAAAAATAGAATTAACATAATAACAATAATAATAATAGTTTTATTCATGCTTGAGAGGTACTTAAAAATATATTTTTATTTATTTTTGTTTTTTTTTTTTTTTTTTTATTATTTTTAATAGTAAAATATGTACACGAAGATGTTGACGACGACTACGTTGTCTATTTTATTTTTCTTTTATTTATAATAATTTTGTATATACAGTAGTTTCTGGTTAATTATGGTACCGCCGGGCACACATCGGGAAACCCCGATTATTTATGTTTTAATAAGAAACAGTCAGAAATTGTTATTAAGTCGTCCTAATTATATAATACCTACATTTTATAATTTTCATTTCTTTATCAGAAATATTACCATTGATTGACTAAGTTATGTGCTGTAAATTAACTAAATATTGTTGCAATAAACACTGAATTAACGTGTAATACAAACGAAAAAAATTATTTTTCATAGCTGTTAAACCTCAATCAAATCAATTTCACTCAAAATTGATAATAAACGACTATATTCCATCAAATATGGTTTAACAAAACATTTATAATAATCCTTTGGCTGATATATAGAAGCTGTATCGTTCCGAAAAGAGATTGTCTTAAAGATTGTATTAAAAATATATTAAATTTTTACAACACAAGGGATTTCCGGGTACTCAAATACCAACAGACGTATAATAGCAACAAACGAGTATTTTTTTTTTTCTTCTTATTTTGCATTTTAATTTTCAAAAGTCACACAAAATTTAAACAGCTGGTAAGTACGACAAATAAAAAAAAAAAACATTTCAAATATATGGTTCCACTTAACCGGAATCCACTGTATAAATTTTTTTTATATCTTCGTCTTGTGAAAGCAAAAAAAAAAAAAAAAATTAAACAACAAGACCAACGACAACAACTACGATATTTAATCTAAATATAAATGCATTTAAAAAAATAAAAAAAAGAGAAAAATTTTGTCTTTTAATGGTTTTGGTTCTTACAAAAAAAAAAAATTCTAATTTTAACAGGAAAATAAAAAAAAAAAAAAAAAAAAAAACTCTTGATTTTTAATTTGAATAAAAATTGTCATCTAAGCTGTAGCTGTGTAGACAGTAGCAAAGAAATAGGAAAAGCAAAAAAAGCATAAAAATAAGAATTTAATTATCATAATTGGATATAGTAATGTCGTGACATAATATTTACTCTTGTGATAGAGCAAAAATGTTCTCAACTTTGAATCCATTTAGATTTATTATTGGACTTAATTATGACTAAATCGCTAGAAACGTCTAGGTCAGTCATACAAAAAAAAAAAAAATTTTTTTTTTAACCACATTTTCACATAAATAAAAACGAAATTAAGTACGATATATACATATAAAGTTGATTTTCAAAGGTAAATAAATAACTTTTGCACCTACATATAAAAGGTAAACACATTTTACACAAATATATGAAGCTTTTTTGTATTATTCTCTTGTAGGCGTTTTTTCTTCTTTCATTCATAAATTTTGTTACATTTTAATAAATTATATGAAAGTTAAAACACAAAATAAAAATTAAATGAAATATTTTCAATGTAAAAGCACAACCAAAACGGCATTAACTTTGCTTAATTTATTTGTCATAAAACGAGAGAAAAAAAAAAGTGAATATTGTTGAAATGTTTAATTTAAAATAATTTCAATGAAAAAGAGTAGAAACTATGACATTTTATTAAATAAATAAATAAATAATAAAAAAAAAAAATAATAATATTTATTTTTCCATTTCTTAATTAGGAGTTGTGTCTCATTTTATATAAAAATTTATTATATATACTTCGTATAAAGGCAAATAATATTCACATCACCACCTGAATCAGACTTTCTGAACACAACCTTAACACTTTATATTAAACTTTAATAAAAAATTTTGCGTCATAAGTTTTATCCAAACAATAAAAAGCAACAACAACAAATCGAAAATTCATTTTTTTTACTTTCAGCACACTTTTAGCAGCAGTAGCAGCATAATATAAAAAAAATAAAAACAACAACCAAAAAAAAAAAAAAAAAAAATCCAAACTAACGGCCAATAATTTGTTGTACATGAAGAGAAAAATACTGTAAAATAAAAATTATTAAACACATTTACAACATACAACGGCATTAATTAAAAAAAAAAATTAATTATTTTGCTATAAACTTGTATTTTTAATTATTATTTAATTTTTGTATTTTTCATTGATGACTGTATGTCATGTCATGTCATAAAAATTCCTGCGGCTTTGATGTGTTTTTTTTTTTTTTTTTTTTTTTTCGTTCTTTATAAGCTTTTAAGCCGAATTTTCATAATTCTATTCTTTTCTTTTTTTTCTTTTTAAATTTAAATATACAAATTGTGCACTGTGCATATTAGATTTGTTTTTAATTTTAATTCTTTTTAATTAATAAAATTCCCATTAACAACATAATTATTTACCACAAAAAGAAACATTTTTAATTTTTTCTCCATAATCAACATAATTATACAAATGCGGTGCATAAAAAAAAAAAAAAAATTAATAAATAGGTTATGGAATTATTACAAATAATAATGCAAAGTAATAAAACGAGGAAAAATATATAACAAAAAGAAATTCCTTTACATAAATTTTAAACATAATTCCTATACAATAAGCTTATTATTCTAATTAAAAATTATTTACAAAAAAGAAAAATTGCTGAATTTCAAGGCCAAATAAAAAAATTAAAAAAAAAAAAAACGCCAAACATGCTAATAAATGATTAACCAGTAATGTAACAATAAATTTCCAAATAATCCTTAGAATATTAACAATGAATTTTCAAAACAAATAATTAATTAGAACATAAAAAAAAGGTAATTAAAAGCACTAAATGAATGAAAAAAAATTAGTTAAAAACAAAAAAAAAAAAAAAAATAATAATAAAGTTCACTTACCACATTCCCAATCCACAATAAACACAAGTTTTTCTTTTATACTTTTTTTTTATTATTTATATTTGTCAAATATTAAAATATATATGTATATAGGAAAAAAAAATGTAATTTTTAATTAAATAAATTGGTAAAAACAAAAAGTTAAAAATGAATTTCTATGAACGAAATTTCTTCCAACAAAAAAATCACTGCCTACATGTCAAAATATTTATCGATGTAAAAAAATTCAACTAGCCATTTTGAAAAATTTACGAATAGGAATTTTTCTTTCTTTTTTTTTGCTTTAACAAAAAATAAAAAAAAAAATAAATTTCTTTTTATATTTGCTCTCTTTTTTTTTTTTTATTTAAATCTTACTTTACCTACAATCCACAATGTAATAATATGTATATATAAAAAAAAAGAAACAATACTTTTTAATTTTTTTTAATTATTACTTTATCATTATTTGATTAATAACAATTATAATAATACACAATGAATGAATTTTTTTTTTGTTAAAAAATATACAAGTTCAACAAAAAATAATATATATGTGGTTACCATATTTAAGTACAAGTGGATTGTGTAGTGGAATGTAGGTTTAAACTGTCATTAGTAAAGATCAAAACCAGTTGTGCTATTTTTTTTTTTTTTTCTTACCGGTATTTGCCAATATTTTATATTATTTTTATTCAATAAATAAAATATTTAATTAAAGAAATAATAAAAAAAAAGTATTTTTAAACACTTTTAATAGAATACTAAAATTAATAATAATAATATAAACATAATAATATATCTTATCGATAAAAATATTTATTTAAACACATTTTGTCGGTTATACAGGTAACCATTTTACTACATCAAAATAATAAGGAATATTTTAAGTAAAATAATTTTGGATACGTTATATCTTAAATAAAAATAAAATTACAAAAAAAAAAAAATTATAATAAAACTAAAAATTAAAATCAATATTATGTATTATATTAATAAACTTAACTATATTATAATAATAATAATAATAAAAAACTGAATATTTTTTTTTTTTTAGAAAATGATGACTATACTTATACATGGTATAAAAAAAAATCAAAACAATATGAATTTAATTAATAAAGATTAATAATAACAAATTGTATAGATAATAGTTATTTTTATGATTAATAATAATAATAATAATAATAATAATAATAATAATAATAATAATAATAATAATAATAATAATAAACAAAATATTTAGCATGCTATTAAGAATTAAACAATTATATATATATATATATATTATTCATGAAATATTTTTCTTTTTTTTAATTCTTATTTTCATTAATTTTGTTTTAGTTTATTCTTTTTTTTTTTTTAAATTAAACAATTTTATACATTTAATAATTACGATTATAACTTAATATTTATTATTAATAATTATAATTTTTTTATTTCTTCATCATCTTCTTCTTCTTTCTTTATGGCATTATAAAATTCTCTTTCTTTAATTAAAAAAACAAAAAAAAAAAATAACAAAAAAACAAAAAAACAAAAAAAAAACAAAAAAAAAAACAAACAAAAAAAAATTACTTTATTCTGCTCAAACATTTATCAACAATCATTTACATACATTTAATTAATTTTATTTGGTTTCAATTAAAATTTCAATTTTCTTTTATTTAGTTGCTTTTATAATGTTTCTTTTCTTTTTTGTTAATATTAATATAATTACTAAACATATTTTTCTCTTTTACAAATATTTATTTATATTTTTTTTATTATGTTTTAAGTTTTTTCTTCTTTTTTTTTTAATTCTAATTTATATAAAATATTTATCAATTTTAATTTTTAATAAAAACGTCGATATATTGTTGTTTTAAAATAAAAATAAAAAAATTAAATTTTTAAAATCGCGCATATGTGTATGCATTAAAAAAAAACAAAAACATTTCTAAATCACAATAGTTCCAGAAACTGGGAATAATAATAATCAAAAATATAAAAATAAAATGCCAATTATAATGGTTAGAATAAAACAAATATAAAATAAAATATTTTTCATTCAAAAAAAAATTAAAATAAAATAAATTTAGATAACTATGGCTCAGCCATTAATCAAAATAAAAATATGTAACAAAAATTTTTCCTATTCAATTTAACATTTAACTCTTAAATTTCTTTAATGATTATTTTTTTTTTTTAAGAGTATGTTTTATGATAAGTTCCAATAAAATAAACACTCAATGATTGATAACATAAGTTTTACATATATATATATAATTTATCTTCTTTTTTATTCCTAAAACCACGTCACCTCGTAGATCACATTATGTCTATGTATTCTCCCCTTTTCTTATTTTATTTTTGATTCATAGATTTTCATCAATCATTAACTTCATTTCTTTTTTAAATATATCTTTTGTATTATTTTTTAAATATACAAAATAAAAATCGTATATATTTTTTTTATAGAATATATATGTTTGCAATTTCTATAAAATTCTTAAGAGATAAATGTGTGCAAAAATATTCTTCTTTTTATTTATGTCTCCTTTAACTTTTTTTTTTCCTTCTTCATTTTATTCCTAATGATTCCTTATACTTCTAATTATATAGGAAAATATATTTCTCTCTACTCTATCTTTTTTTTTCTCTTCTTATTGTATTAATAATTAATTTTATTAACAATTCTGTTTTATACATTAATTTTTATAACATTTATAATTATACAAAAAAAATTAAATTTATTAAAATTATTTCTTTAAGACATAGAACTACATGGTAATCGAGGTGAACCCATTTGGGTTAAAACACGATCTAACCATTGTAGTGGCCCATTTAAATGCAATTCAATCCAGCAGGGCGTCGAAGTAACAGTTTGTCGTCTAACATATAGAGAAAATAAATGATTAAATTTGATTTTTTTTCTCAATAATAATAATTCTTTTTATAATTACCTATATTCTGCTCCCCAACCTTTAACAAATGACATGCGAATTGTGCACATTCTGGTTAATTGGTATACAGCTTCAAATCCTTGGGAAACTGATTGCGACAATAATGCAGCAAATTCTTGATTATTAAATATTTTCAAATTACACCCTGTAAAAAAAGGTTATTAGTTTTAATAACAATAAAAATTGATAAAAACTAGAAACGTACCTGGTGGTATTTTACAAACTGTTGCTGGATGCCAGCCATATCTTTGATTACAGTTTGGACTTTGTACAAATATACTTGAATCACTCAAGCATTCAGCAAATACTTCTCCACCAATGTAATATAATCTAACACCTTTACCAATATGACGACGCGTTTGTTCGACAACTTCATTTCGATTAACATTTGAGAGTAAACCAAGACAGAATCTTAAAATAAATAATTTTTTATTTAATTGATTTATAGAGCTCATAAAACTAATGAAAAACTTTTATTACCTTTCCGAATTTGAGGGATCAGTAAAACCATCAACAGTAATTGAAGGTTGTGACGCATGAAAAGTTTCACCAACTCTTGTGTTTAACTCATAATAACTTATAGAGCACCAAAAAGCCGGTTCGTGATACATGACTGGTTGTGCATCGATTGGTGGACTTGGAGTTAATCTTGCCATACCTAGCAATATTCCATTATTTAATTATAATATTCTAATAAATTCTTAAACTACCCTCTTAACAATCCTTTCCAATTGTACACATTTACAAATAATCAATAAAATTCTATTAAAATTATATGATACCAACAACGACTCACTCATGTTATCATTTTGATCCATAGGGTCGCCATCTTCTGACATGTATCCTGGTGGTGGCGTCTCTGTACTCAAATTAGCTGAGTCCATAATCCTAGCATTGACTGGTATTTGTTGACCTAATGTTGCTTCCATATAAGATGGTGTTTGTTGTAAATTTAAATTACAACTGGATTACAACATAAAATATAAATTGAAATTATTAATAAAGCTTCACAAGTATAATATAATTAAATTAAGCTAACCTTAAAGCATTATTATATTGTATATTATGAGGAACTGTATTGCTAAGTTCATCTAATGGGTACGATGATAATGTTTCTGTTGCTGGAATATTTTTTGGTACCAATATTGTTAATGGTTGTTCAATTTTTGTATAATGATAAGGATTTATGCAAACTTCATCCTTTTTTAATTGATATGCATATTCACAATGCTCTAATGACTTCAATTCATTATGGCTCTAGAAAAGAAAAAAAAATATATATTTAGTTTTATTATTTAAAAAAAATATTTGATTAATTATTACCTGCAGATCCGGCCAACGCCACAGTCTGCAATATATGACGTGAGGAAGGCCCTTTCTATGAGCTATACCATTTTCACCATTTGCAGGTCTTGTCCTGCGAATTTTTGTTTGTATTATAAATTATTATTAGTCAATATAAAAAATAAAATATTACTAAAGGACACAATATAACTTTATTGTGTTAACAACAAATATTGTATTTAATAGGAAAATAAATAATAAATTATTTTTATTTTAGAATAAAATTATGTAGATTAACATATTGAAAATAATGTGAAAAAAGAAAAAGATAAAATAGTATACGCCATTTTATATTGAGGATGTGATATTGGGGTAGGACACTCTAAATAATGTATCTAAACTAAACTTACCAACCATAGCAAATATTGTTATGTCATTAAATCTCATATAGAATTATGTTAATAAATTATAATCCTTTTTATTTATTATTATAACGTTTTTATTTTTATTATGATTTTTTATTTTTTTATTTTTACAGAGTTAAACAATTTTTTATTTATTTTTTTTTTTGCCAATTTTCATATTAATTGCAAATTAAAAACATGAAAACATTTGATGTGCGTTCACAAAAAAAATATTCAAGTTCATGGCAAATAAAATGCAATAATCGTGTACGCAAGTATTAAAGTATGTACAGTAGAATACAAAAAAAAATCAAATTAGACAAAAAAAAAAACGAAAATAAAGAAAAAAATAATTAAGGAAAAAAGGGCGATAAATAAACATTTTAATTTTTTTTTTTTTTTTGTTTTTACTTTAAATTTTTAGAACAAATTTGACGAAGCAAATCTGCTAATTTAATTAATTGAATGTTTAAATGTGTGGAATAATATAAATATCTTCGTTTAATTTAGGCGACCGAAAATACATCCATGCATAAAAAAGGAAAAAAAAAATTATAATTTGGTAAAAGAAAATAAAAGAAAATGAAAAGAAAAATTATAGGATGAAAGAAAAAGTAAAAAATTGTGGAAATAATAATTAACTATATATTATTTACCTAGGAATTGTAATACATTTTGTATTATAATTTTGTGTGGATACGGCTTTCTCTAATTCCTCAAGAGCACCAGATTTTTTTAATTTTTTCACTAGACTCTTGACTGCTTTTTCAGACCATTTTCCTTCAATTGAAGATTCTTCATTACCCTTTTTCCATGCAAGTAAACGCTTAACAATTGGGGGAGTAAATGGTAGCATAATTAACACTTTTCTTCAATTCCTTATAAATATAATTAAACAACGAATAACTTTTTTAAAAAATCTTTTTCATATGAAATTAATTAAATCGCGTATTTTTTTTATTTTTCTTATTGTCTGACTTATGCTGCCATATTGAAAAATATGGATAAAATATGTGATTATGACAACTTTACTTTGTTGCAATTTAAATGTATTTGATAAACAAGTAGAGTGATACAACCTTCTTTATGTGTTAACTTATGTTATAGAAAGAGATGCAAAATATCTATATAATTATTAAATATATATACAGATATATATATATATATATATATAAAATTACTTTTCTTTATTATTATTAACAATATATTGGTCTATATATTTAATATAATTTAAATGACAATTAAATATATGTATATATAATTGAATCATTAATCATTTTTATGTTTACACTAACACATTTTATTTATGATTTTTATGATTACAGATCACTTGAAAATTAAATTAATTTGACTTAAAATAAAATTATAGCACATTTAAATTAAATTTCTTTTTTGCATTTACAGCGCCACCAGTGGTTGTTATTATACTTTTTTAATTGCGGCTGCAAGGCCAAACATAATCTGTCATTCATATAATGTTTTCTATTTTGTTTGATCAGTCGAAATCATAAAGCATAGAAGTATGTTTGGCATTATTTAATGTTTTCAAACACTTTAATTTATATATTAAATTTATATAATTAAATGCTTATTTAGTGTTATTTTAAGTTAAAGTTTAAAGTAAAATTAAAGACTAAAAAATTTTTTTTTTTTTTTAATAAAATCATTGTTTAATATGGTTGCAAGCAACGAAATGGAATTATTGGCCGATGTTGTGTTTGTGATTGAAGGGACTGCAATTAATGGCGCTTATATTAATGACATGAAATCAAATTATATTGTTCCAACATTGGAATACTTCTCTCAAGGAATATTAGAAGAACGCGATTATTATGCTTGTGATAAAAATAGTACTTTATATGGAATAGTTGTATACAAAACCGCTCAAAGTATGCCTGGAGTATGCTGTACTACATATGGTCCGTTTGCTAGTCCACAAAAAACCCTGAACGCAATAGAAAGATTAGAGTAAGTATCCATTCCAGTTTAAACATTATTTAAAATAAATAAATATTAAATTTAAAATTTTAGATTAACAGGTGGGAGAAGTGAATCTAACGCCAATTTGGCAGAAGGCATGGCGACAGCCATGGTCTGTTTTGACGATATGGAGGAGAGACGTGAACCTGGCATGATAGCACAAAAACATTGTATACTTATATGTAACAGTTTACCATATTACATGCCAGTTTTTGAATGTTATGCTTACGAGAATAAAAATGTCGAACAATTAGCTGCATTATATCTGGATGTATGTATATTTAATAATTTAAATTACTATTTATAATGTTTATTAATTATTATATAATGCATTTGATATTTTAGAAAAATATAAATCTCTCAATTTTATCGCCACGTAAAATACCAATTTTATTTAAATTATTTGAAAAAGCTGGTGGTGATGTTAACACATCTACAACAAAAAATTATTGCAAAGATCCAAGACATCTTGTACTTTTGAAGGGATATTGGTAATTAATTTAATATTATATAAATATATGTTTGTTCTATTATTTACATATGTATATGTGTTAATATTTGCAGTCTTAAAGAACGGCCAATTAGTCCAAATACTATAAGTCAACAAACAGCAAATATGCCTAGTCCGTTATCAACAAATCAAAATACAAACTCGGTAGATGGTGTATCTAATAACATGATATCTACAAATAATCAAGCTAATGCTTTAAGAAATATGGCTAATTCAGGAAGTAAGACAAACACATTTGTATTTATAATATAATTATAATAATTTAATAAAAACATTTTACTTTTTAGTTTATGGAGATAATATTAATGCAATGTCAGCAGCGAATCAAATGCGTAGTGGTGCCATGATGTCACAAAATCCACAGCAACAATTAAATCCACAATTTGCTGTTCAAGGCACAAACCAACAGGGTAATATGCCAATTAATTTTCATCCTCCATTACAACAAACGCGTGGGCCAGCTTCATGTTGGATTGTACCGCAGCAGCAGCAGCAACAACAACAACAGCAACAACAAAGGCCTCCGTTTATGCCGAATGTTTCACAAAATACAAATAGTCAACAAAATCCTCCAAACTCTGCTTTAATATCACAACTTTCAACACCACCACATAGTATTAATACACAAAACGCTAATCAAATGAATACTATGAATGCTCAACAACAAGCTGCTATTCGTATGCAAGTAATTAATCAACAGCAACAATTAGCATTACAAAATCAAATGCAACAACAACAGCAACAACAACAACAGCAGCAGCAACAACAACAGCAGCAGCAACAACAACAACAGCAGCAGCAGCAGCAACAACAACAGCAGCAGCAACAACAACAACAACAACAACAGCAGCAGCAACAACAACAGCAAGTTAATCAGCAACGTCAAAATGTTATTCCCATCCAATCAGGCCCATCAATCAATCAGCAAAGTAACAAATTCAAAAATTATCTTAATTTAAATATATTATTAATTAACTATATTTATTATAGCTCAACAATCACCGAGTGGAGTTAACTCATCATCGCGGGAACGTATTTGGACAGGAGTACTAGAATGGATTGAAAAACCAAAAAGTGATCAAGCTAAAATTACACATCATGTACCATGTCAAGTGACAACAACCAGTAAAGATGGCGAACCAGAAGTGTAAGTTTTTGACTGTTTTAATTTTTAGATCTATTAATGAATGCAAATTATTTTTGAATCAACAGAAAAGCAGATAATTGGCCATCCCGTCTTATAATGCAACTGATGCCAAAGCAGTTGGTGGGCAATATAGGAGGTCAATTTCTTAAAGATGCCAAGAATGTTATATTTCATTTAAATCAATGCGAGGCCTTAGATGCTCTGTTAAAAGTTATGACTACTGGATTTGTAAGAAAAAATAATAAATTATTTTAAATAATATATACTAAATTTTTGTTTTGCTTCTAGGCCGGATGTGTGCACTTCACTGGATCCATGCCACCAGCAAGCTGTGACATTAAAGTATTAATTCTTTTATATACAGTGGAGAAAAAAACTTTTCTTGGATTCATTCCTAATAATCAGACCGGATTCGTAGATAGATTACGTAAAGTAATACAACAAAAACAAGGCGTGGTACGTCATGGACAGGTTTGATTACGTAGAAGGAATACAATTGAAATATATTAAATAATTGTTTCAAAATTTATTTAAATATTTAAAATATGAATATTTTGTTTCTATTATGTATTGAACAATATCAAAAAAAATCTTTTATGTAGTAAACAAAATTAATTTAGACTTTTTTTTTACTCTAGGTCCAACAAAATTCTGTCCAGAGTGGTCAGCAACAGGGTATGTCTGCCGGTCCAAGCATGAGTGTCGCTCAAAATCCATCAAACGTACAGGTTAACTAGAAAATTATATATTTCATTTTAACGTTTATATTATTAATTAAAATATTTTTATAGATTGTCCACCAATCATCTCAACCAATGGTTCAAACAGCGAATCAAGGACCACGCATGGGAATGGTAAATGTTTTATAGTAATATATTTAAAATTGTATAAAGTTTTCATTTAATAATTTTTTATGCAGAATATGCCAGTATCAAATGTTGTGAATAATCAAAATAATATGGGTAATTTACGTCCAGCGAATTTGAATCAACAACGTTTTGATTATGATCCGCGACAGCATAATTTAGACAAAATGTCACAGATGAAACAAACATTTGATGTTACTGGTCAACAGGATCAATTCAAACAAAACTTTGATTCATATAATCAAATGCCAATGCAGCAATTGCAACAAGATAATATGCAACAAGTTTCAGCCCAACAACAACAGCAACAACAAATTAATCAGGCGACCCAACAAGAGCAATACAAATTAGCAATGATGCAGCAAGCGCAACAACGTGGTGGAAACATGGGAAATCAACAATCTAACCAAGTAAATGCAGTATCAAATGGTCCTCGAATGTTACGACCTGGTATGTCTAGTAATCCTGGGCTAAGACATTTACTACAGCAGCAGCAACAACAAGTAATTATTTCAGCAATACATTCATTCTAAATATTAAATTATTAATTTATTTTTTTATTCTCTAAAAAAGAATTTGATACAACAACAAACGCAAAATCCCCAGTACCGCCAAGTTATGGGTATGCAAGGAGGAAATTCTGGACAAATGGGCGTTAGACCGTCTCAGGGAGTTCCCAATCAACAATTTGAAGATTCCAACTATGATTTCATATAATTTGCAATAAATGTTTACAAACATTATAAACAATTCTATTTAATGTTATATTTATATATACGTAAATTGTATTTTAAATTAAATAAACATATTTTTATTTTTATGTTATAAAATAAAATTCTTTTACTTATTATATATCCATAAATTCATAAATATAAAATTATCCATATTTGGTTACCATTTAAATAAAATGATTGCATATAATTATAGCAAGATGTAACCATACAAAATAATATAATATTGGTCTATTTACAGTGTAATATACCATCTGGCAAGACATTTTATATAGAAATGAAGTAGTCAGCTTGTCTGTCATTTTTCGTTCATTTAATTAAGTAAGTAAAAAACTATTAGTAAAATTAAATTGTATAAAATTTCCATAAAATATTTTTTCAATTTTATTATATTTTTAAGTTTAAACTAAATTTAACAAATTTGAAATATAAATTTCTAATTTTTAAAATTCAAGTCGAATATTTTAGTAACAATTTCAAAAGTGGCAAAGATAATTTATTTTTAGCAAAATTTACGAAGTAAAACAAAAGAATACAAAAAAAAAAAAATAAATATTTATAATCATTTTTTTTTTCTTTTCTTATTATTTTTTTTATTTTTTTTTTTCGATTCAAATATTAGATATATAACTTGAAAGGAAGAATATAGATATAATAGATAATAAAAATAACAATTAATTATACAAATGTAAATATTATTACTTTTAAATCACAATAAATATTTTATTATAAACAATATTTTAATAAAGAAGTAAAACACAAAAAAAATTCCTGGCTTTGACCGATACACAATACGTTTGAGGAAATGAGTAGACAAGGATCACAAATAGGACTTAGGTCTATAAATCTTCTGGAGGTAATTTATGTAAATTTTATTGTGATTAAAGCATATTCAATAATTTGATAATTTCAATGTTATTTTGCAGATATGGACAGATTTGGAGGAAGGTATAAAACAGGTATATAAAAGGGAAGAAAATTTAGCAATTCCACGTTATATGGAATTATATACGTAAGTTTTCAATACTTTTTTTCAATTAATGATCATATAACTATACTGACCTCTTTATTTTTTAAGACATGTGTATAATTACTGCACTAGTGTTCACCAACAGCAGGGACAAACATCAAGACAAGTTTCATCAAGAGTTCCAAAAAAAACAACTACTAGCTCGTTTTCAGGTGGTAATTATTCTGTAAATTTTATATGGTGGAACTTGAATATTAAGAGTTTTTTTTTTTTAGGTGGTGCACAACTAGTTGGTCAAGAATTGTATAAGAAATTAAAAGACTTTTTAGAATTGTACCTAATTGATTTACAAAAGGTAAAAAATTAAATATAACCGTGTAACAGTGTATACAATAATTATTCTTTATTCTATTTTTAGAAGGGAAAAGATTTGATTGATGAAGATGTTTTAACATTTTATACAAAACAATGGGAAGAATATCAATTTTCAAGTAAAGTACTAAATGGGGTATGTGCATATTTAAACAGACATTGGGTAAGGCGTGAATGTGAAGAAGGTCATAAAGATATTTATGAAATATATCAATTAGCTCTGGTAACATGGCGAGAAAAATTATTTAAACCACTAAATAGTAAAGTAAGTATTTTAATCAATCTGTTTTTTATGAAAAACTATAATACTGATATTTAATTATTTTGATTCAAGGTAACGGAGGCTGTATTAAAGCTGATTGAAAAAGAAAGAAATGGTGAAACAATCAATTCATCGCTTGTATCTGGAGTAATTATTATTTATATAATTTTTTGTCACTCATGTAAAATATATTTTTAATAATCATTTAATGAAATTATAGGTTATTAATTGTTATGTTGAGCTTGGCCTTAATGAAGATGATACGAGTCAAAAGGGACAAAATTTGTCAGTATACCAAGAGAGTTTTGAAAAAGATTTTGTTGAAGCCACAGACAGGTACACAAAAAAAAAAAAAAATCCCATTGGAAATAAGAATTTTTGTTAAAATAATTTTAAAATATTTTAGATTTTACACAAGAGAAAGTGCTGAGTTTATAAGAGATAATCCCGTTACCGAATATATGAAACGCGTTGAGCAACGATTAAATGAAGAGAAAAAAAGGGTTGAAGTTCGTACTATAATCATATAAAATTAATCAATATAATCGCTAATCTATATTCAATGCATTTTAGGTGTATTTACATACTAGTACCACACTGCGTTTGGCTAAAACTTGTGAAAAAGTATTAATTGAAAAACATCTAGACATGTTTCGACAGGAATTTCAGGTAAATTAGAAAACACACAAATATTCTATTTAAAAATGCTAATACTTGTTCTCTTGCAGAATTTATTGGATTTGGATAAAAATGATGATTTGCGACGCATGTATCAACTTGTTTCTAGAATTAAAGAAGGTCTCGTGGAGTTAAAAACTATTTTAGAAATTCATATATATGAACAGGGAAAGACAGCAATTGAAAAATCTGCAGATGCTGCAGCCAACGCAAGTGTTTTTTTTTTAATGTATTTTATAAGAAAATGTTAATTGTATCTTTTTATTCTTCTATAGGATCCAAAACTATACATTCAGACAATATTAGAAGTACATAAAAAGTACAATGCGCTTGTTTTAGAATCCTTTGCAAACGATAAAGATTTTGTAGGAGCGTTAGATAAAGCTTGTAATAAATTCATAAACATGAATGCAGTTACTTCAGCCAGTAAGCATTCAAACAAAAGTCCTGAACTCTTGGCAAAATATTGTGATTTACTTTTAAGGAAATCAAGTAAAAATCCAGAAGAAGCTGAATTAGAAGATGCGCTTAACCAAGTGGTTTGTTTAAAAAAAGAAGATTTTTCCAAACAAATTTCAATTATACTTAATGAATTTTATGTTTCATAGATGATAGTATTCAAATATATAGAAGATAAAGATGTTTTTATGAACTTTTACCGTAATATGTTAGCTAAACGTCTTGTCCACCACACATCCAACAGTGATGACGCTGAAGCATCAATGATATCTAAATTAAAACAATCGTGTGGTTTTGAATATACTAGCAAACTACAACGAATGTTCCAAGTAATTATTTATTAATTTTTAATATTACGAAGTTTTTAATTTTCTTTCTTTTTTTTTTTAAATTTGTTTTATAGGATATTGGTGTTTCCAAGAATTTAAACGAACAATTTCGTGGCCATTTAAAACAGGCAAATGTATCTAATGAAATCGATTTTAGTATCCAAGTTTTATCCAGTGGCTCTTGGCCATACAGTCAGAGCTATAACTTTTCACTGCCAACCGAAGTAATTATAAATAATTTCCCCAATTAATTACAAGAATAAATAAATTGTATTTAATTTTAGTTGGAAAGATCAGTACAAAGATTTAATAACTTCTATGGAGGTTTACATTCAGGACGCAAATTAAATTGGTTATATAGTATGTCGAAGGGGGAACTCATAACAAATTGCTTCAAAAATCGATACACATTACAGGTACAGTCATATCTAAATTGAATATCAATAATGGAATTTAGTCTACCGAGTGATTTAATTTAATTTAGGTGAGCACATTTCAAATGGCCATTTTACTGCAATTTAATGAGCAAATCAGTTTGACAGTGCAACAATTGGTAGACAACACTGGTAATTTATTATCTTCATCATTTGCTTTACTTTGCTTTGAGAATCTTTTGTGATAAAATTTCATTTCATCATTTTTAGGCATAGGCTATGATAATCTGATTCAACATCTATCAATAATATTTAAAACAAAACTTTTATCTAGTACTGAAGATAACAATTTAAATAAGGACTCGTTGGTTGAACTATTTATGGGATATAAAAAGTATAAGACAATTATTATTTGCGGTTCCGAATTTGATTACAAACTAAGTCACGATTGATTTCTTTCTTTTAGCAAAAAATTGCGTATAAACATAAATGTACCATTAAAAGCGGAACTTAAAGTGGAACAAGAAGCAACACATAAGCATATTGAAGAGGATAGAAAAATGTTGATTCAAGCAGCAATAGTAAGAATAATGAAAATGAGGAAAGTATTAAACCATACACAATTAGTTGGTGAAGTATTGACCCAGCTATCATTTCGCTTTAAACCTAAGGTTCCATTAATAAAGGTAAAATGAATTTTTCATCTCTTTTGTTTTAATGTATTTACGTTTTTTTTTTTATCAATGTTTATAGAAATGCATAGATATTCTTATAGAGAAAGAATATTTAGAACGAATGGAAGGTCAAAAAGATACCTACAGTTATTTAGCGTGATTTTCATTGCTATATAGTGGATCCTTAAGAAACCTAATTGTAATGAACATAATATGCTTAATACACACAACAACAACAAAACAAAAAAAAAAAAAGAAAGGAAAACAAACAAACTAAGATTTAATTAAATAATTTTCATTCTTTTTATTATCTAATTATCTTAATATAAATATATATTTTTATGCTCTATTATAGCAAAAAAAAAAAAAAAAAAAAATTAATAATAATATGCATTACACTTTATGTAATACACTCTTTTTCCTGTTTTTTTTATAGAAATTTCATATTTGTTTATTATTATTATTATTATTACTATTACTATTCTATTATAAACTATTTTTTTTTTTCTGTTTTATTATTTTAGTTATTGCGTAAAAACTAAAACAAAGAACAATTTCACGTGTATAATTTTTGTTATTATTGTTTTATTTTTTTTTTATTTTTAATTAATTATTTTAAAAGTATAAGTTTCTTTTTTTATTTTTATTTTTATTTTTAATAAATGGAAATTTGTTGATTCTGTATATTGAATTATGTAATAAATAAATAATTAAAAACAGACAAAAATATTTTGTTGTTATTAATTAAAAAAATTTCTTTTTTTTTTTTTTTTTGCTTTTGCTTTTGTTTTTTATCTTATATGATTGTAATGCGAAATTTTGTTGAAATTTATACGATTATTGTAACTTGGATAAATAATCATTTAGAGGCAGAGGCCTCTCGAAACAAATAAATAAACTATAGCCATAATAAATGAGTATCATTTGGTTATAACATAACTACATCGAGTTTGTATAACCGTTTTTAATAAATGGGTAACATTTTTTTTTATGTCGAAAAATTATTATGAATAGCCTAAGCTACCATGTCAATTTAAAAGATTGAATTGTAAGTATTTTACGTCTGTCAAATTAGAATGCACGCAAATTCCAAGCTGCTAACTATTTTAGATCTATTTCTGATTTTGCAGTCGCGCTAGACTTGCACAACATTCATAATTTGTCGACATTGGTTTTAAAGGATCGGAAGTCAAATTTAAAAAGAAACGCAACCATTTTATCGCGGTTCGATTAAAAATTAAAAAGTCGTTCAGCTATCCCAACCCATGTAGTGCGTAACCGCTTTTCGCAATGAGGGATGTTTTCCGCAACCTATTTATCTTTTTTATAATTAAATTAGAAAATGATGATTTTGTTTTTGTTCTTTATATAATTATTAATATCAATTATTAAAATCCAATCTAATTTAGATTAGATAATAATAAACGGTATTAATATATAAAATTTAGATCGTTTCGGATTTAAGAATGATAGACAATTTAAATTGAATCTGTGCTTAATATAAGATTAAATTATCGATAAAATAATAATTTTCGAAAATCAATAATTTTACAGGTGAACAACTTTTCTCTTAAGTATTTCATTTAATTCGTTTATTTTATAAATATCAAAGTTTCGATGTATTTTATTGATAGAAACATTAAAAAGCGCATGATTTTTACACTTAAATTAAATAATTTTATTTGAACAGTTATTACTGAAGCCGTTCAATGTTGTTTAACTTTTTTTTTTTAATTGTAAATTATATGCGATAATCATTATCACAGTATGAATCATATTTTTTATTAATTTTACTTAATATTTGTAACAACTGGTTGTGCTAATTACTTTCCTGTTCCATTACCAACCAATAGTCAATAAAGTGACTTTATTAAAGTTTAATTACCAAAACTTTATATATTTTTTTAAAGTTCTTTAATTACATAGTGTAAAAAAGTGCTTTGTTAAAATTTTAATAAAAAAAATTTTTTTGACAATTTAACTAAAACTGTCAGAAATTTTTTGCTTTTAGTTTTTTTTTTTCTATAACAATTCGGTTGTTTCATATTGTGAATTTTAATGCGCCTTGTAATTTACAAAATAATTGCATATAATAAGTGAAAGTAATTGCATTTTTGTAACTAATTAGGCGCTGTAGAGAGTGAAATTTATATGCATTTTGTTATTGACGTTGTTTTTTTTGTTCTGGGAGTTCGTGCTCACACATTGTTAACAAAATATCCGAACATCAAAGTTCAAACGCTGAATATCTGAAATAAGTAAACGAACGCGTAAAATAATAAAAATGATATCAATTGATTATCTAAAGAAGGTAATTAAAATTAATTAATACGCAATGCATTAACATGATTAATATCATTTATAAAAACTTTTTTTTGTAGAATTTTCCAATATTGGAGGAGTATTTAATAAAAGTTTATAATAAAAAAGAAAAAATTGAAATGAAACAATTTATGGCTCTATATAAGTAATAAACATATTAAAAACAAATTAAATTAATAATTATTTTATTATTCTAATGTTATTATCTTTTAGTATAGTCTATAATTACTGCATTTCCTTGGAAACCGAAGATGACTTAAAGTTCACAAATAGAATTCCAACAAAAAGTGAAATTTATAATATAGGTTAAAATTGTTTTTTTTATTATTATTACTAGAGGGAGCTATTGTAACTGTTTCCCGATTGCGATTTTAGAAACTGTTGCAATTCTAATTCTAATTCTAATTCTAAACTTACAGATTTAATCAATATTTATGTCGGCGAAGATTTATATAATAAATTAAAAAACTTTATTGAAAATTATTTAATTACATTACAACAGGTATTATTTATTCTGCGGCAATATTATTGATTTTTAATTAATATTTTTATTTTTTATTTATTTATTTATTACGATTTAGCAACTCGCAATTGAATCAAATTATAATTTAATAGAAATGTATACACGTCAATGGGAAGAATATAAATTTTCAAGCAAAGTAGTACACTTTAAGAAGAATTTTTCGAAATAATCCATTTTTAATTAATTTTACAGGTTCTAGATGGTATCTGTAATTACTTGAATCGTCATTGGATAACTGATCAATTGGAAGAAGGAAACGAGAGTATTTATAAAATATATCTACTAACATTGGTAACATGGAGAGACAATTTTTTTCCATCAATAAATGAGCAAGTAAATGTTTAATTAGCTTATTAGATTTTTAGTAGATATTAAAAATATTTCCATTAAAGGTAAGAGAGGCTATATTAAAGCTGATTGAAAAGGAAAGAAATGGTGAAGAAATCAAGATAATTCTCCTATCTAGTGTAATTATATTGATTAAATTACAAAATATTCAAAAATTTTATCTAATTAATGAAATTACAGATTATAAAATGCTATATTGAGCTCGGACTAAATGAAGATGGCCGTCAAAAGGGACAAAATTTGTCAGTTTACAAAGAGAGTTTTGAAAAAGAATTTATTGAAGTATCTAAAAGGTACAATAAAAATATTATTGGAATCAAGAATAAATTTTCAAATTTTTTTTTTTTGTGTATTTTAGATTTTATATAAAAGAAAGTGCTGAGTTTATAAGAGATAATCCCGTTACCGAATATATGAAACGCGTTGAGCAACGATTAAATGAAGAGAAAAAAAGGGTTGAAGTTCGTACTATAATCATATGAAATTAATCAATATAATCGCTAATTTATATTCAATGGATTTTAGGTGTATTTACATACTAGTACCACACCGCAGTTGATCGAAACATGTGAAAAAGTATTAATTGAAGAGCACCTTGAAAGATTTGAAATAGAATTTCAGAATTTATTGGATTTGGATAAAAATGATGATATGCGACGCATGTATCAACTTCTTTCTAGAATTAAAGATGGACTTGTGCAGTTAGATACTATTTTAAAAAAATATTTAACTGAACAGGTCCTTCGCACCACATTTGAAAAATGTGCTGATGCAGTAGCAAACGCATGTGTTTTTATTGTTTTATTATTTTTTGTACATATTTGGATTAATTCTAATTTAATTAATTATTATAGGACCCAAAACTTTACGTTGAGACAATATTAAAAGTACATAAAAAATACAATGCGCTTGTATTATATGCATTTGAAAATAATCCACAATTTATAAAAGTGGTAGATCAAGCTTTTTATGAATTTATAAAATCGAATGCAGTAACTAAAAAAACTAAAAATGAAAATAAAAGTGCGGAATTATTAGCGAAGTATTACGATTTATTATTAACAAATTCTAGTAAAAATCTAGGTGAAGATGAATTAGAAGATACTCTTAATCAAGCGGTTTTGTTATATTTATAATTAGTAAATTAGTAAATTAATTTAACGTAACCCCTTTTATTTCTTCTTAGTTAGTTTTCTTCGAACTATTAAAAGATAAAGATGTTTTTATGAACTTTTACCGTAATATGTTAGCTAAACGTCTTGTCCACCACACATCCAACAGTGATGACGCTGAAGCATCAATGATATCTAAATTAAAACAATCGTGTGGTTTTCAATATACTAGGAACCTACAACGAATGTTCCAAGTAATTATTAATTAATTTTTAATATTACGAAGTTTTTGATTTTCTTTCTTTTTTTTTTAATTTGTTTTATAGGATATTGGTGTTTCCAAGAATTTAAACGAACAATTTCGTGGCCATTTAAAACAGGCAAATGTATCTAATGAAATCGATTTTAGTATCCAAGTTTTATCCAGTGGCTCTTGGCCATACAGTCAGAGCTATAACTTTTCACTGCCAACCGAAGTAATTATAAATAATTTCCCCAATTAATTACAAGAATAAATAAATTGTATTTAATTTTAGTTGGAAAGATCAGTACAAAGATTTAATAACTTCTATGGAGGTTTACATTTAGGACGCAAATTAAATTGGTTATATAGTATGTCGAAGGGGGAACTCATAACAAATTGCTTCAAAAATCGATACACATTACAGGTACAGTCATATCTAAATTGAATATCAATAATGGAATTTAGTCTACCGAGTGATTTAATTTAATTTAGGTGAGCACATTTCAAATGGCCATTTTACTGCAATTTAATGAGCAAATCAGTTTGACAGTGCAACAATTGGTAGACAACACTGGTAATTTATTATCTTCATCATTTGCTTTACTTTGCTTTGAGAATCTTTTGTGATAAAATTTCATTTCATCATTTTTAGGCATAGGCTATGATAATCTGATTCAACATCTATCAATAATATTTAAAACAAAACTTTTATCTAGTACTGAAGATAACAATTTAAATAAGGACTCGTTGGTTGAACTATTTATGGGATATAAAAAGTATAAGAGAATTATTATTTGCGGTTCCGAATTTGATTATAAACTAAGTCACGATTGATTTCTTTCTTTTAGCAAAAAATTGCGTATAAACATAAATGTACCAATAAAAGCGAACGTAATAAAAGAAGAAAAAGATATCTATGAGCATAATCTGATGGAGAGAAAACAGTTGATTCAAGCAGCAATAGTAAGAATAATGAAAATGAGGAAAGTATTAAACCATACACAATTAGTTGGTGAATTATTGACCCAGCTATCATTTCGCTTTAAACCGGAGATTCCAGTAATAAAGGTAAAATGAATTTTTCATCTCTTTTGTTTTTTGTTTTAATGTATTTACGTTTTTTTTTTTATCAATGTTTATAGAAATGCATAGATATTCTTATAGAGAAAGAATATTTAGAACGAATGGAAGGTCAAAAAGATACCTACAGATATTTAGCGTGATTTTCTTTGCTATATAGTGGATCGTTGGCGATATTTCATATTCGAACCATAAATAAATTTTATTAAATTTAATTTGTCAGAATTTTTAATCGTTTAATTGAATTAGACTTAATGTTTTTTTATCAGTCAATACACAAATCCGTTACAAATTTATTTTTAGTTTTATTTATACTTAGAAAATATTGATATTCCGATAAAATATCTTTTTTTTTATTTTGCTATAGCAAATATACATTTTATTTGCAGATTGATACAGACATAGAAATAACTTTGCTCCATCTGGTTGATTATTGTTGTAGATAAATATTTGTGCAGTGTAAATCGACTAATAGAAATGAATATAAATAGAGTGAAAAATAGATATTTTATTATAAATTTCTGCTTTGACGTTTAATAATCCTTGTCTGTCAGTTAAAAAAAAAGTGAATTTCTTATAGAAATTCTTAACTATATATTTAATTATTTACGATTGTTAAATTTAATTAATTTAAGGTAATTACATATACATTTAATAACATATCTTGTTATAAAAATTATTGAAATATTTAATTAATTTTATTTTAAAGCTATTCACAATGACTGGTCGGGAAGGTGGCAAGAAAAAACCTTTAAAGGCACCAAAAAAGGATTCAAAAGAAGTTGATGATAATGATGCAGCATTTAAACAAAAACAAAAGGAACAACAAAAGGCATTAGATGCTGCTAAACAAAAGGCATCACAAAAAGGACCATTGGCCAGTGGTGGCATTAAAAAATCTGGCAAAAAATAAACAATTCAATTCGTCTCACATGTAATTTTTTTTGTATTGTTTTGTTTTTAAATAAATAAACACAATTTTTTAAATAAATTTCTTTCTACAATTAAATAAAAAGTGATCTGTTTCTTTTTTTTTCTCACATGTGCATTTAATTAGTTATTTTAATTATCGCTTTTAAGGAAATCATATGTCAAGATAATAAAAAAAAAATACAAACAAAATTTTTGAGGTTACATTAATTGGAAATTATCGATATCGATATAAATTTAAATACGGTTCAGTGGAGTGATACCACCATTTTTAAAAATTTCCTAAATTGTCAAAATCAAGTCGGTTTGTTATTATGCCGAATGTCATATTATTCATTATCAGTCAGTTATTTATCAATTATAAAGTAACAATACAACAATGGTTAGTAATAAATATAATAAAATAATAATAATTTTTAATAAATAAATAAATATTTTTTAGTCGGTCACACTCCATACAGATTTAGGTGATATTAAATTGGAATTATTCTGTGAAGATTGTCCAAAAACATGTGAAAATTTCTTAGCATTATGCGCTAGTGATTATTATAATGGAAGTTTATTTCATCGAAATATAAAAGGGTTTATTGTGCAAACCGGTGATCCAACAGGTACCGGTAAAGGTGGTAATTCAATATGGGGTCGTAAATTTGAAGATGAATTTCGAGATAATCTTAAAGTGAGTAATAACAATGAAACATAAAATGTTTTCAAAATTTTTATATTTACAAAATATATTTTAGTATAACGAACGAGGAATGCTTGCGATGGCAAACAGTGGTCCAAACACAAATGCTAGCCAATTCTTTTTTACATATGCTGCACAACCACATTTAGACTTAAAATACACATTATTCGGACGGTAATTATAAATAAAACATTCTATCTGTTAAAAATAAAAAAAAATAAAATTTCTCATTTTTTATTATAGTATAATTGACGGTTTTGATACATTAGAGGAATTAGAAAAATTACCAGTTAATCCAAAAACATATCGACCCCTTATCGAAAAAAATATAAATAATATAACAATACATGCAAATCCATTAGCTATATAATTTAATAATTTTAATAATAAAGAGGAGAAAAGATTAAACAAAATTGTTTTTATTATTACTAAATAAAATATTCATTGCACGGTCGGTCCAAGATTAATGTCCAAGGTTTTTTTTTTCAGATGAAATCGTGCCATGAATTTTGACATGACGTAAAAAGTTTCCAAAAAAAAAAAACATTTGTCTTCCCCGGTAATTAGTCTTTTTAAAACAAACGTCCACAACCAGCGAACAACAAAAATCGCAAAATATTTCTATTTTAAGTCGCAAATGACACAAAACTTAACGATTGATCCTCACGAAACAACCATGAAAGCTGAAAGCTATTCCCCACTTAGCGAAATCAACATGCCCAACGATAATTTAATTATTTTTCCCATATTCCAATTTTAACAGTTTGTAGTAACGACAAAGAAAAAATAAAACAAATAGTCAAGAGAGGAGGATTCATCTAAACGAAAAAATAAAAAAATTAATTCTCTTTTCCGGTTAATGAACTACCATAAACTAAAACGACAGACAGACAGATTGTTACGTGGGCGCACACAACAGTAAATTAATAAAATAATTTACAATAACCTACTGACCTTGGTGAATATATTTTGTTATCACCAATCGAGCTTAATTTTGTTTTTTAAAACGGACGTCGTTACACAATAAAAAAAAAAAAAAACAATTTTCATATATTTCCCACACACCTTTTTTTTTTTTTCTAATTAACGTTAATATTATTTCTTTTTTTAAACTAATATATACGTTTTTTTTTTTTTTTTATTAACTTTTCTCTCAAATAATTTTTGCCAGCAAACAAAAACAAAACAAAAAAAAAAGAAGCAAATCAAAAATAATTAAAATTTTTAGTATAACTTAAAAAAAAATACGCAGAGCAAAAAATAATTAAAATATCATTATATATATAATAAAATACATTACACAGAAATAAAAAAAATAAAACAAATAAAAATTAATTATTACAAGAGAATATTTTTTATATATTAAAATAAAATAAAATAAACTAAATAAAAATAAAAAGGGTAATGTATGTTTTAATCGTCTCTTTTAAAATTAATCAATTTATATCATGAAAAGAAAAACCAAAAAATAATTTAATTTAATTTATGCAAAAAATAAAAATTGGTTTACTTAAATGTTTTTTTTTTTTTTTTACTTAATTTATATAAAAAAACAAAAATTATTATTATTATTTTTTTTTTGGCTAAATAAAGATAAAGAATTAACTCTACAAAACTACTAGAGATGATATTAATTATAATAAAAAAAAATTATATATAAATGTATGCATGTTTGTGTGCGTGTGTGTGTATATATAAAACAACAACAACAACAGCAACAAAAGCTTTAAACAATAAAAATAAAATAATAAATTGGATCAAACTAAGTAATAAGTATATAACGTATATATTTGTTTTGTTTTCTTTTTTTTTTTTAATTTAAATTTAATTTAATATATAATGCATATAGGAATATATATATAAATATAATATATATATATGCATTATATCTAATTGATTATTATTAGTAATATATATATTTGTTTTACAACACTCTTAAACTATAGAATATTTTTATTAATTGTTAAAAATTACAAACGCAAAAGATTTTTTTTTTATTTATTATTAATATTATATTATATATTTTTATACTTGAAATTGGGAGGAGAAAAAATAATGATTTTTTTTCCCCTTATAATATATATAGTATATATATTTTATATTAATTTCTTTTTTTGCATCTAAAACACACAACACAAATAACAACAACAACTTATTTTTGCAATATTTGATAATGATTAATTTCTTCTTTTTTTTTTCCTTTAAGTTAATAAAATTTTTACTCTATATTAACGTCGTGATGAATGGAAATTTACCTTTAATTAATTAATTATAAACAAAAAAATTTAAAACACTTGAATAGTGCGAGAAAAAAAAAATGAAAAGATTTTCTTGCCAAAATGACAAAAAAAAAAAAAATACAAATAATAATCCAAAGAGAAAAAGGAAAAGAAAATTAATTAAAAATAGTAAAATAAAAACTATACGTGCAGTATTATTATTATTATTACAATTAATTTTATAAATTAATCATCATTAAATATGGGATATTGATATAGAGATAATATATAAATGAATAAATTAATCTTCAATATTATAGATTAAAAATAAGTTATTATTATCATCAGATTGCTCTGGGGGTGCCAATGGTGATTTAGGATTTAATGGTTGAAAGCCAAGAAATAGGAATGTGCGTACAAGGTTTGGACGATCGGGACGATCTTTGCGTACACACAAAACGACTGCATCACATTCCAATTTCTCTTCGGCAAATTCAAGCAATGAAAGAAATGATTGCTTCGATGCTTCTGGCACCAATACAGATGGAAATGCAACATATAAAATATTATTTGATGGATTCAAAACCTAAACATAATTAAAAAAAAAGAAAAGAAAAAATAATTGATTGATTGGATTTCATAATTGTTAGTGTACAAAAGTTATAAAAACTAACCGTTTCCCAAATACTAAATGTATTTTCCGTGACATGCAATTTTAATGTAATTCTTGTTGGTTCCTTACGCCCGATAATATTTTTAACTGTTGCATTGTATTTATTATATACAGCAACATTATTCGGTTTAAAATCATCCAATGTTGAATCAGAAAAATCAATATCAAAGTATTCGGATGACGATGTTGTATCCACTGATCTTTTGCGATTGTTGTATTCTACTAAAAATATACATTTTTATTACATTACATCATTTATTATTCACAATATTATACAGGCAAAGAAAACGAAAAAAAATTTTATATTTTCACTTGTAAATAATTAAGTGACTTCTTGCTTCTTCATACATACCATTTAAGAGTGATGCCCTATCGTGGTCTGTTCTGTGAGAAGGAACATCAGGACCACCACAGAGGCCCTACACCGAGAGAGATGGAGTACGTCTCCAAGGCCAGAGACGATGTAGTAGAGGACGATGTAGATGTGGTACGCTTGTTGTTATTACCACCACTAATATTAAACATTGGCTCACTAAGAAAAAAATGTTGATAAAGAAAAAAAAAAAAAAACAGCAAAAGGCAGCACATCAAAAAAAAAAAGAAGAAAAAAAACAAACAAAGAAAAATTAATAAATTATTAAATAAAAACATTTACCAAGTATAGTAATAATAATAAAATACAAATTAATATATATATATATATATCAATCAACTGATAAGATTAAAATTTTGTTTAGTTTTTTAAATTTATTCTACATCACACATTGTTGCTGCTGCTTTACGTTTTTTATTTTATAATATTAATATTAATAATAATAATAATATTATTGTGTAATGCTAAATTGATATAATAAATTAAAGAGCAATAAAAATTAATTTATTATTTTATTAATAAGCACAAATTTCTTCTTCATCTTCTTACATTTTTTAATTCCAACAACTTTAATTAAAAACAAATAAATAAAACACACAAGTCTTTATGACTTATCTATCCAAGTACACAATTGTTTATAAGATAAAAAATAATAAGAAAAAATTTGTTTGTTTCGCGGAGGGGGTGTGCAGGGCAGGCAAAAAGAAGCCAAACCAGCAAAAAAATAAAAATTATTTATAAATAAATTAAAAGCAGAGTAAAAAAACAAATAAAAAAAAATTACAATTGCGCGTCAATATTATTTTCTTTTCTTTTTTAAAACCAAGGTATAAATACCAGAGCCGATATATATATGAAAAAAAAAAAAAAAAAACAATACAAAATAATTTTTTTTTATATATGAAATTTCACATCAATACACTTGCAAAAACAAAAAAACTTTTACTCAGTCATTTTACCGTTAATTACGTGACTAAAATACTATCTTACGTTACGTTACTACTATACGTAAGCAATAACGCTTCCAACACCTATTAAGTGGCTTTAAAAACAAATTTTCTTCTCTTTTAATCAACAACAAAAAAAAATAAACTTTTAATATAAACAAATGATTAAAAAAAATTTCTATTGAATAAATAAATTTTCTTGAGAAGATAAACAACAAATATGAAAAAAAAAAAAATAAATAAATAAATAATTTCTCCAATTTCATCTGTTGTTGATAGTTAATAAATGAGCTGATTGTGGTTTTCTGTGGTAATATAACAAAATTCCACTAAATATTCCATTAAAACAAAACAACAAACAAACAGCAATGGAAATTTCCATAACTTCTTTTGTTTTAACTCTCTCTCTTCACATTTTATAAATTTGTGAAACAAACAAGAACAAGAAAACAGATGTTATTTGTATGACGTATTTGTTGGGTGCTTCTGCTGTGTATTATGCTGGCTTTTATATTTTGCTGCTGCTTTGACACACAAAGGCAAGACAATATTTTTTTTTTTTTAATTTTATTTTTCATTTCGCTACTAATAATAAAAAGAAATTATTTTGAAAAAAAAAAAAAAATTAAAATTCAACAAAAATTGTTTGTTGAAAAACAAAAAAAAAAAAAAAAATTTAAATGCATAAACATGATAAGAAAAAATAAAAATAATTAAATTCCAATAATTAATAAATTAACTAAGTATATAATTATACTTAAAAATACAAAATTACTGTTTTTTGTTCACAATTTACTTTGTTTAATTTAAATAAATATAAACAATGTGATAGTGAAATAAATTATTTAAATAATCAACATTTGATTAATGACATCATCAATGTTACGCAGTTAACTGTAATGACGAAGTAATAAGAAATTGCTTCACAAGAAACACACAAAAAAAAAAATTTTAAAATGGTGTACACGTAAAACACAATAAAAATGAACGAAATAAAGAAAAAAAAAAAAAATTTATTTGCAAAAATTATTGGCACAACAATTTTATATAAATTACTTTAATACTTATTAACAAAAAATATAATTCACGATAAATATCTATTTGTTATTATTTAATAATTATTTCAATATATATATTAATATTAAAAAAATTACTTACCAATTACTACTCATTATTGACGGCATTGTCGAAATTAATGTTTTTAATAAAATTTTTTTTTTAATACTTGAACAATTTAATGCCAAGACGGCAGCCAAACTCATAATTAGACAGGAAAAACTGAACTGATGAGAATTTTCTTCATTTCACTTCTTTAATAATATTTTTTTTATTGTACTTGCCACAAACTACTATAACGTACTATAAATTATTACATTAGGTAATTTATTTAGGAGAAACGATTTAAAACATTTAGCGCCATCTGATGAAGTATAGATTATTATTGTTATTTTTTTTTTTATAAAGTACGACAAAAAGGAGAAAAAAATAATTTTTTTTTTTTCTTAATTAAATATCAATTAATTGTTTTTATAATTATATAAATAAATAAAAACGTAATTTTCATCATCGTATAATATATAAAATATTAATATAATGATAAAAGGAGCGTTTTTTTTTCTCTTTAATTTTTTTTTTTTTTACTATTAAAATGCATTTCGCGACATTTTCAAATGAAAATAACTGATGTGATGACATTGTTAGATGAATTTATTGGCTTTTTGAGGTGTGTAGAATAATTTAAGTGAACGTTAATAGACAGTGTAATTGTACATAAATTATTTATATATAATTTCAATAGTTATTTCATATAAACAGGTATTATTATTATTAAATATTATAGTAAAAGAAATTGTCAATAAAATATGTTGCCAGCAACTTGTTAAAATCGTGCAATGAAGATGAACAAATGTTTATTTTTTCTTATTTTATAAATAATAATAATAATATATAATTAATAAAAATAATATGCAACAGAATGCAATTTGGTAACATACATATATATATATATATATATTTACATTAAAAATTGTAATAAAAATAAAACATGTTTACATTTCCATCAAAGTTCAATGAAAAGTTAAAAAAAAAAGCTTAAAAATGACATTTAAAAAAAAGAAACATTTAAACGATTTATTATCAAACATTTGTAGTGTTTAATGCACTTTTCTTTATGTTTTTATGTGTAAAACGTTACTAAAATTTTAATTGAATTTTAATAATTAATTAAAAACACTACAATACCATAATATTCGATTAAGAAATAATATATAATATATAATGTATAGAGAAAGAGAAATATCATTAAAAGTTTATATTTTTACACCCAAAAATGGTATCGCACGACCGTCAAAAGTACCGTTTTTTTTTTTTAAATAAACTTTTTTACTTTATTATTATTAAATTATTAAATTATATGTTTTATTATTGTTATTATTATTATTATTATTATTATTATTATGATTATTTCTATTTCTTTAAATATTTTATATAATATAAATGTGACCAAACGATAGACCGCGCGACGACGCGTCGCTATTTATTTCTTTTCTACACTCCATCAGCCGTATTATTAATAAATTTTATTTTTTTATTTTTAATTTAATTTAATTTAATAATAATAATAATAAAAGAATTACAGCAAAAAAAAAAAAACAAATATATTTGATGCAACAAACTTGTAAAATAAGAAATTAAATAATAAAAACCATTACTGGCTGGCGGTGATGCCTTGTGGTAATTGAATTATTCATAGATGTCAGAAGTTGTTAAAGAAAACGCTCATTGATTGTTGAATTTGTGAATTATTATGTAATTGTAATAAATTTAATTAATGTTTCGATTAAGAACGGATTCATTATCTTTCTAATGATACGAAAATCAATACGATATGTCGCTGGCAATCTAATCACTCCAGAGCGCCCTGTAACCAATGTTTAGTTTAATTTTACAGTGGTTTTGAGATGTAGAAAAACCTAAAAATTAAGAAGAAGAGGAACAGAATTGTAACTCCAAATCTCTTTACTTCTAATTTAAATATCGTGATAACAGACAATTCACTTCTAAACCATTTTTATATTACCACAAACAACCATTGATTTAAGATACTATTCCTTGAAATACTTCAACAAGAAGACTAAACTGTTTTTTTTAATGAAAATTCCTTTAATTCATGATAGGAGTTGAAAAATCTTTGAAGCCAGAGTTGCATATCTTTAATAATAATAAACTTCGAATTACTTTTAGCTTTTCAAAAAATTATCAAAAATAATTCTTTCAAGGGTAATTATCAAAAATGTTGGTCAAATTACAAAGAAATCCTAATTCAGGAACAAAATATGAAAGTTTCGAATGATTTCCATCCAATAATAATGGGTTAAGTCTTGAAATACTTTTTGTACTTTTATTGGTTACCACACAAAACTCTGATTACATAAAATTGTAATACTTTGGATTAAATTTTGTCATACGGAAACTGTTAAGTCCGTATCCATTCGTTAGCAAATTCTATACCGCAAAGATTATTGTTACACCTTACAGCATTATAGAATTTATCTGAATTCTATTAATCTGTATTGTAGTGAATTTTGTTTAAATAATTTTAGTGTCTACCTTAAAGCTGTGGTCCTAAACGATTTGTCCACCTTGTCACATAAAAACATAAATTTCATACCTATAGCTAATCTATATATATGTATATAGGAAAATTTAAATACAAAACCGTTTAACAACTGGTTTAATGTTTCTTAAAATTAAATTATATTTAAATAAACAAAAAACATAAACCATCCACTTTTTTTTTTTTTTTTTTACTTTTTTAACAATCAGAAATTTTCATCGTAAATCAATTTTTATTTCTTTTTTTTTTTATTTATTTTGCTTTATTTATTAAATAAATGTTTATACATATGTGTTATATAGTACGGATAAATGAAATAAAATTAATAGAAATATTGTGAAATAATAATAATTTAATAACAACAGAAAAACATTTTGTGGAGGTGAGTCTGGCTGGCAATTTTTTTTTTTTTTGTGTGTGTGTGTGTAATATTGAAACATAAATGTTTATTTCATTTTTCACGTACTCCAACAGATGTTTGTAATAAATTTAATAAAATAAAATAAATAAATAAATAATGAATTATAAAACAAAAATTGTCAAAGTTTAAGTATTTAATATACGTATGCATGTATGCATTATACAAAAAAAAAAAATATTTACACCTAAAAACACGTGAGAGAAGGAGATTATTTACTGTAAAAATGTCTGCATATTTTTTTTTTTTTTATTATTAATATTACATTTTAATTGCATTTTAGTTGAATCAGTGGTACACAATCTGATTATACAATAATAATACAAAAGTACCTAGTTGGATCTTCTGCAGTTTTTTTTTTTTTAAGAGTCCACTCTCGCCTAGGTCACTAAATTCATAGCCCTTTTGAAACCTTTCTGATATTTACTGCACAAATATTTTGTTTTATAAACTAAAAGAGTCGATATATACTGAATTATTCCTAATCTAGTAATTATTGTTCTGAATTCTGAATTAAAAGTGTTGGGTCAGGGATACTGAACAATCAAAGACAACTCAAATTTAATCTAAATAATATGAATCGCAGTGTGATTAAAACCATTTGAGATTCAATTGCTGTTTTTGCTCATGAACCACTGCGAAATTGTTGGGGAATTTTGTGTATTACCTGAGTACATACCCTGAGTACTTAGTATTAAACTTGACTTATTCCAGTGACTATAGATGTTTAATAAAAAGTTTTTAATCAATTTATAACTTTTAAAGTGCAAACAAATTGCTCAAAGCATATACTACTTGCTTAAGTCTTGAGTGGGATTGAATTCAGGGCTGCCTGATTACAATAAAAAATCTTCTCTCGTCTCTCTTATTGAATCTTGGTTAATGCGAAGTGGTAATTAGTTTTTGTCTTAGTTTCTAAGACCAATCAAAGTTTAATCCAAATATTACATGAGGACAAAATGTTAACCAGTGCTCGCTTTCGTACTTAAAACCTTTTTTAAGTTAATTCTACGATAAATTCACATAATAACTAAAATAAAGAAAAATGATGCATCCTGAAAAATTGAAGTTCCGGTCACGATTAAAAAAAAAAAAACGATTTTTGCAAGAATATTTGTCGCATAATACTTAAAATTGAAAAAGGTACCGAAAATCAAACGGAACAGAACTTTTTTAATTCATCTTTACCGCATTCAAATGTTTTTTTTTTTTTGTATTATGTGAAATTCTGTAGAACTTCAGTCCTTTGTTACTTAAGTTTATTGCGTAACAATTTCACCTAATTGTTGCTTACTTCAAACAAAACGTTGGTAAATCCACACAAGAAAAAAAAAATAATAAAATTTAATTATCGGAACTCGCTAAAATAAAAAATTCTATTACGTGTGACCTGGTTAATTTAATTATTTATTATTAAATTTAATAAACGAAAATAAAACAAAAAGACAAAAAAAAAAAAAAAAAAATGTCAAAAGAGTCATTGTCATTGTCGCATTTTTTTTTTTTTTTTGCTTTTATTATAATTTGTGATAGTAAAAGGTAACATTTCCGGTGTAACTTTTTTTTTTGTAAGTTTTTTCTATCTAAAACATTTCTACGAACGATATGAACGTTTTTTTTTTTTTTTTTATTATTTCATTCTGTTTTTATTATTATTGAATAAAAATTTAAAAATGAAATGAATAAACGTCGGAATAAATGTCGTTTCATGTGAGTAAGTTTTGTGTCCTCCCTTTAGAAGTTAATTTTTTTTTTTTTTTTTTTTGTAAACCAACAGAAATACCGTTAAATCGGTAAAAAAATTTATTAGAAAAGTTTAGTATTTAACGGATTGATCAGACAAACCCACAAAAAATGTGTAATAATTACTAATAAAGAGGAAAACAAGACGAAGATGAAGAAGAAGTAGAAATAAAAATCCACTGACCAAGTAATCAGCGAATTACATAAAGTATTTTTTTTTTCGGTAGTTTATATTGTATTCGGTTTGTTTACATTTTTTTTTTTTAATTATATTTTTGCTGCTTCTTTCTTTTTTTTTTTTCGCTGTTATTTTGTTGTGTTAATAATCCGCGTAACACCAAATTAAGATGTCCAAAACACTCATAATGTTAACAATCAACATGAACCGTTTAAATTATATTTTCTTCTTTTTCTACTTCTACTTCTTCGCCATCATCATCATCAGTATTTGATTATTAAAATTTCTTTACATTTGACCAACAAAAATAATTCTCTTGCTGAATGAATTTTCATTAAATTTATGTTTTTTTTCTTTTTTTTAATTAAATTATTTAATAATTTTGGTGTTTCACACACATGAATTAGGTCAAACGAATTTGACCATTATCAACTATATATTTGGCAACAAGGAATATTTGTGGCTTCAATTTTGTTGATTAAAAATTGGCGTTAATTCGCAAAAGTTGGAACAAGACAATAAAAATTTTCATTCTTAATTAAATTTATTGTTTTTTTTTTTTTTTTTTTTTTTCTGGGGGTCTAATTAGGAGAAGCAAATTGTTTTATATGGGTCAGCGGATTAATTGTGTGTAGATTTTTTTTTTTTTTTTTTTTATGGGAAATAAACTAAGTAATTATTATTTCTAGTGCTCTAGGGAGGCATTTTGGTTATTATCACCAACCAGGGATGTATTCACAATTGTTTAACATGACCTACAAACAAATAATAATAATTAATCTTCATAATAATTGGAATAATGTTTCGTTCTATTTCAATTTATGTTGATATTGCTGACAAAATTATTATTATTATTTTTTTTTTAATTGGAAATGTTTATGAAATTCTTTACAATATTGTTGAGTAGTTAGTAGACTCGGACAATGAACATATTTTTGATTGTACTGAAATGTTCCATGAATGGTTGTAGTTGTAGTAGCAGGATCGATATAAAGTTGGGTGAATTTAGTTGAATAAATTATTTTGCGAGTTATGTACGAAAATTCTTTGATATTAAAATTAGATATTTAAGGTAGGTATTTAGGGTATGTTTAGGTACTTTAAATGGAACACTGTGTCCATGTAATTTATTTATTATTAAATAGAATGTGGTGCACAATATCGGGGTATAAAATTGTCAGTGTTTATAAATTTTTAACCGAGATAACTAGGTCACTAATGAATTAAAATCAGAATGAGGTTTATACGTCGTTATACCAAGTTTATCCCAGGTATTCAGTTCTTAATAAATTGTTTATATTATTTAAGGTGTACATTCGAAATTTTAATACTAGCCAAGTGTTTTTTTAATTAACAAAATTCATTTTACGTCTTTTATATGGACATTTGTTTGCTATCTTTGTAACCTTGATGTGTTTGCCTTCGCATATGAAAAACAGTCCTGAAATTAATAACAAAATTCTATAAAACTTTAGAAATAACTTGTGATGCTGAGTAGTCTACTACAGCTCATAAGTTCAACACTGATCATTTTTAAAACAAGGGAAAATTAATTGAAAACGATTTTTTACAATTCTTATAATCACAGAATTAAATGAAATAAACTGGTCAGTCCCATCCACGAGATGAAAATCAATTCTTATTATTATTATTATTTTCACAGTTGAGCATAATAAATACGTAGAATAAATTCATTAAATGACATTAAAGTAAAAAAGGAAAAGAAAAAGAAAAAAATAAAATAAAATTAAGCTGTCATGTCTTTAAAATTGAAATGAAGAGAGAAAGAGATTTTAAGCTATTCGATTAGATTTGCATAATGTAAATGGTATTAAGAATATAAAAACACGCAAAGTGTCCAAACAAGGTGATAAAATAATAATAATAAAAAAAAAATTATTCACTCGATGGAATAACGTTTTCGAATGGAACACTCTGTGGTGAGATTAAAAATTTTCTTTTATATTTTCTGATGTGGGAAAGAAAAAATAAAAACCAAAAAAAAAAAAAAAAATTCTCAATTCCTTAAGTCAAGTCTGAAGAGAAGAAAGAACAACAAAAAGCATAAAATCATCATCAAATTTTTTTGATCACAACTGCACGATTCATTATTTTACATATTTTGTTGTTGGTTGTTTTTCGTTGTTTCGTTTTTCATGTTGTGGCTGTTGTACTGATTTACGGTCCACCTTCTTCTAATTTTTATTTTATTTTATTTTATTTTTGTGTAAATAAATTAAAAATCTTTAATCTAAAGAATTTTTCTGTATTCTCTTTTATATATTTGATTAAAAAATATTCTTTTACTTTGCAGAAATGTTTTATTTTCCAATTTTGGTTAAAACGAAATCCGTGTACGATCAGTATGTGTTTTGGTTAAATTTTGGTTAAAGAATAAAATATATTAACTTTTGACATTATCTATTTATGTCCAAAATGGTACAGAACAGAATAGAACGGAACATTTTAATCCACCTTTAACATGTTGTGTCTGAAAAATATTAACTTTTTTTTTTGTTTTCTTGTTTTATTAACAACCCAGAATTATGTATTGAGAATTAAGCTACAGCTATTACCACTTGATGCAGTAAATAAAATATTAACAAAACCAAAAAAAAAAAAAAAATCAAAGACAAATTGGTGCCACCCATTACCTAAACACAAAGTTTAAGAAAGAAAAAAAAACGCCATAACACTTTAATTTGAAAACAAAAAATAACAAAATTACATAAAGGAAAATTAAGACACAAGTCCACCTCCATTTAAATCCAACAAAAAAAAAAAAGAGTAAATAGTTCCCGAAAATATATAATTAAAAAGTTTTTAACAATTAATATTTGGCTTAAGGCGAAAATATTTGTGGTTTTATTAGTTGTCTAACACGAAATTAACAAAAACCCAACCAGAGCACAATAGAAATACATTCAGGCAGGTAAAACAACATAAGCAAAGCATGACGCAAATTTTTGTAATTTTTTTTTTTTTTTAGCAGAAGAAAATCGCGCACAGGGTGGCTTTTAATGTTAAGAAAATTATTTAATTAACTTTACCTTGGATGTGAGAAGCTAAAATCATTATTAACGCGAAAGGGTTTTTCTTTTGATTTTCCTTTTGTTATTTGTGTTTAACTCGTTAAATTCGAAGGATTTATGGTGTACGATTTGCTTTTTTTTTATTATTGTTGCTAAGCTTTTTAGTTTTTTTTTTTTTTTTTTTTGTATTATTCATGCAGTGCTAACGTAAAACAGTAATTGTGTAACATAGCGCCCATGGGCAAACTTTAACAAAGTCCCAATTAGCCAGGTAATAAAAATTTAAAATAAAATTATTTTTCAATGTTAAACAGTCGATGCACTGTATCGGGGTGTCGAAATTTACCAGT
Source organism: Ptychoptera albimana (assembly GCA_961205885.1). Classification (NCBI taxonomy): domain Eukaryota; kingdom Metazoa; phylum Arthropoda; class Insecta; order Diptera; family Ptychopteridae; genus Ptychoptera; species Ptychoptera albimana. The sequence continues at coordinate 23,573,125 of OY540804.1, forward strand.
CACATTATATTTTTATAAAAGCATTAATGGAAAATATGTAATTTGTAATTAGGGAACTTTCTAGTTCACCACCACTGTGCTTATGGTAATTTGAGTGGTAAATTATATTTGTAAAATCCGCAAACTATATAACCCTTTTTTTGCTTAATAAATTTTAATGGTTTGTAGTGTTAATGCGTGTTAGTGTGCTCCTTTGATGTTTATAATTTATAATCTGTATATCCTTTATTTTGTTATTGTTTTGAAGTTTATACCGTTTAAAGTCATTTATTATTTCGTTTATTGCATAAATATTTGTAGGGCTCGACAACAAAGCTACTGTAGCGTATTAAAAGCCTGGTTATAATCGCTTAAGTCAACTTGAAAATATTTTACACAATAAACCGACACCCGATTGCTAAGAAACGTAAAATACAGCAAAAAAAAAAAAAATAAATAAAAATATTAAGAAATCTAATCCTTTACGAAAAATTAAATAGAATTCCAAGTAAAAATAATGACAAAAGCAGCAAACAGTAAAATGTTGTGACAAATTTTTATTTCTAAAATTAATTAAGGTGAAAAAGAAAAAATGTATTTTTTTTTATTTATTATTCTACCTTCAAATCGTTTCTAAGGACAAATAAAAAAAAAAAAAAAATAAAAATAAAATCGTCACTTGTGGTCTTAAGAATAAAACAAAGAGCAAAAAATAAAATAATTTAAATTAAGGAGAAAAATTTCTTTTGTTGAATTTTTTTTTTTTAAACCGCAGACTTTTTGTAGTTTTTGCTGTTGTTGCTGTGTATGTTGATGTTCTCACAACTGCATAAATCCTTTCAACATTATTTTAATAAATTTATTAAATGTGTGTTTTGTCCTTAACTTAATAATAATAATAATTATTATTATAATAAAATACAAAAATGATTGTTTGTTTAACAGAAAAAATAAAAAAATATTTCTCTACGAATTTAGCGCGTTTTTACCATACGTTTGTTGCAAAGCTATGTTTTTCTTTATTATTATTTTTTTTTTTCATCCAGATAAAATGTCTCAATGGCTTATAATAAAGAGTTATTGTATAGCATTGTAATTCAAGTGTTACATTTTTTTACCTAGTTTAGCTAGGTAGCGTTTTTAATAGTTATTTTCGCTCTAGTAAATTTTTTTATTTTTTTTATTTTTTATTAAAATACCACCATCGTCTGGTTGTAATGTGAAATGATTATTAAAAATAGATAAATAAATAGCTTTAATAATTAATATTTATAAGACAAGTAAACCCGTTAAAGATGTCACCATATCACACTACTTTGCATACACCTAGATTCTACCACACATTCGTTATTAAAACTAAAATAAAAACAACAAAATGCACGCTAATAAATAATTAAATTAATAGAAAAAAAAAAAAAAACATTCGTAAATCCGATATCGTTAGCATATCTTCATTATGTTTATATTTATTAATAATTTTTACTTGAATCTTGTATCGTCTACGAATTTTGTTTGTTTATTGCTTAAACAAAATACACAAAAAGCAAAGAAAAAAAAAATTGCAATGTGTCTGCCATTGGTACTTAAATTTTCTTTTTTTTTTTTTCTTTTGCTGTTTAATGCAGCACCAAAACGCTAACAATAGTTAGTCCTTGTCGCCTGAAATGTTGTGTCTGGTGAACTTAAACTTAAGAGAAATAAATAAATTATTTATGAGAGATAAATGCAGAGAAAATAAAAACAAAAAAAAAAAAAAAAAAGGCACTGAAACCGTCACCACAAATAATAATAATAATAATAATAAAGAAAAGAAAGAAAAAAACCTTAAAGGTTTATTTCTTAAGAATTTGTCTCTTCTGTGCCTTTGTCTGTTGTCTCGCTGATTAATTAAATTAGAGTGGAATATTCAGTTTTTGTTTAACCATAATAAAGTCAATTTTAAAAATGGATTCGATTTAATTAATCTAATGCAATTAATTGTTTGAAACGATGATAATTATCTCAATCTATTGAATTTATTTTTAATACATATGCAATTCTCATTTTTATTTTTTTTTAAACTGACTTAAACTTTTCAAAGTTATTAAGCTCATGTAAAGCATTCATTTTTTTTATTTTTTATTTTTATTTTTGTAAATAATTTTTCGAGGTAATTCGATTAAACTTGTAAAAAAAAAAAAAAAAATGAAGTTTTTATTTATATAGATTATGTGCACGCGTTTTTGTAATAAATTACTTTTTTATATGCGCATGACAATTATACTTAAATCTTATATTGTTTTTTGCTTTTGTTTTTTTTTTTTGTTTTGTTTAATTTACCTAGAAATGACATTTCTTTTCATAACCTTAAACTAAGGTAATTCTGTCGATATTATAAAAATTTACAAAAATTAATTAATCACATTAGAAAAATTCACAATGATGTCAGAATTTTGTTTTGTTTTAAACATAAAAATATAATTAAATATTTTGATAAATTACGAAACTACATGTTTGTATCATTACTGCTTGGTTATTGTTTTTCATTAATAATAAAAAAAATAAAGTAAAATCCCAAAACGCCAAAATTATTTTTAAAATCAATTTTTCAATAAAACGATACCAGCGGCAAGAAACCGCTTGTAAGACACCGCAAAAAAAAAAAATATATTCCATATCCAAAAATAAAACATTTTTTTTTTGTATTCAATTCTTAAAGAAGAAGAAAAAAAAAAAAAAAAAATACTCCGCAGGCAGAAGCTCAGCAACAAGTTAAATCCAATTTTAGTTTGTGTTTTGGTTTTTTTTCTTTCTTTCTTTCTCTGTGTATGCTGTTTCCCTTTGTGCTGTTATTAATTTATAACATTATTGTGTATTTTGCATGCGTTCGTTCATGTTTCTACATCATTTACATTAGCTGAATGGATATTAGCTGGATATTATGTATTTGCTTTGATTTCATTCTTTCTTTTATTTATTTTTTATTTTTACCTTTTGATAATTAATATTAATACTTTGTTTTATAATAAAAAAAAATTACTAATCAAATTAAAACAACAGAATAAATTAATTTTAATTTAATTAAAAAAAAAAAAAAAAAAAATGTTTTATACGCCTTTTCTAGTCACTAACACGAATACTGAACGTTTTGTGTGTTTTGTAAAACACTTGCTTTGTTTCTTTATTTCTTGTAATAACGCTTTTATTTGTTGGAATGTCTGTATTCCCAGAATTAGTTGTGTAAAACAGTTTTCTTTTCGTCTGGAATGTCCTATCTTTTCCTCAAAAATACTCTAGTCCAGCTAATTGCTTCAACAATTACTTAAACAAGGATTTAAATAAAAATTAAGAAGGATTTGACTTCAAAACAAAAATCTAAGTCCAATACTGTTAATAAAATATTTGTTGAAAGTGTTAAATCGATTTTGATTATCTTATTGACCACACATATTTAATATTTTATAACAAAACTGAATTACCCGAAGCATTTAAGATCGAGTAAAACGATATATCAGTAATTCACAATTAATTGCTTTTATTATGATAAATGGATCAATAAAATAGTTTAAACACGAATTCGATTATCCAGAAATGACTCGATATTATTATTATACTTGTTGCAGATTAGATAAGGACTTTTAAGTCTACTATCTTACAGGCTAATCACAACGTAAAACAATAAAACTGTAAAACGATATTTTTTTTATTTTCGGAAGCACATTTATCAGTATTTATCTAGCATAAATCATAATTTCGTCACCAATAATCTGTACGTTCTGCTAAATATTACTCATTTTTATTTTTTTTTTTTTGCAAATCATTAGTTAAGCAAATTACTTTCCGTTTACCATAAAAAAAAAAAAAAAACATTTCATTTATCAAAAAAAAAAAAACATTGAAAAATTATTAATAAAATTTATAATTACTGGGTGAAGGAAATAATAATTATTTTAAGCTCACGTTTCTTTTGTTATTTTTTTTATTAAATTATATAAAAAAAATAAATAAATTAAATTAAATTAATCGACTTAACTATTAAGTAATGACAAAGACAAGACAAGACAAGACAAAAAACAAACCAACACATTTCATGTGAAATTTTATTTATTTATCCATTTGTTGGAGACAAGGGAATTTTTTTATTTTATTTTTATTTATTTATTTAAGTCAATTTTTCAATCAAACTTTTTATTAGTTTATTAGATTATTAATTTTACTATTTTATTAATGCTAATGTAAAATGCACGTGCGTTAGATCATTGTGTGTGGCTTTAGGAATGGGCGCGACGCGTCTAATTGACTTATTTATTAAATGGAAAAATAATAATAATTTAATTAAAAAAAAAAAAAAACTAACAAATGGGATGAACAATAATAAAATTAAATAATTTAAGTCGCTTCACTTATCTTAATGCTGTAAGTTAATTAATCAACATTTTTTTATTACCTTTAATATGACTTTGGGAGTTTTTTTTTTGCTTTTGTGCTGAATTTTAATTAAGTTTGTGTCATTTATACGTTTTAAAGTTTTTATTTATACCAATTAATGTTTGACAGGACTGTAGTTTAAGTGATTAGGGCGTTGTTGCTTATTCCCTTGTTTATTAGCTTGTCTGTCTGTAAAGTGATGTAGTTTACACAAAGATTACTGATTATTAATGAAAAAATGTGAAAATTAATAAACTTCTTGTTTTTTTTTTTTTTTTTTTTTTTTTAATTCACAATTGTCTGAAGGTCTAATAGGAAACAATTTAGTGTCGAAAGAAGCAGTAATAGATTCTCTAGTTTATTGTTACCAAACCAATGTTCTACGGTTTCAGTGACGGTTTTTAGAAGACATTATCTATAAACATCACTTCGCAATATAGTTTCTGGTTAAAGCCAACTTTAAACAAATCTTTGAAAGATAAATAACTGATAAAATCAAAATTTATTTGTACAGTCACTCTTTACATTGATATACAAAACAGTTAACTTAAAAAAAAAAGAAAAAAAAAAGTGAAATTTCGTTCACCATCTTCAAGGATACTGCACAGAAAACTTAATAAATTTTGAATTGAGAAGAAACTTAAGTCTGTCAACTTTAATTTAAAAAGTTTATAAAAATCACCAACCTATAAATACACAAATAATTCTCTAATAATAATAATAATATTTTATCCAGTTTTATTGCATTTTAATATAAAAATATTCAACCATCATATATATGCAATATACTTACTTATTTTATTACGGCATTCTTGTGGGTAAAAGTGTCCCTAATTGACTAAAATCTTTCGTATATATAATATAATATAAAAATAAAGTGAAAAGTTATTTAGTTTATGATATTTTGTCTGGTTTTCTTTGACATATATACACACAAAAAAGCTTCGTTTTTTCTTTTTATTATTATGCTTTTGCACTAAAATAATGGCATAAATATACAAAAATAAATTTTATTACCTATATGTCTCGATTTACATGAGTGGATTTTTCTGTTTTATTTGTTAACGCTGTGATTATTGCGTATCATTAAGCACAAAGTCAGTTAAGTCAAGTTTTATAACGAAAAAAAAAAATGCTAATTTCACTTAAAACACTTTTTAAAACCATTACGACAATAACAGGATTTTTTTTCCCCCGCCTGTTAAAATCCTGACGTTTAAATTTGATTAAACATTTTTTATTTTTGTGCTCAAATATGTGGAAAAAAATGTGAAAAAAACGTAAGAGGATTTTGTATTTTAGTTTGAAATAAAATAAATAAACAATAAAATGAGAAATAGTTCTGAAATAACATAAAAACAAAATCAGAAAACGTTTATGGATACCAATTTGCTGTTAAGAGGGATAAAGATTTCTATAGATAAAAAAAATATTGTTGATTTATATTATTTAATCAAATCAAATCAAAACAAATTAAAAACTTTCTTTTTATGCTTTTTTTCTGTTTTATTTTTCATCGTTTTTTTTTTGTCTATATAAAGACAATAGGAGAAATGTCTGTTGGCGCTTGGTGTAGGCGCTTCAATTATTCTTAATTTTTATGATTTGTGAAAATTTTTAATACGAAAAGAAATTAAACGGTAGATTGTTGGGGCTTTTTGTACTTAAGTTTTTACAATAATTATTAAAACAAAAACAAAACACACCTATTAAGCTTTTTTTTTTGTTTTTGTTTGTTTTTAATTTGTCTACCAATTTGATTAATAAACACAGTGGCGTACGTTTTCAGTTAAATAAATATTTTTGCTGTTGGAAGGTTATTAAAATTTTATTAGTGATTGTCAGAAACAAAACCTCTCTTCCGTTCCAATTAAAGGCACAAATCGAAGTGTTTGTTGTATTAAAATTGCTGTGTTTAAAGATTAACACAAAGTAAACCTGCTGTATGCTATTATAACTATCATATCTCAGCCAATAGGATTAATTAGTTAAATCTAATTAATAATAACAAGTTTCGACAAGCTATTAAATATTGCTTAGTATAATGAGCTTATTATGGGGATTTTATCTATTTTTAAAAGAGTTTTTGAATAATCATTACACAGAATCTAAGATGTTTTATTACAAAAATGCTATTAATTGTCCATTTCATTAATTTAAGTCACTAAATTCATCGAATTAATTAATCTACAACCTAAACTTACAAGTTTATGCAAGTGATACACGCCTACGCATCATACAACTATACGGATTTAATAAATTTTAAATAGTTAAAGCCACATTTCTTATTATTATAAAAACGTCAGAACTTATTCTATCAAAATTGTTTGTAATCAGGAAGGTCTGATTGATGTAAAATTTTATCGTACAAAGTTAATCAAAAATAGTTGAAATTTCAGTGTTCAAGTTTAAGACAAATCTGAATGGCACAATCTTCCAACTAATCATTGATTAATTATTTTATTCCCAACTACTTCCAACGGGAGAGAAATAAATAAATTATGCACGTCTCTGTTGTTGTATTTTTGTAATTTTTAAACCCAACAATGTTGCGCCTGTTTCATACAATTCATATATAATTTAATTTAATTAAAATAATTTTACTTTAAAAATTAAACGAAAACAACAAAAAAAAAAATTATTTTTGTTTTTTTTTTTTTTGTAAACAGATAAATTAAACAATTGAAAAACTTTCTATTTTCATGTCTCTATCATTTTATTTATCTTACATTTTGCATTCTATTGTTTATTAAATTATTTCTTCAAAAACGCAAACAAATTAAATATTAATTAATTAACTAATCAATCAATCAAACTTTTTTGCTAGTTTTTTTTTTTTTTAATTTTATTTTTCTTCCTTCTCTTTGTAAATGATTAAGACAATTTCATTTGACATTTCCCTTTTTTTTCAAAAAAAAAAAAAGAAGTTTTTCTATGACAATAACAAATACCGAAACAAACGTAAGTAATATTTGTAATAATAATAATAATAATAAATATCTTTTAAACGAATAATAATAATAATAATAATAATAATAATAATAATAATAATAATAATAATAATAATAATAATAATAATAATAATAATAATAATAATAATTTATTGAAATATAATAAATCACAGCACAATTTATTAAATGAAATAACATTAAACTGACATCACTTTTCTATTATTAAATAAGTTTCGTTTAGATATTTCTTTACCTTTGCGTTATTACAGTGTTGGATTTTTTTTTTTTTTTGGAATTAATTTAAAGAAACCACGCTAGAGACACCCTGTTGTGGTTAATTTAACATAATGGAAAATATTTAAATTCAATTTTACAAAAAGCTTTTCATTAATTTACGATACCAATGGACAAAATGCCTCTGGGACAACTTTGTCTAAGAAAATATTTACATTGCAGAGTGTAACATCTACTAACAACTACTACCTGCTAAGTTGATTACATTTAATACGTTAACGTAAATGTTATTTAGTTAAAACATATTAATAAATGATGTGTATGCCGCCTATTATATAACTGGGATGCACGGTTTAGTATTTAAATATTTATTTGCTATAATAAAAAGATTTAATTTTGTCAATAAATATTCAGTATGGAAAAATCTAATAAAAAATGTAGTAATTATTGTCGTAAAAAGTATTTCCAAGTTGTTTGTTAAGATCTCTTGTATGCAGGATAAATAGATTATTGCCACAATCTATAATTATATATAAAAATATAATAAAAGCGATTTAATTTCCTAATTAAATCCAGTAATCAAATGAATGTTTACACTGGTGACTACAGAAGTATTATTATTATTTACCAAACAAAGACTTATTCTACTCTCAAAACTATTGCAGTTAAACTACAATAAAAATCCAAATGCTCTGCTTCTGTTTGTAAAAAAAAAAAAAAAAAAAACGTACGCCACCAGTTAAAACCGTCACTGTTCAAACAAGTTCATAAAAAAAAAAAAAAAATATTATTAATTGATATGCGTAGCAAATGGTAAAGTATTTATGTTATTGTAATACCACAAATTCTATTTAAATCTTTTGCTTAATTTTTGATAAAATCCTTGAGAAATGATTTTTTTTTTTTTTTTTTTTTATAATTTTAACAGAGATTCAGATAGGCAGGCAGACTGTCAATAAAAAAAATAACCAACAAAATTCTTATGATTATTGTTTCGTAATATTATTTTAATTAAAAAATAGACAAAAACTTTTATAAAAATAATTTAATTATGTCACAGAATGAATAAAATAAATTTCCATTCAATTTCTGTTAGATTTACAAAGGTAAGCGACGTTCATTTCTCTAACGAAACGAACAAAGATTCATCTCATTTATTGCATTTTGATAAATTTTTTTTAAAAAATAGAAAAACACAAATTTATTATTATTATTATTATTATTATTATTATTGTTATTAAAAAGTAGTGAAGCTTTTTTTATTTTTTCTTATTACAATTTTCTCTTCACTTTGCATATTCTCTCGTTATGCAACACATCTTGAAAGTGAAATAAAGATTAATTAAAGTTTTACGTTTAGTTTTCTTTTTTCTTTTTTTTGAGGAAGTCTCTGTTAAGCCGTTTCTTTTGTATACATTTTATAAACATTAATTTCATTGTAAGCGACATAATTAATAATAATACAAATGGTATGAGGTACACGAAAAAAAACGAAAAAAAAAAAACGCCGACTAAACTAACGAGAAAAACATGAATTGTGGGTGGTAAACAAGCAACGATTGATGATTTCTTACATCAATATTAATTTACTTAAATAAATCTTTTCTTTTTTTTTTTACGTTCATTAAAATCAATCAAATGTTTATAACTTTAAGGACTTAAAAAGCACAAAATATAAAAAAAAAAAACTTTTGCTGTTTTTTTTTTCCCTTTTTAATCGATGCTAATCAATTATATTATTCCATCTGGACCTGACATGAATTCTTTAAACATTTATTTATGTTTTATTTGAACAAAAAAAAAATTTCATTAATTATACAGAATTAGTTAATAAATGATAAAAGCTTTATTTCAAACTAAGAAAAATAAAAATCGATCAAAACACTTCAATTCCGTTTATTAAAAAAAAAAAAATCATTTAACAGGCTTTTTTTCTAATTTTATTTTTGAATCTCGATTAAAATTTGATTTTTTCATAAAGCTTTTATTAAATTAATTGATTTAATTATTCTACTTCATTATATAATTGTTTTATTTTTGTTATTTTCACTATTTTTATAAATTAAGTTAAAATTTAAATAGAGAAAAAGAAAGAACGAAAAAAAAAAAAAACCACCAAACAGTGAGTGGTTTCATTATTTTATATAAACACATTTCTGTGGTTAACGCTTCTTTATTGATTTTCTATAAATTTATTTAATATTTAACTAATATTAATATACACAAATAACGAAAAAAAGAAAGAAGAAAATTAATTATTATTAAACCAAAAGTTTATTTAAATTGTTGTAATGAACAATTGAAAATTTATTGATTTTCTTTTATGTTTATTTCAGTTCTTGTATTGTGTTTGCAGTAATATTAATAATAATAATAATAACAATAAAATGCCATTTAATATTTAACGTTTGCTATTTGCTAATTTTAGATATTTCACAAATATTTTCAACTACTAAAAACTTTATATAAATCGGTTAAACTATGTTAATCAATAAAAGCACACGAATACAAATAAGAAAAAAATAAAAAACAATTATCTATCTTTAGAACCTTACAATTGTTACCGTAATTCCATTACAAAAAATTTAATTAAAACCTAATGATGTCATTTTTTTTTTTAATTATTATTTTTGCGGTTATTTATAGTACCGATCAAGCCAAGTTTAATTACATTTTAATTTTAATTTTAATCAGTATGCAATGCATATATGTATATTGAAAAATCAATTAATAAATGACGTGACTATATATTAATTTTCTTATATTTTCATCAATCTGTTGATCATGAATTAAAAGAAAAAAAAAAAAAAAAACCAAAAGTTGTTAGCCCTCAACACCAAGTAAAATACAAGAAAAAAAAAATTGTTTTTTTTTATTAATTAATAATTAGATAAAAGAAAGGTAATAATAATATTCTTTTTTAATTTTCAATAAAACCAATGACTTTGATCTAGTTTATTAAAAAAAAAAAAAAAAAAAAAATTTACCTTTGGATATCATATTGCACAATAAATACAAAACAGCATTTGGATGTCGTCGAAAATTGCATATGAACGTGATTGAAAATTCGTGAGTTTTGATATTTTTTTTTTTTTTTTTTTTTTTGTTGTCTACAATTTTTACTACAGATTTAGAACACATGATACAAAAAAAATTAATTTATTTTTTTTTTTCGAAAGGTTTTAATCAATTTTATTAGAATGATGAACAAACTTAATAATAAACGACGAGGATGAAAAGCTTACTCGGCATTTAAAGTTTAAATTAAAATCTTTTTTTTTTTTTTGCATAAGTAAATACGAAAATTGCATAATATCGTGATGTTTATGCTTTTATATGTTAAAATAAACATAAAATATCCATAGTCTTTTGTTTTTAAATGGGTTTATGTTGTTACTGTTGTAGTTTTTTTTTTTTACTTTTTTATTACTTTTTATAATTCATTTTCACTTATGGTTAACCATCAAGAGTAGCAGCAGTAACAGCAACAGAATCAACAGCAGCAAACATCATCATGAAAGAACGGCAGTAGCAAATAATAAATAATAATACGAAGCAAACAAAAAAAAAAAAAAAAAAAAAAAAACAATTTAATAAGTAAAGTAGAATTAAGATGAAAAGTTAAATACAAAAAATCGGCTTAAAAAATAACAATTGCAAACTGTCGATGGGAACAAAATAAATACAAAAAAAAAAAAAATAAAATAATAAAAAAGGTTAAAAAACTTTTACTTTTCACTTAAAAATTCTTCTCTTCGTTTTTTTTTTTTTTTTTTTTAATTTAGTGCCTTTGTTGGTTGGCTTTTTGCAGTTTTTTTTTTTTTTTTATTAATTCGCTTAAGTTTTGTTAATTAAATTACAAAATTATGAAATGTTAGCTTTTTTGATGGTAAGACAATAATTTGTCTTTTTTTTTTAATTTATGTTTTTATTGTACATAGAGTGAACGTGCCTAAATGTGCATTTTTAGTTGATGACGTTTAGCCAAGTTAAATTGTAGCATAAATCACTTGTTTTCAATTAGAAAACTTAATTTAAAATTTATTGTTTGCTTCCAAAATTATAATTAGCAACTGAAAAATCGTAATTTTTGATAAAAAATTGTTTTATCTGCTAGCAAATATTGTTGCAAAACTAACTACAAGGTACGAAGCTATCACAACAGACTGCTTAACCAAAAACACAAATATAAATTTATTTCAAAATACTTATCAATTAAATAAAATAGAGCGCAAAAAACCTTCACTGTTTGCTCATCAATTCTACTTTAAAATTATTAAAACCAGTTTGTGTTTACCCAAAATAATTTTACCATGAGTAATAAAGATCATTAAGCTAGTATAGGTTATTCCTAGTTAAACGCGTTTGCGGTTGGTGTTTAGAAATCAACTCATAATGCTACTGAAATCCCTATACATAATTTTCGTAGCTTCTAGCTAGCAAATTTTTAAATTATATAAATGAAAAATATTAATTTTATCTATCATTTGGCAGCCATCCCTATTTTCACACTTTTCAACCATTCAATGGTTTTTACACCTATTTGTGTTACGTAATTAATTCTCGGAATTTATTAATCATGAAATACGAGAGATAACTGTAATCATATCTGTATTGACAAATAAACCAGATTCATTAGTAATAATACTAAACAAATCCCCAAAAAATTTTTAGTCATACAAAAATTTCATTTAATAAATCAGCATAAATCGTTTTTTTTTTTTTATTTGGAAATATAATAATAATAATAATTATTTAACACAATTTAAACAGAAATATCGTTAAATGAAAAAAGTGTGACATCGTTTATAAAATAAACTTGAAATAAATTGTGAAAGACGCATTCGATTTCAGTTGAATAAAAACAAAACTTTATAAAAACGATTAAGCTTTAAGCATTAAACATTTTTTTCTTCTTTTTTTTTTTTTTTAAAAATGTCAACATTTTTACAAAAAATTTACATCATTTTTACAGACTAATTTCATTTAAATTAATACAAAGTAAGCAAACAATAATTAATTAACAAAGAAAAAAAAAAAAATAAATAAATAAAATAAGAAAGTTTTTGTTTTTTTTTTTTGGCACGAAGGTTATTATTATTATTATTATTATTTAACAACAGAGAAAAAAAAAAGCATTTTTGGTTATTTGTTTATAACAAACAAAATTACTTTTTCTTACTTCCGATTATTAATAGAAGAAAAGAATAAATAAAAAAAAAAAAAAAAAAAAAAAAAACTCATTAATAGAAAAGAATAAATAAAAAAAAAACCAAGAAAACAAACGAACAACCAATGTAATAAAAAAAAATTTATTCACCTGTTGACGGTACAATTTTTTTTTTGGCTACTTGTCTTTCTACTTTGCTTTTTATTTTATTTATGATTAATTTCTTTACAATGTTGTCGGTTTTGCCACTGTAACAACAAAAAAACAGAAAAAAATAAATATTTAATAATAAAAGGAAAACCAAAATTGTCGTTATTTATCATAAAAAACAAACAAATAAACAAAAATAAAATAAAATAAATATTAAATCTAATTTGTATGCAAAATACATAAAATAAAAATGTTTTTCTTTTTTTTTTTAATATTAACTTATGACACGTGTCCCGAATTGGTAATTAATTAAAAACAAAAAAAAAAAAACACACACACACAAAAAATAACAGAAAATTTTCTTATTTCTTTTAAAGAATTTTTAATTTTTATGAATCATTTATTGATGGCGTCTATTGTGGGTGATATTTAATAAATAAAAAATAAAAATAAAAAAAAAACATTTAATATTGGCGAGGTGATTTTTATTGTACAAACATTTTTTTTTTGTTTTTTTTGTTTAACCAACTAACGACTTTCCCCCTTGTGTGACAAAATCAACAGACACTAAGGTGTACGATTTAAAAAAAAAAAACAAAAACAAATTTAATCAACACCGTGACGTATTTTATATAAATTTTACATCACAGCTGTGTAATTAATTTGAAATGAAATAATTAACCTGCGTAACACTCGTGTTTTACCTGATAAACAAAAAAAAATAAAATGTAAATTTTTTTTTGATTTTTATAACACGGAATATAGAGAGAGATGTGTCAATTTGACATTACCAAACACCGCCAAGCTTGATTAAGAAAGATGAAAAAAAAAAAAAACTGGTCAGTGGTTTTCATTTGTTTAACCAACGAAAACAAAAAACCGAGAACTTCTGCCATTGACCCTGCTCTGTCAGTTTGGCTTTTTTTTTTCGTGGATTTTACATAATACAAACCTTGACTTGCTTTTTTTTTTTTTGTTTTAAAATAAAAAAAAAAATTTTTTTTCTTGTTATAATTTTGACAGTGAAAAAAATAAATAAATTAATGTTTACTCGTAGTGTTTTCCATTTGTTTTCTTATTTAAAACTATAATTAAACATATTAGATGTAATTATTTTACAATTTTTTTTGTACTTTAAGTCAAGTTTTAATTGATAGTGTCCTCCACTCAGGGTTATTTTTATTGAAATTATTGTGATTATCATTATTATTATTTATAAATTTTTTTTTTTCTCTCTGCCTGTAATCAATGCTTAATCGTGTCGAACATAATAAAAAATAATTCTTGTTCACCTGTCAGACGTAAACAAAACAAAACAAAACAAAAACGAAGAAAACAGTTTTAAGTATATTAAGCGTGCGCAATTAAATATCCTGTTTTATAATATTAAAATTCTATTTGTAATTCGATAACAATTATGTGATAAGTGATTTGCTGAATATGATGATCATACACTATGTCATCAGCATCAAGGTTGGTGTTGTGTTTAGAAAAAATTTATTAAAATTATGTAATTACAAGAAATATCGTGATTAACCAATTTAATAATAATTTTTTGTTTTTATTTCTTTGTCCAATCAATATTATAATAATTATAATTAAGCAGAATAAAGAAGAAACAAAAGGGACAAAATTAAATCATCAATAATTTTACATTTTACGTATATATATGTATATATAATGGTTTATTAATAATTTTTTATTACCTCACCTCATATGCAAAAACTAATTGACTATCGATTGACATTGGCAATGTTGTCGTCTAGTAATCAGAAAATAATTTAAAAAAAAAAAAACGGAAATTGCAACAAAAACTAACTAACGGCAATGAACTGTATAAAACTCTAATGACGTAATTTTTATGAATGCAGAATTAAAAAAAAAAAAAAATGTTGTTTTTGCCCAAAAACTTATTCAAAAATCGTGCAAATTTTTTTTTTTTTTTTTTTTTTTTGGCAAAATACAATAAAACAAGGAATAAAAAACCAAGCTGAAATTCATAAGAAAGAATGAAAATAAATAATTAATTAATATTTAGTGGCGTTAACAATTGTGTAGGCGACTAATTTGTTTGCATAAACACATTTAGATTTACATAAAAAGATGAAATAAACAAAACATATGATAAAAGTGATTATTAAATTATTTATTTGCTAATTTTCACTTTGTATGCTCTGTGGTTTAATTGTTTTTTTTTGTTTAAAGATGTGATAACAATGACTGAATGAAGTGGAATTAATGTGCTTAAGAAACGTACTGGTCATCAATCATTCAATTGGTAAACTAAAGGTAGATAATTGGTTGCTTCACTAATGAGTACGTACTGTGATGCGTTATGGTTTCTATACATTTCATTAGAACCATTACTGTCTCTATAATTTTAACCGAAAATACCACAATGCTTTAAAATGAAATTAATTATAAAAACTAAATGTCCGAAATAGCTAACGATATTTATAGATTACACTAGTGGTTCTTAAATGTTTTTTAAGTACATTGAATTGTCTACTTTTGTGGCTTTTTTAAAGCTTATTTCTTGTATAAGCACTAACGATTCGCAATTTAAATTCATTGTTTGTATTTTCAGGATGAGTTTTAGATGTAAAAAGTACAGAATTTTCTTCGCAATATATTTCTTGTACTATTTTTATCTTACTTATTAAAAATTCTTAAGTTGAGCACAAATTTCACGTAACTTTCATTCTGGGAATAGATTCAAAGCGAATCTTTGCTACTTTTCATACCTTGAAATAAAGTAAAACGTTCCATTGCATTTGTGTAACTACGACCTTTAACATAAAATTAAAACAGAAGAAATAAGTGGAAAATGTCCTAATAACACAGCTAGAATAATTATTGACTATTGGCTGACAAAACTTAATATTTTAAAGAAAAAATCATTAAAATGATTCTACGCAATTTTCTTGTTCTTGTTCTTGTATTCTTGTTCTCAAATATTATTCAAGTTCAATGAATTACTAAAATTAATCTAGGGAATTCTGGTAAAACCATGAATTCATTCTCAAATCTACTTCAGTTAAATAAACGAATTTTCACTTAATCAAAAAATACAAAATTACGGAAAAGAGTATTAGGGATTTTATATTTATCACAAAAATAAAGAATTTCTTTTAGAACAGAACAGAATCCTGAATAATCGTTACTTTCTCAAGACAATAAGTTAAATGTTTACAACCACTGGACATCCACTATTCAATGCAATTATAAAAATGAATTAAAACGTTAATAAATATGTATTTTTTTTTTATGTTAGTTGCTGTTAATTTCAACATAAATGCTTGCACAGATAATAAAAAAAAAAAAAAATAATTATTATAATAATAATTAAAATGATCATTAATCAAACAAAAAAAAAAAAGAATGAAAGAAAAATCAAAGAATTAAGTAAGAAGCATAAAAATATTTGATTAAAAACAAAGCGAAACGCATCGAAAAACAACTAAAACCACCATCATGTGTGGCTTTTTCTACTTCTCTGTATTAACAAATAAAAGACGAGAGGAAAACGAAAAGAATAAAAGAAAAAAATTTTAGTTAATAATTAATATTAATACCTGTATTCCGTCTATTAATTATTTTTCACCTGTTACACCTCCACCTTCACTCCGAACACCCTCTTTTCTTTATTAGAAAAATTAATAACAAATATTTCTTGATTTTAAAAACTATTATTAATTTTATTAAGTTCTTTCTAGCTGGTTTTTTTTTTTTTTTATTTATTTATTGTGTTTAATTCTCGCCGAATCAACAACAATAGACGGACAAGTCTTAAGCTAAAGCGTGATTGTTTGTAAAAACTAAAAAAAAACGAAGAGCTTTGCCATATTTGTACGTTTTATTGTATTGATTATATGATTATTGATTTTAATTCCGGTAATTTGAATTTAAATTTTTTCTATTCCCTCTTGTGTATGATTAAATTATGATTTTATGTCTATTGTACAAAAAAAAAAAAAAAAAAAAAAAATTACTTAAAATTTAACCTCGACACTGTACATTGGAATTAAATAAAACGAAAAAAAAAAACTTTTATATATAAAAAACGATGCAAAAGCGTAAACAAAAATATTGCCTTCCAGCTATTTGATGAGATCAAAAGTGTCAAAATTACGTAATTAATATTTATAAATAATTTAATTGAAATGTTTTAAAGCAATTCAAGATGTCTTACCATTAATTATGTAAATTAATATTTTTAATCCGTAAAATCATTTAAACAAATTCTAACGTTAAATATGCATTTGGGCGCCCACAAAATTATTATTTTAATAAATTTTATGATATGATTAAGTTACGTTACGTTACGTTAAAAAAGTCAATTTTTTAAGCGTATTTTCTACACAATACTATTGACAAACAAAGTCTTAAGTAATAATAAAAAAAAAAAAAAAATTATAGTTTTATAATTTATACCAAAGGTGTGGTTGATTGTTGGCTTGGTTGGTCGTTTTGTTACAATAATTTTATTTATTTATTATTTTATTTTTTTTTTTTTGATTGAAAATTCGTTAAAACAACGTCTGTAACAATGACGCATGCGTTGTTAACTTAAATTTTTGTATTTTTTATAGTATTTTTTTTTTTTATTTGATTTATTCTTGTCTACAAGCTTTGTTAACAAGTACCTCGTGCTAAGTTTTTTGGTTTTGTTTTGTTAAATTTTTGTTTCTTCTACTGGTTTTTTTTCTTTTAATTATTTTATTGCATAGCACATATTTAAAATCTAAATAAACCGTTAAGTAATTAATTAATAAACAATAATTTATTATGATTTGATTAATGATAAAAAAAAAAAAACATTTTTCTTGGTTTTTACTACATTTGATTAACGCGAAGCTAGATGAAATTTTTTATTCGTTAGTTAGTTAGTTATATACGTAAAACACCCCTGTTTTATGTGTATTTTCCAATGGTAAATAATTAACAAAAAAAAAAACTTAACATTTATGACTCAGTTTTTAATCAATAATGGGAAAATTAATTCTTTGACCTCAAAATTGTCATTTTTGTTGTTGTGCTTTTTGTTTGGCTTAAATTAAAAATAAAATAAATTAACTATTTGTTTGTTGTCAATTTGAATGTTGTTTGTTGCTGTTATTACTTATGTAATAAAATCATGTGAATAATTACATTTATGCTTGCCAAATATAACAGAATTTTTGTTGCGTTTTTGATTTGATTGAACTCGGAAAGATTTGTTAGTTAAAACAGGAACCTAACCGTTTATTTTATTTTATTTATTTATTTATTTATTTATTACGTTTGGTCATTAATGATTTTTTTTTTTATAGTTTTGCACCAATGTGCTAATAAATAAGAGTATTGAGAATTACTTAAATTATTAATTATAAAATTTGTGGTTTATTTAATTGATGACTGGAATTATCATATGTGTCATCAAATAAAATATTTACACTGATAATAAAACATTTTTTCTATACAATTTGTTCACGTAAATTTTTGGTTAAAATAAAACTTTAAAGGCGTTTGTACAGCGAGTACAGGTCTGTATTGCTAAGAAATATAAATCGCATTAAAAGTTTCGTGAATGCAAATTATTCTATTAAGTTTTATAGAAACCGCAGCGAAAAGTAGCCTTTTTTTATTGGGATGATTCAGCGACGTGCTGTAAGAGTAATTAATCTGGAACCCATAAGCATATTTAATTGTTTTTCAAAACATCGTTCAGGGATGTATTTTACAATTTTTATTTTTATTTTTAAAGTTTAAAGTTCTCTACTTGGAGTGATCACATTTAATCGTACAAGTGAATAATTAATGCGTGTATAAATTGTTGCTGGAACAATTAAAAATCAGGGATAACAAATAAAAACTATTACTTACCATTCGTTAAAAATTTTATCCACTGTATACTGACACACGTTCTAGTCAAAGAATGCAGAATTTAGATTTTTTTTTTTTTATATTAAACTCAATAAAAATCCGAGTTATTATTATTCACAATTATCTTTATATCGTAAAAAAAATCTAAAAATAATAAAAACTATTTTAAAATCATTAATACTTGGGATAATTCAATCACTAACAAAACATAATTCGAAGTCTTAAAAAAAAAATGTTTTATCAATAATAATAAGCAAATTAATAAAACAATCTTTAATAGAAAAAATATTTAGTAAATATGAGTTAACACCTAGACTATTATTACATTACATAAAAATTATTAAAAGAAAGAAAGAAAACGATAGAAGATTTAAAAGGATTAAATTAATTTTTAATGACGTTGAATAATGATTAAAATCTATAAAAAGGAAACTTTAGTTTTTTGTTGATTATGTTTAATGGGTATTTGTAATGAAAACAACAAATTAGATAATTAAAAAAAGAAAAAAAAAAAAAAATAATAATAATAAACGCATTTAATAGCTATTAATTAAAACAACAAAACATTATCAGAAATAAATCCATCCCTGTGAAATGACATCATGCATAGTTTAAAAACATATTTTTTTTTTTTTTTTTAACTTTTTTGCTTTGTTTTCGTTTTTTTCGTTTACCACTTAATAATAAATCTCTGTGTAAAACAAGTGGATAAATAAAATAAAAAAAAAAAAAAAAAAAAAGCTCAAATCAATTCTTTTCCACAATTTTTGCCTACACCAAGTCATTAAATATGCGTTTAACCAGCAAACATACAAAACGATAATGATTATTATTATTATTAATAATAATAATTCATAAATTTTTAATGCTTTTTTATTTGCCACTAGACGTAATATTAATAAATAAATAAGAAAAAAAAAAAAAAATTTGCAAACAATTTAAATAATAATAAATAATTAATCGATTGTTGATGGATGATGAATTAAAGTAAAAGTGTATTGATGTGTGTTCATTATTAATATTAATTATAATTAAAAAATAAAATAAAATAAAAAAATATTCTTCCCAGGTTAATTTAAATGAAGAAGGAAAAAAGAGTAAAAAAAAAAAAAAAAAAAAAAAAACTTAAAGGTACAAATCAGCTCACCCGCAGTGACGTGTCTTTGACCTTGTCGAACATTTTTTACCTCATCTCCACATTCGTTATTTATGTTGATTTCAATAAATTTTTTTTTTTTTTGTTTTATTTCTCCCAATTATCTTTAAATTGTTCTCGTATTTTATTTATTTCTTCTATCTTACAAACAAAAAAAAAAAAAAAATTAATTCTCAATAAAATCATTTCTTTTATTAATCAGATTCTTTTAATAAATAATTTTTTTTTTTTTTGTAGTTTTATTGTTTAATTAAAAAGCAGAAACATTTTTTAATTGAACAAAGAAGCTAAAATTACTCATTATACCAAAATGTGTTGATAAATAAATAAAAAAATTTATTATTATTAGCAAAAAAAAAAAAAAAAAAATCGGTTTTGTTGGAATTTTATTCGTAAGTATAGTTAAGTCAAGTTGCCGTTTTTGTTCTGTATTAATAATAACAACAGCAGTAATAACAGCGAATAATACTACTAAACAGTAAACACCTATGTTGTTATCCTTCATTTCACCATAAATGGTGGTGTCAAGTGAAATTCTTCTTCCTTCTTTTGATTACTTTTTTCTTTTTCTTTTTTTTTTTCTGTTTTCCAACATTTCCAACTAGCAGAATAATTATTTATTAATACAAATTGAATCGAAAAATGGTTTTTTTTTTTTTTTTTTTCGGTTTAAGAAAGTTGCTAAGAAACGATTTCAAGTCAAAGGAATTTTTTCGTTAAGAAATATTTCTAATGGACAAACAGGAAATTTCAATCAGATTAATAATTAATTTTTCTTTTTTTTTGTTTTTTGTTTAATTATGGTATTTCTGCTGTTTTAATTCAATTTTTATTAATTCTCCTATCTTGATTGTTTGCGAAATGTAAAAAAAAAAAAAAAGAAAAAAAGTGATGGCAAAAATAAAATTAATTTTAATAAATATAAACGAAAGAATGTTTTTCTTGATTCTTTATTATTAGCTACAGTAGCATCGATTATTATCATTATTATTATTATACGTTAATTAAGCGCTATTAATTATTATGACCATAAAATAAATAAAATTCTAATTCACGATATTAGGTCGATACAGTATAATAAATCATTACAAAGCAAAAAGAGAACAAAATTAATTTAAATGCGCCAGGTTTTAGCCAGGCTTTATTTTTAGAAGAAAACACAAAATAAAATTCCATCACGAATAATAATTAATTTTTTCTATTTAATTAAATTATAAAAATCTTTATTATTTGTTAATAAAAACAATAAAAAAAAAAGAAAATTTTTTACTAATTAAAAAGACAATTAAATGTAAAATATGTTTGCTTAATTAATATAAATAAAATAGTGAAATAAAACGCAAAGACATTTTTTATTAACTAAGTAATAAATTAATAATAATTATATTTATTATAATATAACTAGTCAGTGGTATTGTTAAAATGTTTTCTTACTTAAATAAACAATTATTATTATAATAATAATAATAATAATAATAATAAAGCATAAAAATAAACAGCAGTAGCAGCAGCATTAATTACATTAAAGTAAAACAACATAAAATTAACAACCATGCATAAACATTAATTAATTAAATTATTTAATTATGGAAAATAATAAATACAATTATTTTTTATTATAAAATAATAAAATAAATAAATTTATTTAACAAAAATTAGAGGCGAAAATAAATAAACAATTATTTTGTCATTTAATTAATTAAAGTTTATAAAAAACGAATTGTACTGTTTAATGTTTACATGATTTGTGCTACAATCCAAACAAAAAAAAAAAAAAACTACACTCATCGATTCTCATTACTACTACTCTGTATTTAAGTCAATTAAAACAATTAAATAAATTACAATTTGTAATTAGTTTTTAAAAAAAACAACTACAACAACAACAAAATTAGATATTGATGCTACACATTCCTATTTATGTAATTTTCAATGATTTACTTTGTTTAACTAAATTTTTTAAAAACAAAAATAAAAAATTTTTGTTACAAACTTGACTTTGTACCATTTTAGGTTTTTTTTTTTTTTTTTTTTTAAATGGAATTTACTTGTTTTAAATAAATTAATTTAAATTATTTACTTAAACAGTTTTTTGTTTATCGAAAACAATTAATTAATTTATTTAATAAAACATTAAAAAAAATTGTCTAAACGACTTAAATTAATAAAAAGCAAGCATGACAGATTAGATACGATTAATTAATTCAATTGTTTTAACGCCTACTGTTTACCAGTTAGATCACGTTGTTTGTAATGCACGTTGCGCTGTCAAACTAGAAAAAATTTACATAATTTTAACCTTAAAAAAATTTTAAAATCTAATTAATTAATTAAGTTAAAAACAAAAAAACGTTTATTTATTTAATTAAACATAGAAAATTCAGCTGAATTAACAAACAAACAAACAAACAAACAAAAATAAATAACAGTTGTTAAATAAATTAATTTATTATGAAAAAAAAAAAAAAAAACTATTTAATTAGGAAGCAAAATTATGTTTAAATATTAATTAACCTTCTTAAGTGTTGTTCACTTAAGTAACAATAAAATAATAATTAGTTATGTATTTTAATTTATTTAATTATTTTAACAATTAATTAATTATTAAGTAATGTAATGAAAACAGAAAAAAAAAAAAAAATTAATTAAAAAATTTATCGATGCTTTAACTTAAAAGCGCATTTTACATTAAAAGCGCATGAAATTATGTATAGGAAATACGTAATTAAAAAAAAAAAACCACAACAAATTTTTGTCTCATTATTAATTTAAATTAAAAAAAATTTTTTCGCTTTTATTTGTTTATTATTTATTAATTTTTTTTTTTAATTTATTAATTTAATGCGTGTGAATTTTATTTTTTTAAGTAGCTTTTAGGCTGTTTTAATAAATTTTTTTCGCTTTTTTTTTTAAATGAAAATTAATAGTGCAATGGACTTGAACTTAAACTTAAACTTTGAAAGGAAATGAAATTGGCTTAACATGCTTTTAAGTGTGCTTCAATATTTTTTTTTTTTAGCCAATATATTATTTTTGGTTTTTGCTTGTGATGACCATTGGCGAGTTAAATCCAATAATACTAGTCTTAAGTAGCTTAAAGTAAAGATTAAGTTCTCTTAAAGCCGTACAAATGTTGAAATGGAAAAAAAAAAACATGCCAAAGACAGCGAAAACACATACCATCGGGACAACCAGGACAGGTTTTTTAAACCAAAAAAAAAAATATTAATAATAATAATAATAAAAACTGAACTAAGTCGTATCACATTTGTTTTGTTTATTTTTGTTATTAGTTTTTAAGTTTAACAAAAAATAAATAAAAATACAGAAAATACCCGTATACATACCGACTAGCTTTTCGTTATAAATAATTAATTAATTTAAATATTTATCTATAATATATATAGTGAATTAAAAATTAATAAAAACAAAAGAATTTTTTTTTTTTTTTTTAATAACCGTTGAATGTCGTTTATTATTAATAATTATTTAATTCGTTTTTAATGTTATTCAAATTTGCGTTGTGGATTTTTTTTTTTTTTTTATTCTTTCTATAAGAAATAATTAAATATTCAAAATGACTTGGCTTAACTTAAATTAACCTAGGTGAAACATAAGACAACAACGCTTATTTTATTATTATTTTTTGGTTTTTATAATGAAAAAGAAAAAAAAAATGTAATTGTAACGTATTATTAAAGGTGTAGGCGCTAATATTTTTATATTATTTTGTTTGATTTTTTTTTAACAATTATAAATAAAAATAAAATTACTTAACAATTGTGTTCATAGTTACAATTTTTACTTATTTTTTCATGCTAATTATTTAATTTTATTTTTATTTATTTATTATTATTATTATTATTAGATTGTGGCTATTAATTTGTCGGCTTTATTATTATAAAAATTTAAATAAAAAAAACACCGGCAACACTGTGAATATTATTCAAGTTTGATTAAAAAACTTTTATTTATTTTTTAATTCTGTATTTAACTCGTTTTTACCTTTTTGTATACAAAAATATTATGCTTTTATATATATATATATATTTTTTATTATTATCAGGTGAGAATAAATGTGATGAAACACAAACGCACACATTTATATGCGAAATATATATATATATATATATATATATATATAACTTAAGTGAATTTAATTTTAATTAAAAAGAAAAGAAAAGAAAATCACAAGTACTTACCAGTCAAGTACTTAAAATATATATATTTCGAAATGTATTCAGTACAATGATTTTGATTAAGTTTTATTTGAATACGGTTTCAAATGTTGT
The DNA here is from genome assembly GCA_961205885.1 of Ptychoptera albimana. Lineage (NCBI taxonomy): Eukaryota > Metazoa > Arthropoda > Insecta > Diptera > Ptychopteridae > Ptychoptera > Ptychoptera albimana. Next base: position 23,597,329 of record OY540804.1, read on the forward strand.
GTTCAATTAATATTGAAACTTGATTTTAAGAAGCTTAACGAAAACAGGCAAAAGCAAGTTTTTTTGTTTTTTTTTTTTTTTTTCTTGTACTTTTAAAATTTATATATGGAAATGGAAATGGCGACGACCGCGCGTAACGGCAACCAACAACGACGACGACATACAAATAAATATTAAATGTAAAGAAAGAAGAATTACTCACAAAACTCTTTTTTGTTTTGTTTTCAACAATCAACAACATTAGCAACAACAATGACTTCAACGGCAACAGCAGAAAGTCATCGACGGAAGAACTTTTTTTGATGCATTTTTATAATAAAAAAAAAAAAATTTTTTTTTTTTTTTTTGTACAATTTTAAGTAAGCTTGATTCAGTCGAGTTCTGAACCTCATCGTGTTCGCATGTCAGTCTATGACTCTGTGCTTTGATGAAAAGCAGCAGACAGCGATATTCATATATGAATAAAAGATTTTATTTCTTAAAAATAAATTAAATAAATAATTAAGTGTTTTTAAGTGATATATTTTTTTAATTAACAAAGAGAAAGAAAAAAAAAAAAAAAAAATTAAAAAGGTGGCTTTGAATGTGCAAAAGTTTTAATTTAAAAAGAAAATAAAAATTGCGTGCTTTAAATGTTCGGTGCTTACAAAAGTAGAATACAAAAGTGTTAAGTTTCATTTTGAGAAAAATAAAATAAAAAAAGTGTTTACTGCAACTTGGTTTGCATTTGTGCAAGAATATAAATAAAATTTAAAGCAAAAAAAATAAAAAAGTTTTGTTCTCTGTTTATTATTTCAAAAAAAAAAAATTAAAAAAAAAAAATTTTCTCTCTTCATTCTTTCGGTTATTTAATTTAAGTTTTAACGTGAAGCTTTATGAAAGCGTAAAGAAACACATTGAAAAAAAACAAAAACTCAACAAATAAGATAATAAATAAAAAAAGAAAAACAAAACAAAAAAGGGATTAACATAAAAAGAAAAAGGAGTAGAAGAAAAAAACTTTTTTTTTTTTTTTTTCTTCATTATAAAATCAAGAACACGATTTTTCTTCATCATCTTATTGAATTAAGTTTTTGTTTCCATTTTATCTTACCTTTATATTAAAAAAAAAAAAAAAAAAAAAAAAAAAAAAACGCAAAGGAAAACACAGCTAAATCCTATTTGTGCTTTTTTATTACACACAACATTGTTCTTGCAAAATATTTCATTATCCTGTGCATTTTTGTTTTTTTTGTTTTTTTTCTTTTTGTCTATAAATAATTAAAATAATAAATAAATAAAAGAAGAAAAAGAAGAAGAAGAAGAGGAAGAAGCAGAAGAAGAATTTTTTGTTGTTTTTATTCTTTTTTTTTATTAAACATTGAAAGTCGAGTGCGTGCAGATAATTTTTTTTTTTTTTATTATTTTAACTGAATTTACCTGCAGAATAATTAACTAAAAGGTAAATATAATATTTTTTTTTGTTGTTGTTTTTAAAGATTGCATTATTTTTGAGTGAAAAAACTAAAATTGAATGTGACTTAAGTCGTTTATAAATGGCTATTACTTAAGTCCTTGTTAGAGTTTTTTTTTCGTTTTTCTTGTGAATCTTTTTGTTTTAATTGAATTTTCCTTGATAAGTAAAAGTGATTTTAAATACTGATTATGGGTTAAATATTAAAGTAAAAGTGAAAATATTTTAATTTTAATGTTGTTAAGTAACTAGCGCATGCGCAAAGAATTAAACAATTTTTTCTGTTGACTAAATTGACTAAATGTTGACCAAACACAACAAGGTATAAAGGCATAGAAAAATTCTCTTTCACGTATGATTACATATCCTGGGTTCGTTTACAAAACGTTTATTATCTATCTACGTGTATCAAAAAAAAAAAATGCTTTTGTTTTAAAAATTACACAAAAAACCACCTTAAACTTGAACCAAACCATAAAAAAAAAAAAAATGTTCATTTGATTTGTGAATTAAAATTAAAAAACATTTTTTTTTTTTATGTAAAATTATTGTTAATTAAATTTTAAATTTCAATTTAATTAATGAAAATTAGTTGTTTTTTTTTTATTTTGTTATTTTTTATTTACATTACTGAACATTAAACAGTTAATTTTCCAAAAAAAAAAAACAAAAAAAAAATACAACAAACAAAGCAAAACTAACTCTACAATAATTGTTGCTCAAATACATTAAAAATGAAGAAAAAAAAAAAAAAAAAAAAAAAAACAAAATTAATAAAATTGTTTAATCAGAAAAATTAATTTTAAATAATAAGAGAGAATCAAAAAAAAAAAAAAATTAAAAAAAAAAACGCTAAAATTACCAAACGGTATTGGTTATATGAAATTAAATTAATTAAATTTATGGATTTACGTATGTTAAATAATTATTGATTATTTAATTGAATTATTATTTTGATTAAAAAAAAAAAAATTATTTATTGTTTGGTTAGCTGAATAAAAGAAGAAGAAGAAGAAGAAGAAGTAAAAAAAAAAACCGACATAAAATAGCGGATTATTGAAATTTTCGTTATCTTAATTATGTACGAATTTTTTTTTCTTATTTTATGGTCGTGTTGGGTTACTTTGTACCTTTTTTTTTATTTTCGGTAATTTTTTTTGGTTGTTTGTAATAATGTGCTAATTATCTGATGATTTTTCACCAGATTTTTACCATCATTTCTAAATATTTACCACTCGTTGTGATTAGGTAAAATCTATGAATTTTTTTTTTTTTTTTTTTTGTTGAAAGGTCAGGATAAAGTTATTAAAATATTATTCCGGTTATTGATAATAAAATATTACGTAATGGCTGAATAATACATAATACGCATGCTTATTTTACTTAATTCCTTATTAATTAATTAATTAATTAATTTTTTTTTGTTTTATTTTTATTTTTGTTACGCTCATTTTCTTACATTTTCTGCATGATAAATTTTTACGAAAAATTTTTTATTTTATTTGTTTCCTTTAGAAAAACTATTTCTCCTGGTTATTACGTGAAATAAACTTTTTTTTTTTTTTTTTTTTGCATACATTAATTAAAATAAAAAAAAATAATAATAACTAATAATCTAATAACAGAAAAATCAAAGAATTTTAATAAAAAAAAAAAGAAGAAAAAAATGAAAAAAGCGATGAGAAATTTTTTGTAATAGGTGGAGAGAGAAAAAATTCTCGAAAATTTACAGTAAAAAGTAGAAAAAAGAAAATAATTAAAGGTTGAACCTGATGATGCTTATTATCCATTCTAACATTTCTCCACTTATTTAATTTTTTCAATTGTTTTTTCTACAGTTTTTTTTTTTTAATAATAATAAAACAGTACTGTCGCGTGTTTTCTGTGTATACATGGATAATGGACCATGATGGGCTATCCTATCTCACTAATAACAACTAATTTAATAATAAACAAAAAACCACCGAAATGATTTAAAAAAAAAAACGGTTTATTATTTGTTCGTTTCGTTGTTGTTTATTAATTTATCATATTACTTAACGTAAATAAATAATAAAAAAATTATTTAATAATTTGTTGTTATTAAAAGAAATTAGATTTTTGGTTGTTTTCTTATTTATTTACTTGAGTAAAAGTCACGCAATAAGAATAAATTTGTGGACTTGAGAGAACGATGAATTAACAATCAAACCAAACCGACCTTATTTAAATTTTTATTAATTTAAGTAAATAAAAACCACAAGATGATGAAGAAGAAGAAGAAGAAACAGAACACAGACCTAAAAGAATTTTTTAACAAAACATTCAAAAACGAAAAGAATTAATTCCTTTTTGATTTTTAATTAAGAAAATAAATGGTCGCTTTCTCTTAACTGATGATCGGTCTTGTTTTACATAAATTGATTTTTATTTTCTTTTACAACGTTGATGACATAATGGTAATGTAACAAGGTCTTCACTGATCACCAGAGTATGACTGTATGCTTTCTTAGTTTTTTTTTTTTTTTTATTTCATTCTGTTAATGCAGAGCAATGAGTTAATGAAACGTGAAAGGGATTTTTCATAAATTTTATTAATAATAAAAAAAAAAAATAAAAACAAAAACAAATTCTGAATAATCGGTTTAAAAGTGAAGAAAAATCAAAACAAGTTAAGTCAATTCAAGTATAAACAAGGAAATTAAAAGAAAAAAAAAATATTCTTTTTTTTTTTTTTTTATAACTTGTGTCAAGTTTTTTCCATTACAATTTGTTGAATTTTATTTAGCGAGCAAATTCGCAAAAATTTAAAGATAAAAGAAGGTATGAGACGCAATAATAAAAAAAAAAAAAAAATAATAATAATAAAAAGCCGATAATCAGCGCCAGGCTATATAAATTCCCGTTAAAATTATCATCAGCATCATCATCATCAGCAATGTAGAAGTCGTCGTCGTCGTCGTCGTCGTCATCGCAGTCGTCGTTATTCTTGTCGCCATTTTTTTCATTACTTCGCTTTTTGTTTGTCTTTTAATTAATTTAATGATGGAAACGCGTTATTCGATTGCAATCTTGTTAAATACGTTCTTATGCACACGTAATTAATCTTTAATAAACTTTTTATCTAATTTTTTTGGAATTTGTTTTTTTTTTGGAATTTTAAATATTAAATTACAAGTAAGTAGCGATTACCATATGTCGGCTGAAATTAGCATATGGACGCACCTTAGATACTTTTTTTACACAGAAAACAGGCGGTTTAAATGCAATTTGATAAGCTTTTTCGAATGTAAAACTTTGTAATTAATTTGTTTAAAAACGAACTGACAACCGGTTAACACCACCGTATATAGTTCTTAATTAATTAATTTCAATTGTAAATAAAAAATTATTTCGTTAAATTTCTGCAGAGTGATGACATCATGGTTAAAAATTTTATGTCGCGTGCGAACGCACTTTATCACGATTAAAAACGTTTTTAAATTTTTTTTTTCTTTTTTGTTATTTATGGTGAAACCGGTCTTTTGTCATTTAATTTCTAACAAAAAATTTAATTAAATTGATTTTCAATGTCAAATATTGTGAAATTATTAATACAAAAATAAAAAAAATATGAACCCAAAATTGGCCACCATGACAAATCACGACGAACTAACAAATATCGGACGGATGATAATCTAAATCGGGTGAAATCGAGTCGAATTTAAATTACAGGTTACGGCGATTTAATATAAAAAAAAATATCCGACTTCTGTGATGAAATCATAAACAAAAGAATAATATTCACGACAATTTAAGCCATTATGGCTGACCTTACTTATTTATTTAATTTTTTTTTTTTGTGTAACCGAAAGACAATTTGTCAATAATGTTTTACAAAAAAATTAAAAAAAAAAAAAACCATCGATTTGACCTGTGATTCGTGGAAATTAAAAATAAAATTCGTGTCTCTGGTTAAATCGTTTTTGTTTTTTGTTTTTGTTAAACCCATTAAAAATGAATTAATAATTTTATTTATTTTAATCTAAATTATTTAATTAACAGCTGTCCGCCCAATTTTTTTTTCTTTTCGGGTTGTTGGGTAGTTTAATTAGCGTTTTTTTTTTTTTTGTTTTGTTTTGATAAAAATTATTTTCTCACAGTAAAACAAGGAAATTGGAAGACGCTGAGTAGATGATGTCAGACTTAATGGCTAAAGCTTTTGTTCTTTATAATTTCGTATCGTTCTGTAACTTTTTTTTCTTCTTTTTTTCTGCATAAAAATTAATTTCTAAAAATAAAATCAAGCTAATTACGTTAATTATATGGTTTAATAAATAATAATTTTTAAGCAATAAATTCTAAACAATTTTTTTTTTTTGCTTCTCGTTTGTTATTTGTTTATTCGGCTTAAAGTTTTGGTGGAGAGAACAACGAGTTTTTTTTTTTTGTTTTTCTTTTGCTGCTGCTTAATTTAATTGTTGTGTTTTTTTGCGATTTTTTTTTTTTTTTATGTATAAATTTGGTTATTGGAAAATCCTTGAAATAAACAAAAGCAAAAGTATTAAATTTAATTATTTAATTTTTTTTTTTTTTTCATTCAGAAATTTGTTGTTTAAATTTATTTTTTTTTCTTACTTTTAATTTGATTTATTTTTATTGTTAAATTTTTTTGTATTTTATTTTTATTTTTGCTTTATTAATTGATTAATTGATTTATTTTTATTGTTTCAGCCTTTTAATTGATGTTTTTTTCATTTTAATAATTATTTAAATTTTAATTGTTCGTTGATTTTGTTTTAATTTAATAAAAAAAAAAAATCGTTTTCTTGATTACAAATTTATTACTTTCAATTTCGTTTTTTTTTTTTTGCTTTTATTATTATTAATAATTTAATTAATTAAGAAAAGTTTTGAATTTCTAAAAAAAAAAAAACAAAAATAAATTATATAAAATGCAGTGAGAGTTTTTTTTTTTTTTTTTGTAATTTAATTTAAACTTTTACTTGGCTTTTCGATGATTAAGATTTTTAATTTTTTGAGATTTTTTTTTTTTAATTAAAAAAAATTGTTTTTAAGTCATATGTAGAAAAATGTAAACAACTGTCGATTGTTGTGTTGTGTTGTGTGAATTTTTAATCTTGATGTCTTGAAAATGCCTGAGTAGTTTTATTGGAAAATAAATTTGATTAAGAGTTGAGATAGATAGACAGTGTGTGTGTTTATTGTACGTTAAATTAAAGCTCAAACGAGTACACAGCAATTCCACTAATAAAGTATTAAGCAAACTGCGAAATAAATCTTCAGGGCACAAATAAATAACAAGAAGATTACAATACAGCTAAATACCATTTAAAATTCCATTAATTCCTAGTCGTCTTATTATTCACAGAATTCACAGAACCATACCTTGCTAAAAATAAAAATAAAAACAAAAACAAAAATTAATCAACCGCTTAAATAATTAATTTTAATTTAATTAACTGGGGCGCGATAAATATATAATTTTTTTTATTAATAAATTATTTAAATATGTTTTAGCGTTTTTTATTTTTTTTTTTTTACACAATGTATTCATTGTTTTTGATTTCATCAAGCTGAGCTTAAAGGCTTTACGAACAATAAAACGAAAAAAAAATTTAATAACACAATTGAAACACACCTTATACAAAAAAAAAACTAAATTTCATATTTTTCTCCTTTATAACCAGCTCCTAGTTTTCTCGTTTCTTTTTAAGTTTTAAACAGCGAAAAACAGACATTTATCTTATGTAATCCGTTGAGATAACGAATTTTTGTTTTGTTTACTAAAAAGAGCGAAATGTTGATTAGTAACAAACCGTTTTGTGGTGGTTTATAAAGAACCAGAACCAGCGCATTCACTTTTAAATTTAAGTTTTTATTTATTTCATTTGGTTTTGTGATTGTTTAAATTGTGGCGTCTGTGTGGGCGGTTTTGGGGGCGACAACGCATATATTTATTTTATCCAAATAATAATTATAATCAATGTTTTATTATTATTATTATTATTATTATGATTGCTGTTGCTGTTGTTTTTGTTGTTGTTACATCGACAACGTGTTATAAATTATTTAATTTAATTTTTTTTTTTTTTTTCATAAACAACAAGTCATTGTATGCAGATTTAAGAGTTCACGAAATTGTAAGCTTAAATATAATGTTTATTACAATTGTAAATTATGTTTTTGGCTTTTGTTTATTAAAGAAACATAATTAAAACAATTTTTTTTTTTTTTGGCGTGTGGCTTATATTTTGTTTTCATCACGTCAAAAGTATTTTCTCATAAGCGAAAGTTCTATGTTTGTTTAAACTTTATTTCCTCCTTATAACCAAAAAAAAAAAAAAAAAATGTAAAGAATAAACGAAATTGTTGTTTCTTAAAATATTTAATTTCCCAGCGAAAAGAAAGCAAAGTTAAAAAACTGAGTAAAGCATAACTTTACTAATTAAATATAAATGTAATAATTTTTTTTTTTTTTTTTTTTAATTTAATGTCGTAAGGGTTCATTAATTTTATTAAAATAAGAATAATTAAAAAAATGTGTTTTTTCTGTTTTTTAGGTGAAAGTCTAATAAACAAGAAAATGACCAAAAACTTAGCTAAAACAAAATAAAAAATTTCACTAAAGAAAGTTAACATGTGTTGACATAAAGAAATTTCTTTTCGTTTTCTTTAATTAAACCCAAAAAAGAAAAAATCGTAATTATATAACATTTATGACATGACATGACATGACCTGGGGGGGAATATATTAGTTCTATTAGTCAGTTTTTTATTTTAATTAATAATAAAAGATATCAGGCTATAGAAGGGCTTGGCATGGCAGTAGATTTATTATTTCTATACAAAATTCATGTAGAGTGAGAGAAGAAAAAATCAATAAAAACGTTAAATTTTTTGTTAAAAAGAAAAATTTCAAGGACACAAGATATAACCCTTAACCAAATAAATTTTTATTATCATTAATAATCATAAAACCTACTCCAATTTAATATGAATTGTCTAGAAAAATAATAATATGATTGTGTGTTCGTTGTTGACATATATATATATTCTTATTATCTGTTATCACATTTTTCGTATATTTCATACAATCAAAATAAAATCAGCTGTAAATAAAAAAAAAAAAAATAAAAATAAAATAAAACATTTACAATTTGTTTGTCAGTCAAATAATAATAAAATATTCATAAATAAATAAATAAATAAACTATAATGAACCCTCAAACAATTTAACTTTATTTTAGTGGAAAAATAAAAGTTTGCTTCATAGACACAAATTGGTAAAACCGAATGACACAGAGTAAAAATGTTTTATTTTAATAACAATGGGAATGCAAACATTTTTTTTTTTTCTTTTTTTTTTCTAAATAATGGTAGAAATATATTTTTGATTATTAACTCCTACATTAATAACTGAATAAGATAATTTGTAATATAAAATAATCGGTTAAAATGTTTAAAACAATATAAATTTTTATAATAAATAACATTTTGTACCTGAAGATTTTAAAATTTTATTTTAAGTTAATTTGTGAACAAATAATTACAGAAAACACCGAAAATTAAATCATCATCACTAGGTTAGACAAATTTATGCTTTATGTGTATTTATATAAAAATAAAAACAACAAAAACACTTAGCATTAATGTAAGGTAACGTGTTAAAACATTAATTTTACTGTAATGTAACAAATATTTATGATAAATCCGTTAATTTATAATAACAACGATAATAATAATAATAATAATAATAATATTAATGAACTTAATTGGCGAATATGTCAGAATAATAGGAAAAAAAAAATAAAAATAGAAACAGATAGAAAAATTACTTAATTCAGACGTTTTATTAACGTAAATAAATAAAAAAAAAAAAAAAACGGTTTATGTATCTTCTTTTGTTTTTATAACTTATAAATTTAAGATAATACGTATTTGTGTCACTCGTTGGAGGTGTAGTTTAATCAATTCCTATATACTGCACTGGATTTTAGCTCAGAGCTATCATTAATACCGTCCAATAAAAAAAATTCTAATAATGAGTAGGGTCGAAAATAAATATTAGATAAATCTGCATCTAGAGAATAGCCTGAGTATTATTAGTTAGTCAGTACATCAAGTGATTCTTCTATATTCTACTTATGTCACTGCATTATAACTTTCATGAAATATTTACCGGAAAGTACTAGCAGCACACAAATAAAACACCGTTAATATTAAGTGACAAACACCTGACCATATTAAACTAAAGAAAAAACCAACAAAAAAAAAACTAAATCATAAAGAATTATTATTTTCGGTCTTCAGTCTTTCATTTACGTGTTCACATATAAAAACACACACACACAAATAAGTAGGATAAGGTGTTTCTAAAAATAGGTACACATTCATTTGTTTATGTTCTTCAAGTATGAATAAAAAATTGTTTGCAAAATTCCAACAAGAAAGAATTATTTTTTTTCATGTAATTTTATTTGCTTTGTCATTTTTTTGTCACAACATAGCACAAATATTTAATTTTTTTTTTTTTTTGTTATTTCTCAAGTCAAGGACAGCGTATAAAGTATTTTGCACAAAAATTTATGTTAAATGATGATGATTTGCGGTGTATTTTTTGTTTTTTTTAATAAAGACAACAAAAATTCTTGCTAATTAGATGTTATTGTTTTTATAAAAGCAACTTTATCCACCCACGATTAGTTTAATTATCACAAAGCATTTGCTATAGAAATTATTTTTAATTTCATTTCATTTCCTTGTCGTATTTATTTAAAATAGAAGCAATTCATTAGTTCACTTTTTCCTTGAAATACCTTGAAACACCCACTAGTGTACACTCTATTAAATTAAAATCAAATAACGTTAATCGGAAGTGGGATATCAACCAAAAAAAAAAAAAAACCCTAAAATAAAATTTATTTATTTTGATCGATTTTATAAAGAAATAAAAAATGATTTCCTCCGTAGTTGGTGTCTTTTCATCAGTTTTTAGTGTTTGAATTTATTATCAGCTGGGTTAATATTTATTTTATTTTTATTTTTTTTTTGTTGTTGTTTATAGTACTGTGGGGCTTGTATTGCAGGTTATAAATAATAAAAAATATTCAACCCCAATATAGTGTTAAAATTTAATCCGTAAACAGTAAACACTATTGTGTTTACCCTCCCTGTGACACGTCATAAATCACATAGCTGTTCCCAAAAAAAAAATATTTATTGGAAAATTTTTATCGAGGCAAAAAAAAGTTTATTTTCATAATTTTCATTTTTTTTTATTTTAAACCATAAATAAATTGTCTAAAGTACTTTTATTTATTTATATTTCTTTTGTAATTAAATTCTTTGATGTTTTTTATTATTATTATTATTATTATTATTAAAATAATAAAACCAAATTTAAGTCTGCTTTAAGTGTGGTTAAATTTAATTACCTTCTATTCATTTAAACAATTTTTTTTTATTTTATTCTCGTTTTTGATGTATTTATTGCCTTGTTAATTTTCATTTCTATTAGCTTAAAATAAGCAAACAAACATTATATAGAAATTGATGGTAAATCATAATATGTATTATCGGGAAAAACAAAAAAATTACATATTGCGTGGGTGTCGTTTAAATTAAATTTATTTATTTTTTTTTTGTTTTTACAATTATCACGTTTATAATTTTTTAAATTTATTTATTTCTGTACGCGTTAACAGTGCCCTAGTCTGGTTGTTTTTTTAACGATAGAAAATTTAAATACGAAAAAAAACAAAATAGAAAAAATCAATTGATTTCTACATTTAATTTTTTTTTTTTTTATTTTACTGACATTTGTTTTGTCATTAATTTATGTTATGTCTGTTATTTATTTTGGATTATAAAGCAACACTAATTTAATGTTTTGCTATGCGTACACGTAAATGTTTAAGTATGAAAGTATGATTTATTACCAATTAGAAAATAAAATATTATTTCCATGTTTTATTGAATAAAAATTATTATTAATGGAGTTGTCACCCATAATCCGTGTTTAATTAAAATAAAATAAAATTATCGATAGGATTTACTATAAATAATATTAATAATATTACAGTGCATGCGTAAATTACTTATATATTAAAATAGAGTAAAATACCGGGGTTTTATGTGTGAAAATCAATTTATGTCACGTAATTGTGACAAAGTAAATTAATCAACTAAAAAAAAAAAAAAACTAAAAAATTTATACTGTCTCCAACTAACTTTATCATTTCTTATCATTATCACAATTTTCAATGTTTTATTACTTAATTAATTGTAAAATACTTTCAATTGTTACAGTTACTGTTTTTTTCTTCTATACTTGCTCTAAATTTTCACTTTGTTTTCATATAATCGAATTACGCATGCTTGGTTGTATCAATTGTTGTTTTATCATTTTTCTTTTGTTGTATTGATAAGAAATGATAAAAATTCTATACAAAAAAAAAAAAAAAAAAATTAATCAATTATTTGTAGAAAATAAGTTATCTGGTTTATTGAATTTCAATTTGAAAGTGAAATAAAATTATCAGGAATGTTGATGGCAAAAATTGTTGTGTTGAAATTAAATTAATTTTTTGTTTTTTTTTTTTGTTTTGTGTCTAGATCAATCTTTTTTTCTTTTTTTTTGTTTAATATATATAATGTATTGCTTAAGTAAGTAAATTTTTTGTAATAAATAACGATTTACATCATACAGTTTTATAAAATTTGATAAAATTTGGTTTTTTTTTGTTTGTCGTGTACGCAGAAACACCCAACCGAAAATGCTTAAAGGTAAAGAAATTTAAAAACATTAAAAATTCAAGGTGAAACCTATCGTAATCTATAAATAAATTAATTTAATATTTTTTTGTTTGTTGTTGTTGTTTATTTGTTATTGGAGAATCAATGATAACAACATTGAAACAATACGATTTCGCTTTGGTTTTAGGTGACAACGAATTTGTCACGATAAGTTTTCTTTTCTTCTCTCTTTTGTTTGCTTTATTGTTTCGCTTTAGCACCTTTCACGCGTAGCAAAAAATTTTTTTTTATTTGTAAAATCGATAAAAAAAAAAAAAAAAACTATATATTATAATTTTAAAATAATTAATTAAATTTATTTTTGCTATAAAATTTGCAAAATTATTTCTTGTTTTGCGTTAAACCAGTTTTTTTTTTTTTTTTTTTTAATTTTTAAAAAAAAAAACATTTCAACGGATTTTTACTTTGTTTTGTAATTTTATTTTATTTTGTATCCTCCTCAGTGGAATTAAGCCACGAAATTAATGCGTAAATAATAATCAAAGGCTGTTTAAGCTTTAAAGGTCAACTAACAAAACAGAAATTTAATTTTCTGTTGTGTTTTTCCGTTTATTATTTATTTTCGTTAAGATTTAAATCTGAATCATCAGCAGTTTTTTTTTTTTTTTTGTTTTTGTTTTGTATTAGATTTACCTGGTGGGAAAACATTAATTTTTATTGTTTCCATTTTTTTTTTTTTTTTTTGGCTAATAATCTTTATTACATAATTAAAAATAATTAATAAAGCTACGAAAATCAGTTTTTTTTTTTTTTTGGCTTAAATAAAAAGTAAGACAAAAAAAAAATCAGATAAAGATTCCAATGAAATAATTGAGAGAAAATAAAATCACTGAGCTTCCTTAATTTATCAACATGTATCGCCACTTTTGTTTTAAGTTAACATTTTTTTTTTTTTTTAATTAATTAAAATACAGCATTATGTGACCGACAAAGTAAGTAACGTTTATAATTTATCATCGGCACACTGTTTGTTGATTGTCAAAATAAACAAAAATGTTTAAGTATTATGCGTCTGCGTATATTCTATTACATTTATACTAAAGTTTATAATTATTATAACGATTTATAATGTTAACTTAAGTTAAGCTAAAGTAAATTAAAAAAAAAAAAGAACAGATGCTAAATGATTGCATGCCAATTTTTTTTTTTATTATTATTATTATAACTGCGCATGTTCAATAAGTTTAAACAGAACTAGTTTCATTTCAAGGTCACTTAATTGCAGTTTATTAAGTTTTTAAGTTAAATTAAAAAAGAAAAAACCGTTTCTCCATAAGAACACATTTTTTATTATGTATGTTTATGTAAATTAATTTCCATTCAATTATCATGGCAACCTGTCACACTTTACTTTAAAACAAAAACAAAAAAAAAAAAAAAAAATAATTGAGACTCTACTATAGCAACTTAAGCTGCACAACACAAAACAAATTTATATATACAAATATTTATATTATTTATTATTATAAAAAAAAAAAAAAAAACAGAAACATTATTATTCACGGAAATTATATACATAAATAAAAAGTCAATAACTTCTTAGATTTTCTTAAACCCTTTTTTCTTTTCATTTTTTCTGTTTGTAATGCGTTTAGCAGTCAAGAATAAAACGAGACTTACGCACATGATTGTAGAAAACCAAGCAAAGCCAAGAAGAAATTACAGAAAAAGTGCACGTATCACGTTGCGATTGCACAAAATAAAATAAAAAAAAAAAACAGAAGAGAAATAATGGCAGAAACAGAATTATTGCAACTAAGTAATGTGAACTTTTCTTATTGTTTTTTTTGTTTTTTTTTTCTTCTACCTTCTGCAGTTTCTGATTCTTGTTGGGTTTTTCTTTTGTCCCAACCAATATCGCATTGAGAGAAAATAATAATAATAATAATAAAAGACGGACAGACGGACAAAACAACTTTATTTAACAAAAATCGAAACAACTTTCTTGTTTTTCTTTTTTTTTTTTTTATTTCCTTCTGACTATGAAAATACAAAAAAATTAAAAATTAAAAAAAAAAACGGTGAAACGTGATCAATGGCCCCAAAGGGAAATATAAATATAAATAAAAATACAAAAAACGGATAAACTTTAAAAAATATAAAAAAAATTAATATAAGAATAGGGAATTTCATTACGTTTGTTTGTTTGTTTGTTTGCTTGTTTGACTGCTGATGGTTTTTTTTTTCTTTTTCTTCTACTATTTTTGTTTGTCTTTTACCTTGTTTTGCATCGTTTTAAATTTATTAAATTGTTGTCGTGTCAAGAATAATAATAATAATAATAATAATAATAATAATAATAATAATATTGATAAAACGTATGCTAGTTTCTTCAATTTTATTGATTTTATACAGATACATCAGGCTTACTTAAGCTAGTTACTATTTAAGCTATAAAAAGCATAAAACATATGACATAAAGGTGTGACATTGACTATATTTAATAATAAAATTTATTTTTCCTATTGGTTGGTTGGTTTTTTTCTTTATTATTATTATTATTTGTCATAAATATCTGGTTGGTAAATAGTTGCAATTTTGCTTGTAGCAAAGATTTTTAATTAGAAATGTCACCTTAGAACAATTCTACACATGCAAATTTAAAACCGTAAGAACGTAAACGTAGGGAAAGTTTCTATTTTAAAGAAAGTAATGTAAAAAATTAATTAAAGTACTTAGCTTAAGTGGTTTTTTTTTTGTTATAAAAAAGTTGACTAGAAAAAGCTGTTAATTTCTTTGTCATTGCAATAATAATAAAACAGAATGAAAAAAACGTTTAAAATGACTTAATAGAAGCAGGAAAAAATAAATAAATAAATATTTGCTGCAAATATTGACTTAAATATAAAAAATATGCAAATTTACTTAAATTAATAAATTGAAATAAGAGAAAAAGAATGTGTTAAATGTGACAAAAAGTCAGTAGAAGTCACAATATTGAACTTCACCATTGTAAATAAAACAGAAAATACTTGACTTATTTTTTAATGTATTTAAATATTTAATCAAAAAAAAGTAAGTACAGTTTATTTTCGTTGCCTTAATTCATTTCTTATTGAATTTTTTTTTTTTATATAAAACAAGGTAAAAAGTGTAAGAAGACAATCAAAAAAAAAATGTTTGTGTGCTGTTACTGAATTGACTTAAAAAAACAAAAAACCACAAGAAATCCGCCGTTATGCAATTAAAATACAATGCATAACACACATACGCACACGCGGTTGTTTAAAACAATAAAAAAATTCTATCAAATTTGGTCAATGGAAAAAACTGATATTTCGGAATTTTTTGCCCATGCGTTATATGCTTAACTGGTTGTAAAGTTTTTTTTTTTCTTTTTTTTAAGGCACAAAAAATACATAATACGCACGCGTTTTAAATTGCTATGACGGCCACGTCGAAGAATTTTTTTTTGCCATTCATTTTTTATAATTCGCTTATTGGACTTGGATGCAGTTTGTTGTTATTCTTTTATTACACAAAACACAAAAAAAAAATCTTGGCGACTAGTTTATTGTTAACGTTTGTAGGCGTCATTTTCTTCGACATTACATTACATTTTAAATTATTATTTTTTTTCTTTTTTTTTTTTTTGTTACAAGGAAAAAGACAATTATAATAAATTTTTCTGGAATTTCCTTCTGACGTTAAAACAGTTACATACATATATCTAATGAAATATTTATTAAATTGCGCGTGGCAGTGTATAGTGTTTTTTGTTTTTAATATTTTAAGTCAATTTTTACTAATTTTTTTTTTTTGTTGTTGTTGTTTTAATGTAATTATAACAAAATTAAGAACATTTTTGTTTTTTTTTTTTATAATTTAACCGTAAATATAATTTTTCATTTAAATATCATTAAAGTAACAGAGGAAAAGAAAAAAAAATGACTTAAATAGAATAGATAAAAAAAAAACAAAAATTTGCAATGTGAGGAAAAGTACGTAAAATCGACATAAATTTGATTGACCGTAATTGTGTCGTAGAAGCGTAGCGTAGAATAACGCACTTGTCAGTAACGCAACGTACTAAGCTGCGCGCGTATATTTTGTGTGTGTGTGTGTGTTTTTTTTTTATTTAAACTTTATTTAAACAATTCAATATCAAAGTGTTAGAAATGTTAAGCCGTTTGCGAAGGCGGCTGGTGTGGTGGTGTCACGAGTAATCTAACAATTTTTTTTTTTTTTTAAATGAATTGTTGTTAGTTGTATGTTATATGGTCTGTCCGGTTGGGGCCGCTAACAGTTCAATAGCAAAAGGTAATAACGGTAAATATGTACGCGATCGCGACTTTAAATTTTGTGTTTTTTTTTTTATTTTCTTCTCACTCTTCATGTGTACAGTTTTTGGTTTTTGTTGTTCTTCTTGTTGTTCATTTCAACAGCGAATTTATTGAATTTTTTTTTTTGCTGTCATCTAATACGTTTATATGGAAATAATAATAATTATTTTTTTCTATTTATAATGAACCTTGTCACAAACGCTTTGTGATTTTTATTATAATTATTATTTTGACTTAAGATTAATTTTAGATTAGACCAAAATGAAAACATAAAAAAAAAAAAAATTAAAAATAAAATAATTTTAAATTAAAATTAAAAAATTAATCTCGATTAAGATAAGTGACTAAACATTTTTAAGCTTATTGCAGTTTTTATATGTAGTGAAACAATACGTCATATTTAAAGTCACATTTAAAACAACAACAACAACAAAAATGACAAGCCAATCAGAAAATACATAATAATGTAAAGAAATAAAATAAAACAAAACAATAACTAAGTCAAAAAGTAACATAATAAAGAATTAAAATTAAGTCAAACTGTTATCTGTTCCTATTTCTTCTTCTTCTTTATTACGTTAAGGTTCTGTTGTTTTATTATTATTATTATTCTTGTATTCAATTTATAAATCGACACACAAACAAACGATAAATAATGAAGAAAAATGTTTTAAACAAATAAAAACAAAAAAAAAAAAGAAAAAAAACGAACGCACAATTGAAATTAAGATGACCGCGCATAGCGTTTGCGCGTATGTACGCGTTAATTTAAAGTAATGTAATGATCTCGTATAAAGTGCGTATAAACTGGTTATTCTTGATGTAATGAATTTTTTTTTTTTTCTTTCTGTTTTGCTATTACTGCTCATGTTGCTGCTTATTTTTCTTCATTTTCTTATGACATGACATTAATTTTCTGTAATGCACACAGTCGCGTGATTAAAAAAAAAACAGCAACAGCACTAATTAGATGTTGTTTTTGTTGTATAATCAGATTTGAATGCTATGTAACTATGTGTCTCTATATAGGATGTTTCAAAAGTTTTATTAATTAAATATTTAATTGGATTGCTAAGTAATAATTTAACACGATGCATTAAACAGTATATATTTTTGATTTATAAGTAGTGACTGGTTACGAATGGCACAGATATATTAGTTTTAAAAATAAATCAGAAAAATCCTTTCTCGGTAATTAAAAAACTTTTTGTACATCCTTTTTAGCATTAATTATATAATTAAAAAAACTTTTACAATCATAATATTTGTAATGGTTTTATAGTGTTTCAACGCTTAATTAGCTTTGTTTTTCAACAAAACAATTTTTTAATTAAGCTTTTGTCACTGTTTCTCATATTTATTAAAAAGTTAAATTAGTTTCTTTACATGCATCCCCGTACAATTGATAAAACATTTTACATAAAACAAAATAAGCAAATTTAATTATTACATTTTAAAATGATTATTACATAAAAGACAACAGAGGTAGTAAAAACAAGAAAAAACTTATTAATGGTGACATTTGTTGCATCGTTTCTACTGCAGTTAATATTTTACCAATTTGTACATCTTATTATGTAATAACAATGACAAATTTCACTTACTTACAACCTTTACAACACCTTTATAAGCTATTTTTTATTTGTATTAATTAAAAAATCAATAATTATTCAAGTATTTAAAAAAAAAAAATATATATATATCTATATATCACTGCGCATGCGTAAAGTACTTAATTTTATTTATTTATACAAAAAAAAAAAAAAAACATTTAACATCGATTAATAAAACTGCGACATAAACAAAACTGATTTGTAAATATATAAATTTTAAAATTCAATGTGACTTTCGTTAAGTTACTTAGGATTTAAATTTGATTTAAGTAACTTAAAATTGTTTTTTTTTTTTTTTTTTTTTTCTGAATTATTTATTTTAATGTAGCATAAAGTCAATGAAGCAAAACTGTTTTTTATTTTCTAATGAAAATCTAGTCGTAGTCGTTTTTATGCTGTGTTATTTCGTATAAATTTCGATAATGATGGTTATAGCAATAAAAAAAAAACAAAAAAAAAAGTGAACTTTTAAGTCACAATAAATAAAGTTAATATCACTTATATTACTTCATTTACATTTTAAGACTACAGGCGATTCATTTTTATATTTTTGTCTTCTGTTTGTCTATACATTGAAAGCACAGAAAAGTCAAATCAAGATCATAATTATATGCACAAAAAAAAAAAAAAAAACGAGTAAAAATCATAAATAAGAGTGAAATTAATAGGAGAAAAAAACAACCAAAATTACAAAACCTTATATAATTTGTTTTTGTTTTTCTTTATTAAAAATTTTTTTTTAAAAGGAAAAAATATTTTTATTGTAAACACGGATACAGTGTGGGAGTTTCTTTTTTTTTCATACAAATAGAAAATATTATAAATTCATTTATTATTTTTTTATAATTAAAAATGTTAAGTAATGTTTGTTATTTTTTTTTTATTTATCTTAATTTAGTTAATTATTACCTGACAACAAGTAGATGCAACGAAAATTTTATATTAGACTTTTGTTGTATTTAGTAATTATTTTCTTTATATAAATTAAAGTAAACGTATTTAACAAACTGGATATGATGGAAATTTAGTGAAAACAAATTCTTGATTATGGATTTTTCTAATAAAAATTTGTGAGTTTGGATTTTGTTACCAAGGTACAAACTACAGACGTTTACTTTTCCTGTACCTTGTGTAGGCAACTTTTTTTTATTACTTTTTGATATATTGTCTAGTGTAATAGAAAAGCTGATTGGCATTGAACGAATGCCATATAAGTGGATCTGAAGAACACGGAGAGAATCTTGAGACATTCTTCTCGATTTAAATTTATTTTCTTGTTATTTTGTTTTAATTTCTTAGTTTAAGAAAATCATGCAAACATTTCTTGATTCAATTCATAATTTCTGTGGATTTAGAAAATAATTCTTTTCGTGTACTTAAATACTTAAATCCAGTATAATATTAATAATCTAATGAGAAAAATTCCGACTGCAACAATACAGTAGATACTTTAAAACGTTTAAACTCCACGAATTTAAATTAAATTGAACCAAAGAATAAAAATCTTTGTTTTTCGGTATTCCTTGTAATCCCAACAATTCATTTATAATCTGTGCGATGATGCACAATTAACCAGAAGTCAGCTTTAAACACAGTAACAAAATATAAATAAATAAAAATTCCAAGATTAACAGTACTTAACTAAAAATAAAAAAAAATTGATTTTAATTTTCTACTATAATTAAAAGCAAAAAAACTAAGAAAATAAAAAAAATTTTTTTTTGTTTTTGTTTAATTATTATTTTGCAATCAAATAAAAAATAAAATAAAATTTAGAGTCAACAACAACAGTGATTGTAATGGTATTAAGTGAAAGTATCTCTCCCACCGGTCTTCAAAATGCTTGATTAAAACAAAAAAGAAAAAAAAAATAATTTCAAGATAAAATTAAGACCATTTGTACCATTTACCTACTTACGTTTCATTATTGATTGAATTTAATTTTAATTTTCATTTTTTTTTTTTTTGCTCAGTTGTATTTAGTAATTTTTATTGAGTGATTTTATATATATATTTTTTTTTTTTCCATCATTAAAAATATTGAATTATGACACAGAAAAAGAATTTATTATTTTTTTTTTTACTTATTTTCTTAATTAGAAACATTAATTAAGGTTTTATGTTACAAATGTATTTATTATTATGAGTTAGTTATACTAACAGAAACCAGAAAAACAAAGTGAGAGTAAATATAATAAAGAAATAATAATAATAATAATATTAATTATGATTAATGAAAAGAAATGTAGAGCTTTAATATTTACGTATTAAGTCATTTATTAGACCGTTGCACATGCAATTTGATGAATTTTTTTTTTAAGCTTTGCTTTGTATGGATTTTTCGATTAATTATTTTTATTATTACAGAGTGTATGAATTTTTTTTGCATTAATAACGTAAGTTTCATGTTGTGTTTGTGTTTCACGGAATTGAAAATGTGACAACATATGGTTAAAAAGCTTAAAGCTCAAATTTTATTTAAAAACATTTTTTTTTTTTTTTTTTTGCTCGGAAAGTATGTTATAAATAGCTTTTCATTAATATTAATAATTAAAGCTTTCTTTAACGTTAACACTGTGTAATAATTTATAATTTTGCACCCTAACTAATAAATTAGATTTTAATTTTAATCAAAATAGAACAAAAAAAAAAGAAAAAAGGAAGTAAAATACCAGCAAATAACGACTATACCACCCTGTTAAATTAATTATTTAATCAAAAAAAGAAAAAAAAGAGTAAATAGCAACCATAAAACAGCACATAACAACAACAATAACAAAACTTTAACCACTTAAAACAACGTTGATGCGGTTGAATGAACTAAATTATTATAAAATGTTCTCTGTTTGTTTCAATTTTTTTTTTTTTTTTTGTGTAATAAAATACGCGTGCGATTTACTTGTCGATATCCTTACCCTAATACATTATTATTACTTATAAATGTATTTAATACAGCAAAATTTTCTAATAAATATTAATTTTGTCGCATCATTTATTCTGATTAATTTTAATTTTGTCACAACAAAACTGAATATTAATCATTCAGCCGAATCTGTGTAAATGTAATTAATAAGCAAAAGAAAAACTAAATGAAATTAAATTTAAAAAAAAGAAAAAAATAAAAAACATCTCTGCTAACCACAATTTGATTAAATAGTTTTTTGTGAATTATTTCTTATTATTTATCATCTTGAAATTAGTTCCGGTTGTTAATCACAATTAATACAGAAACAATTATTATTATTTAAAGTAAAAGCAAAAGCAAAAAAAAAAAAATGAATCCATCAACGATTATAAATAATTATTATTCATGTACCGATAAATTCTAGTGACAATATTATACAAATTGTGTACAAGAAAATTAATTAAAATTGAAAATAATTATTAAACAATAAATTCTTTTATTGTTTATAAACGAAAATCGAAGTCTTAATTTAGGAAATTGAAAAGAGAAAAACTATTTGTTCATCGTTTTTGTTTAATTTATTTATTTATTCTAAAATAAAATGCGTTAATTAAGTGTAATCCTGGTTAATGCATAACAGTTTGTATTAAGTCATAAATTTGAATTATTTTATCACGCATTATTATAATCAATATTTACTGATAAATAAATACAAAGTTCATATGACAATAAAATGCAATTTGTTGTTTTTTTTTTTTTTTATTATCATCATTTAATCAGAATTCTGCTAGTAATAATAATAATAATAATAATATAATTAAATATAGATAATGTGTATGGATGGGTGGGTTTTTTTTTTTTGATCGATTTTATTTTAAATATAGACTAACATGTAATGGTATAAATCTAGTTAAACTAAATTGATATCAAACAACAAGTATTTATAAAACGTATAAAATATAAAAGAAAAAATAAAATCTGCGTGCAATTGACTAACAAAAGTAAAACAGCAACAAAACACAAAAAAAAAAAAAAAAAAATTCTACTCAACATCGACCACAACAGCAAAAAGTCTGCACATTTAATATAAAAACTAGTTTACAATGGAATAAAAAATGTAAAAAATAATCTCTAATGTTGGTGTAAAGCTTGTTAAAAGTTTATTAAAATTAAAAGTAAAAATATTTTACACACACGAAAAAAAAAATTCACCGATTTTCCTTAATAACAACGAAAAAAAAAAATAAAAGAAGAAATTAATTAATTAAACTTAACAGTGTAAAAAAAAACGGTTTGTGTCCACAATAACAACTCTTCTTCTTTAGTTTATTATTATTTCGCTGTTTTTTTTTTTTTTTTTTTGCATTTTTATTAGCTTAATCCAATGTAACAACATTTTAAAGTACGCGTGCGCTGTTTACTTGTTACTTATTTTTTTTTTTTTTGTTGTTTATTTATTTAAGTCTTGTATTCGTTTATTGTGAAGTCACAGCAAGTAATGCTAAGCTAAGTCAGTTCAGCTTTGTTTTTAATTCGAACAAACAAAAAAAAAAAAACAAATAAAAGAAAAAAAGCACACACAAGAAACGAGCTTTACTAGTTTTCAAGTACAATAATGTATTAGGATAGGAAATCATTTTACAGAGGTGGATTTATAGTTTTTTATTATTTTTTTTTTTTTTATTTAAGTGTATATGCACATGCGCAAAATTCTTAACTTCTTTAAACTCACGTAAGCTTTTTTGTTTTATGTGTGTACTACATTGTTTGCATGTTAAACAAATAGAAAGAAAAAATAAATAATCAAAAATAATTAAATTAATTTCACTTGTCATTTTTGTTGCTATTTATATAATTTTCACATTGTCACATATTTAGCTGCTTTTCTTCGTTTCTTTCTGTTATTTATGTTTTTTTTTTTTTTTTTTTTTTTATGAAATTATGAAACGAAAAAAACACAATTTTTTTTTTATTATTTTTTATAACTTTTATGCAATAAATATTATTATGCTTAAAAAAAAAAAAAAAAACTAGAAAATGAAATTTATTTGTTGCACCCAATTGCAACATTGCAATAATAATTTAAGTTAAACAGAGGTAATTTTGATAAAAAAAAAAAAAAAGCTTTCGCACGTGTTCATAAAGACAAAACAAAAATCCACTTGGTAGCAACATGCAGCAAATTGCCTGTTGTCATTTGAAATAAAATAATAAAAATAATAATAAAAGTAAATAATCTTTATTGTTTTTTTTTTTTCTTTTTCTTAGTTTTCTGTGATTTTATTCTGCAGTTACTTTATGTTATTTTAATTAGAAATACGGTTTGCTACTTACCTGAATTTTATGCGTTCAGAATTCTTAGTTATTAAAGAAGAAAAAAAAATAAAAATACAAAATACAAAAGAGACGTGCTCTTTACATATCTCTTATCGCATTCTAATGCAATTTATCTTAATAAAAAATAAAAAAAACATTTTAATCACGTAATGTCAGTTGTTTTACATCTTTTGTTTCAATAAATAAATAAATAAATAAATAAAAAAATCGTTTGCTTAATTAATTAATTTTTTAGTGACAAAATATGAATTTTTTTTTTCTTTTTTTTCTTTTGCTTTTAAGCGATTGTGACATAGTTTTATTATTATTTATTTTTTTTTTTTTTTAATTATGTTGAGAATAACTTGTCCACTTTTAGTAATTACATTTTATTATTAAATTACTTATGTTCTGATGTTAAGTATAACAAACATACGATTTTTTATTACATTTCAGGTCATCATTATGTGATTTTTTTCATTTTTGTTTTTCGTTTTCTTCTCATTGCTTCATTGTTATTCTTCACGTTGTTTCATTTATTGTTTTCACCTTGTCGTTACTGTTACTTATTATCAGCTGTCATTTTCTGTCATTTATTATTATTATTATTATTATAACATAAAACAAAAAAAATAAAATGTGTATATAATTTTATTAGATATGTTTTTAAAAATGTTGTTATTAATAAAAAAAAAAAAAAACAATTTTTAAAAATCGATTAAAACAGCCAGGTGTACAAAAAATTGTATTTACTTTTTTTTAATTAAGTTGAAATTTATTTGGTATATTATAGTTTAAAAAACCCCTTCTCTATTTTAACCATAAATTATTATTAATAATATTATGTTTATGTTGCTTAACGACCAATACCAATTCCCTGATCTCCAATCAACCGGACAATGTTAAAAATTCATTGTTGTTGCTGTTGTTTTGCATAATTTAAGTTTTTAAACTAATTTACCTGTCATTTTTATGTCTGGAATTTTTTTTTTTTTTTTTTGTAAATTTTTCATTAAATAAAAACACCCTCGTCCTTTAAAGCGTATAAATAATAAATCATTTTCAATTAAAAAAAAAAAAAAAACTTTATTTCATCATAAAGAAAGAAAAAACTTTTGCAGAAAAATTAATCAAATAAATCAATAATCAGTATCTAAAAATTAATCGAAGAGTTTTCAATTTCATAACAATGATGATGATGATGATGATGATGATGATGAAATAATTTTGTGTATATACAACGGTTGTAACTTATCGGCAATTATAAAAGTTTCACAAATAAATAATAATTGATAAAACTGTCTTAAGCTTTTGATGTTTATGTTTTAAAAAAAATAATAATTAGGTCACCTTGTTGTGTCTTTTTGCTTTAGTAAATTTAATTTAATTTGCGGTCTTGTTTTAAAGACGAAAATTAATAAAAACAACTTTATAACAGATAATGTGAAAATAATTCACAACACAAAAAAAAAAAAAATAATAATAATAAATTAAAGGTGTAGTTAGGGTATTACACCTCTTTTTTACACCAATAAAATTAATTATTAAAGGTTGAGGAGTTTTTTTTTTTTCTTTTTTTTTCTTTATCTTTATTAATTTTCTCTTAAGGTCGTTTATTCCGTTTATATGCACGTAAAAAGTCACATTTGTAGAAATACTGATGTTGTTGTTAAAACATTATAAATAACTAACTAATTAATTAATTAGTAATGTAATTATAAAAATATTTCCAAGTTTTACATTATAAATTATAATAAAGTATTAATAAAAAAAAATTTTTTTTCTTTTTTTGTCTTCTCTTTTCAGGTGAGTTACAATTATTGTTATGTAAAGATAAGGTAAAATAAAAAATTTAAAAAAACCAGACCATAATGTCATGAAATTGAATAATAATAAAAAGTGGAAAAAATAAATAAAAAAGCACGACAATAAAAGGTGAATTTAATCTTCTTTAATAAATTTTTTATTTGAATTATTCTTTTTTTTTTATTATTATTATTATTATTATTATTATTATTATCATTACGTAGCATTATTTGTTTCTTTTTAAATCATAAAATATATATTTATTATTGATGATGTTGAATTGAAAAAAATTTATTAAAAAACAGAAATATTCACTTTATGAATGTCACATAGCATCGCATCGGATCGCAACACATCGCATCGCAACACATTTAAAGGGAAATATAATAAAAAAAAAAATTTATTTATTTTTTTTTTATCATTTTTTTTAATAATTATCATAAAAATAAAATAAATTCTTTTTTATGGGAATTTTTAACGTATAAATTGAAATTTTTTTTTTTTTTGTTTTGTCTTCGTTTAACTTGTTTAATTTTTATTTTATTACAAATGCTACACAGTAGTGGCTTAAGTAAGTGAGATTAGTTTTTTATTTGTATCTTAGATTTTATGTTTTCTTATTCTCAAGAATTCTCAAATTATAATAATTAGGCTTAATTTATTAAATAGAAAAACATATAAATAAATATTAAATTAACTCACCTTGAGGCATTCAGCTTTAACTAAGCTATGTGATGTGTAGCAATTTTCTTTATACAATCCATAATGCTTCGTTTAAAAAATTGTTAAGAGTTCAATGTTATATTTTTTGTGTAATATTCAATCCTTTTAATCCGGATCTACAGTGTAAAGGTCCATCCAAAAAGCTGTTTGTAGTAAATCTATGGAAACGAAACAAAGTCTCGGTGTTAGATAGTCAAATAATCTTACGCTTATTAAAACCACCACTCACAAAAATAATTTAATGAACTTTCAACAAAAATAACTTCTTTTTTTTTTTAAAACCATTTTCATCGAAATTTACCATAAATGCATCTTCAATTTACTGCTAATTAAGGCCATAAATACTAAAAGTAATGAAAAAAAAAAACTCACAAAAACGAAAAACTTTTGTAACATCACAGAACAGCCAAACAAACAAATAAAAAAGCTTCATTAATGCGATAATTAGGGTAAAACTTTTAAGTTTTATTACAAAAAAAAAAAAAAAAGAAATAAACGACACAATGCTATGTCTATCAAATGGATGAAAAGAAAATAATTAAAAATAATAAAAAAAAAAACACTTCTAATTAGTTTAATAATAAATAAAATTTTCATTTTCTTTTATTCAACCAAGTAAAAATCACACAAATGATAATTAAAATTATGTAATAATCAGCTAAGAAATAAGAAATAAAAAACGAACGAAATTGTTTTTTTTTTTTTTTTATTTTAAAAACATATTCAAGGTGTTTTATTGTGGCCTGTAGGTGTGCCAATATTATGTGGAGATTAAATAATAAATTAAAAAAAAAAAAAAAAAAAAAAATGTATTCATGCACGCACATATAAATTAATAATTTTTCTATTTATTATTTAATAAAAAACTAAAAAAAAAAAAAAATCATCTCCAACTGTGTGTCTTTGTCTATTCGTGTGTTTGCAAAATGAATAAAATTTCAACAATTTCATCGATTGATCAATATTATTTTGTTCACTTTTTTTTTTTTTTTTGTCTCCTTTTATTATTATTTCCCTTTTTAATTCAATAAAATTTAATAAGGAAAAGTGTTATTGAATAAATCGTTAAGAGTAATAAAAAAATTAAAAAAAAAAACAATTTAATTTGTAATGTAGGAAGTAGTAAAGTCAAGAAATTATTAGCAAAGTACAACAAAATTAAACTTAAAAAATTGAAAAATAAAACCGATAGACGAGACTGTAGCGTGTTGATATGTTTAAACAAAAAAAAGGAGAAAAATGAAAAAAGGGAGCTTAAGGCAGGGTAATAATTTTCACCTTAGTTTAAATACGAAGGGAAAATAGAATAAAATCGGCGCCACACTCTATATATAATTTGACTTTTATGTTTACGAACGTTGTTGAGCTTTATTTAACTTAACTTGATGATAGGGTTCTATGAATAATAGATTTAAGTGTAAGCACAACAAATATAATTACAAAGCTCACAAATCAACATAGAATTAATGTTAGGCACGCAAAATATATTTGTTTTTCTATAGAGAAAGAGAGATGAAAATGAATAATGTTTAAGGTAGGGCATGGTCATATAGCATATGAGCTTTTTTCTTATATAGACTACACCAATGGTAAGGCGTTTTTTGTGTTTTTCTGTAAAATACGCTCACCCTTAGTCCCCACTATTTTGTTAAGTTATTTTTAGAACTATTTAAAACTGGTTCAGTTAATATAGCGAAAAAAGCTAAAAAAAAAAATAAAGCTTTAATGAAATTACAAACAAAGGAAAATTCTTTAAACGCATTAAAATGGTATTTATATGGCGCCAAGGAATATTATTGTTTCAATTCAAAACTTTTCAATTATATATAAAAAAAAAATTTTTTTTTTTAAACTTTGAAATAAACTTTATATTTTTATTTTGTAATGAAAACCGAAAGCTTTTGAAATAACGTCGTCGTTTGTGGTTTTTATTCTTCTGTATTTTTGTACATATTTTTTTTTTTTTTTGTTCAAAAGGATTTTTTCAAGTTTTATGCAAAAAAAAAAAAAAGCGAAAATTTCTAAACACAACTGAAAGAAAGTAAAATATTAATTGTGCTAAATTAAAAAAAAAAGCTGAATAAAATTAAAATTTACGAATAAATCACAATTTTTAAGCGGTTTTCCGACAGTACAACAATTTATTCAATTAAATAAAAAGTAAAAAATATTAAAAATTTATTTCGCACAATAACCAACACAAAATATCACTTTCGAAAGGCAAAATTTAAATAAAAAAAAAAAGTTTTGTGTCGGTTTTTTATTAATTTTAATGTTAATTTTGTAATCAGATAACAAAAAAAAAAAAAAAATAAAATAATAATAAAAATTGGTCAAATTGGAAAAAGAGACAACAAACAAACATACAAAAAATAGTTAAATAGCGAAAGGTGTGACACTTATTTTTCTACAGTAGTTATTTTATTACAATTTCAATTTCAATTAAAGTAATTTATTGGACAAATAAACAAATCACGCGTAGAAGGTCATTATGTAAAATAAAATTTGAAAAAAAATCCAACCAACAAGTATTTTAAATGTAATAATTGTGAAATATTGATCTAGTTTTTTTTTTTTCTTTTTTTGGCTGTAATAAATTAAATAAAATAAATAGATGACAAAACCAGCCACAATAATCTATCACCTTAAAAATTGATTAGCACAAAAAAGACAAACAAAGTAGAAAATTTTAATTACACAGAGGAGAGAGGAAAAAAAAATAATTCACTGTTGCTGCTTGCTGCTGTTTTTATTGATCAAACATAAATTAAAATTTATTTAAACAACAAAAAAAAAAAAAAAATCCATCAGAAAACACAACACAGTTTATCCGGTTTTAATAAAGAAAAAAAAAAATTAGTGACGGTCAAGGGCCCTTTTGCTCTGTTTGAGTTTTGATTGTTAAAAAAAAAAAAACGCTACAAAACTACAAAACAAATAATAAAAATCAACAATTTTTATATAATTGTAAGTGAATTGTGGATGGATGAACTTTGCTGGATGAGCAAAATAATAATAAAAAAATAAAATAAAATAAAATAGCAACAAACACGCCACCCACTATAAAAGAATAATTCTTCTTTTTTTTTATTATTATTATTATTATTATTATTATTATTATTATTTACAATACAGTAACAACAGCTAAAGTCAACAGACCGATGAAAATGAAATTCATAAGCAAAAAATAAAAAAATTCTGTCAGATTTAGATCAGCTGCAGAAGCGGAGCATGAAGAAAATTTGTATATGGAGAAAAAAAGCATAAAATAGTAAAGGAAATGGCAATTAATATTTATTTATAAAAAAAAAAAAAGAAAAAAGATGAATTAATTAATTAATTAAACAAAAAAAAAAGCACTAATGTCAGAAAGAACAATTGAATAATTTTCCATTAAAAAAAAAATGTATATATTTTTTTTTGTTGTTTCGCTAAAGTCTCAGGTTTAAGGTCGCTTTTTATATATTTAAATAATTCTTTTTTTTTTTTTTTGTTATTCTTTCTGTTCGGATAGAAATGCATTTTAAACCATTTACGGCGTTACGGATAAATTATGTTTAATTATAATAATTACTGGTTTTTGCAGTAGACAGTAGAGAGTTAATTATTTTTATTTAGTCAGATTGTAGCAACAAGGATTATTTTCCATGATCTACAAATGGTTTGTTTTGTAGTTATCTTGGAATCTTTTTTTTTTGTTTTAATTATTTATATTATTGTGACAGTACTGTATTAACTATCAGTACATAACTAATGTAAAAGAGTTTTATTTTTATTATATCAGTGTATATTCAGTTACTGAACTTCAGTTCATTTGTACAGCAGATTTGCAACATACCTTCAAGGTCCTGTCAGATGCAATTTAAATTGTTTTACCATTATATAGCCTATTGAAATATTTCTCTCGTTTTTTTTTAATTAACTTATTGTGAATAAATTCTGCACATTTATATGTTTTATTTATTTAAATGTTTTAATTTAATTTTATACAATTTCTGTGCTTAATTAAACAAAAAAAAAACAAACATGATGTAAGGCAACACCGTAATTGAAATAGTAAATAGAAAAACAATGATTCAGAAATGACTTAAAATAAAGATAAAGTTCACCTTGTTAAAAATTAAAAAAAAAAAAAAAAAAAAAAAAAACAATATTAGAAGCTTAAGATGCAATTTCTCAGTTTTTATTTACATATTTTTAGAGGTCATACAGATCAGAGGATTTTTTTTTTTATTTAAAAATTTTTTATTCGCAAACTTTAATTGAAGACACATATAACACAGAATGAGTATTTAAAAGGAAAAAAAAAGTGGTTTTATGTGCTTTGAAAGTAATATTATTATTATTACTGATTGGTAATAATGATGACGTAAATTGGATAAAAAGTTTATAAATTACAATGATTTCGCCTTTGTCTGATAACTATGCGAAAGTTTTGAAATAAAAGTTCTTCGTTTCTTCGTTTTTTTTTTTTTGCATCTTTTCTTTACATTTATTACGGCCTAATCTATTGCTTTGTACAATATTTATTGTGTTTAAAATGTTGCTTAAACTATATATGCCGGAATATGTGTGATTTACTTTTAATTACCAAGCGTATTTGGAGAATAATGTAAGAGTTTTCTGTGTTTAACCTTTTGAAATTGATTCGTTGTGTGCATTCTGAGGAAAATGATTTTTTTTTTCAGCAGATACTTTAGTTATGTTAAAAACCCTTCGAGATGTGATTTATTGGTTTTAGCGTATTTTAGCCTTCAACACAAAAGGCTTAAGTTAATTTTTACAAATAAAAAAAAAATATTCTTAAACGAATTGGTGGTCTGTTTGTGAAGAACTCGAATCGGTCCAAGGTTCATGTCTCATCGAAGGCTGTCTAATTTTATCGTCTTACAAAAAATTCCACAAACTATACGCGCGTTTTTTCTTATAAAAAACTAAAACGTACAAAATAAGATTAATTTTTTATTCCACCGTTAACAGTTTAACAACAAAACGAAAATAAAATAAAATAAATCATGAATAGCTAGCTACTAACACAATAGCCATAATCTATTTAATGAAAACTCCTTTTCCAATTTTTCTACAGCATCATTCTCGCTTGTAATGTAAGACAGACAATGTTGTTGTTCTTCGTCTACATTATATTTCTGCTGGCTTTTATTATTATTTTCCACAACAAACGAAATAACAAGAAAATAAAAAAAAAAACTTAAATAAATTGTAATAAAGAAGGTTCGTAACATTTTTTTTTTTTTTTTATTATAAATAAACTGGTAAAAAAAAAAAAAAATTAAAAAAAATCATTTCAAAGTCACGATTTAATTCTTTTTTTTTTTACTTCAGTTTTCACTTTTGTGTTTTCTTTTCTTTTTTTTTTTAATTTTATTCTAACACAATTTAAAAGTAAATTTAAAATCTTTTTTAAGTTATATAAGAGACTCATCTTGGTATTTTTGTTTGTTGTTTATTAATAAAAAAAAAAAAAAAACAAAATACATCAACAATTGGAATTAATTAATGCTAATCAAATAAATAAAAGACAGAAGACATTGTTACTTTATTTCGCGATCTTGATCTAAATTGTTTTTGATACTAAACACTTCAAATTACTTTTAATTATCATTTAAATATTTGTGGTGATTTTTCTATATTTAACATTTCCTTATCTAGTTGAATGTTGCTTATAATTTTTATCGTTTCCCCATCAAATCATTTAGTTAAATAAAAATAACAACGAACAAATATATTATCGAGATCAAACTACATTAACAACAACAACAACAACAACAACAACAACAAGCACAAAAAATAAAAACCTCATATAAAAGGTTAACAAAAGTTAAAAATATTTATTGAAAGTTTAATTCTTCAAATCGCAATATAAATTGTCGATTTAGATAAAAAAAAAAAAAAAAAATGACATTTAAAAACATGAAATTAAATATAATAAAACACTGTGTAACCCCCGGTCTAATAACTTTTTCCTGTACTTAATTATAGCAAAAAAAAAAAAAAAAATTGTAATTTTCACTTTTTTTTCTGTTTTGTTTATATTTAATCGCGTTTTCATCCTAACGTATAAATAGCGACAAATATATGCTATCCATATAACTGCACGATTAAACACCTTTACAATTTATTGTGGTTAATTCTCTTCTCTAATTATTATTTTATTTAATTTATAATTAACCAAAAAAAAAAAAAAAAGCATCAACACCAGCCGATATGCTTTTAAATTAAATTAAACCAAAAAAAAAAATAGAAGAAGAGATTTCACAATTACTGTCTGCTTTTTTTTTTAAATGCACAGCAAATTGAAAGTGTTTAACAAAAAAAAAAAAACAAAAATTTAATTTTTTAATAACATATAAAAATTAATTAAAATTAAAATAGAAATCGAAACATAAATTATGGTTATTTGGTGTGTGCGACATTATTCTATTGTTAAAAAAAAAAAAAAGAGTGTTATTGTTTGGATTTTTGATTAAAAATATAAAATAAAAATTTCAATTGTTACCTTAGAAGAAAAATAAAAACAAATATACTTTGACCTTAATAGTAGGCTTAACGCGTGCGCTTAACAATATTAGTTTTTTTTTTAATGTTAATTCGTGATCTAAATTAGAAATGATAATAAAGAAAAGCGAATCAAATAAAATTTATTCACGTACAATAAACAGAAAAAGCCACACAAAAGCTAAATATATATTTGTATAAAAAATGAAAGATGATAGATTTATTACAAAGTAAAAGTAATTATTGGTTTTTAAATTAATAAACGAACAGCAACATAAAAAAAAAAAAAGAAGTAAAATCTTAATCACGCATGCCCCTTTTGCTTAATTATTTCTTTTCTATCTTTCTTCAGCTGTTTTTTTTTTTTTTTTTTGTTATTTAATTGAAACGAGTTTGCGCGCATTTGTTAGATTTTGAAGATTGATCGCAAAACGTAAACAGGTCGCGCCCCTTATTCGATTATTATTATTATTATAAATAAAAAATTAAAATCACTTTTTAAAGTTCATTTTCTCTTTTCACTTAATTTCTTATTACATTTTAATTTCTTTAATAATAATAATAATAATATTTAGAGATGTTTAATATAAAAAATGAAATTAAATTAGAAAGATATTGTGTAATAAATAATGAAGAAAATATAACTAAATCGTATAACAATAATTCCCTTTCTCTGGGGATCCAGTATTTTGTTGTAAAGTCGAAAAAAAAATAAAAACACGATTGCACTCTTTTAAGTGAAATTTTTTTTAGAAACTTTCAACAACGATCGATTAAATGATTTTAAAATTGTTTGAAAGTGCATTAGTACTTCGTTTTTGTGTTATTTTAAATATTTTAACATTTATACCATTCGTTTAGGTACCTTTTTTATGTTTATTTCCGTTATGCTTGTGACAGACAAACAATTCATAAAATAAAAAAAATAAATTAATATGAAAAAGGCAACGTCATAATTCGTTGTTCTTATTATTAACAAAAAAAAATTAAATTAAACTGAATTGAAAAATAGTGATGACAGACATGAATAATGAACTAATTTTGCACGAATTATTGCTTTAATAATAATACAAAAAAAAATATAACAAAAATCATTTGTTCGTACTTAGCTTAAAAGCGAAACAACACACGATGATGCTTAATTTATTGTTTAGTGTGTATTGCTGTTTTTTTTTTTTTTTTATTATTCTATTATTTATTAGAAACAAAAAAAAAAAAAAAGCCAACATAATAACGGGATTTTAACATTTTTATGATATATGTTTTAGAATTTAACTAATTTGACTAACCTGGCGAAAATATTCTAGCCGAATGTATCAATGACCGATTAATTGTTTCTCTTTTTTGTGAATGCGACGAAACGCGATGTTTTTTATGTCGCTATTTTAAAATTTAAAAATAAATAAATAAATAACAAAAAAAAAAAAAAGCTTAAGTGGTTTGTGCTTTGGCTAGAGTATCTAAATTTATTTGCTAAACAAAATCAAAAAAAAAAAACGTAACGAAATAAAATCAAAGAAGGAGAGAAAATGAAAAAAGTCAAAACAAAAACACAGCGTAAGCTGTTAATTAATCGATGTTTCTTGTTTCTTACTTATTTATTTTATATATATATATATATAAAAAAAAGAAGCTTTTTTTGCTGTTGTTGTTGTTATTGTTGTTAGCAAACTGTTTCGCTTTGTTGATTTTTATTTAATTAATAAAATAACACAAAAATTTTATTCAATTTTTTTTTTTATTTATTTATTTATGTTTATTTTTGTTTAAGTCGTTTTTGTTGTTAGGCTCTTGTTGTGTTTTTAAGTCATAAAGTTATTCATGCAGTAAAATTTGTGTGTGTGTTTTTTTTTTTTTTTTAATTTGTTAATTTGACTTAAATCAATAAATTGGTAAATTTTCCTTCTCTCATTTTTTTTTTTTTTTATTTGTATTTAATTTATTATTAATGCGTTTTAGTGTTTATTCTGACATTTAATTAAAATTTTAATTCTAGATAAATTAAGCTGTTTGCTGTTTAATTAAAAATAATTGATTTTAATTTTTAATTTACGATTTTTAATACGTATTTGTGCAAAACTGAGTAAATACAAATAGAGAAATGTTTAGTCTAAACAGCTTAAATTATTATCCAAGTAAAACTAATAATTAATACAGCTTAAGAATGTCATTTATTAATTACATAAATTACTTTAAAACACAAAAATTTCCCTAATAAATAATAATTTTTATTTTATTTCCTTTATTTCAGGTGAGTGTGAGTCTTCTAAGGACTGATTTTAATGAATTTGTTCCATCAACAATAACAACTATTACGCATACGTAACGAATGGTAAATACAACAGACAAAAAAAGAAAACCTTCAAACAAATTATCTTACTTCTTTGACACATGAAAACGTAACTAATTGATAACACACAAAAAAAAAATGTTAATTACAAATACTCAACCAGTACTCGGAAGTTTTATTTTCATTTAAATGTGTCATTGCGTAATTTTATTTTTATATTTACTAAAAAAAAAAAAACCACCATTTAGAAAAGGTAAATTAAAAATAATAAAATTTATCGAAAGGAAGTTTATTTGTTTGTCTGTTTCAATTCAATTTAAATTGTTTTCCATATGTGACTAATTATATTTGTAACAAAAAATCAATAGAAAACACAAACACATTATTGTTTTTACTAAGCAGCCCACAACATATAAATTGGCAATTTGTAATGCAATATAAAAACAAAAAAATAGTTTTAGTGGAAATTTAATGTTTATTTGATTTAAATTGTTAAGACATAAGTTAAAACAAAAAAATGGTAAGCGTTTCAATATTGATTGCATTTAATTCTAATCGAGGACATAGAGAACAACTCTGCACAAACAACAAAACAAATAATATCAGTATAAAAGCAACCGTAATCTGCTAATTTTCATAACCATACATATAAGGTGAACATTCAATTAGACCTTTTTGATTAAAACACGTAAAAAAAAAAAAAAAAAAAAATCTCACATCTCTCCTGCTTTTATAGCGAAAAAATGAAACCGTAAACCTGACCGCCCAACCCACAAACAACGTAAAAAAAAAGCACATTAACCTTCTCAACAAATAATTTGTCTAAAAACATTAGAAAAAAATAATCAACAAAATAAAATCCCAAAACTTCAATTAAAAATTAAATTAAAAAGAAAAAACAATTTCAAATCGAAAAAAAAAAAAAAAACTAAAAATATATTCCTTGACATTGTAAAATCGTCTACAGCAGAAACAACTTATTTTCTAATACCACAAAATACAAGCAATGATAATTAAACGAAAAACCGAAAAAAAAAAAAAACCTTAACAGCAAGAGGCAATAAAATTCAATAAGATTGGAGGAGAAAAGTCATAGATTAAAAATTTATATGTATAAAAAAAAAGGGGGAATATCGTTGGACGATAGTTAAGTAATGTTATCGTGGAAAACTATTCATAAAACACGTGACAGACAAAGGAATACAATTTTTGTACATTAAAATGTTTTCGTACACAAACGGCATGATATTATATAACCAGACGACAAACGGTTAAAACAGCAATAACGAAAACCAATGTCTACGGATATGTAAAATACAGTGGAGCCTCGATTATGCTGTTGCTGCTGTCGTTGGTGGAACATTTTATAGATTCAGTAAGTCTTCAGTAAATTTTGTTTGTTCTTCGAAAAGTAGCTCAAGACTCGTTCAGTATAACACGATGATTTAGTCTTTAAATTAGCGAATTTTACTCTAAATGTTAACAAAATAATTTAGTATAGAAATATCTGGACATTAATCTAGAAAACAACGTTTTGAACAAGCAAAACTGTGATCCAATTTAACAGAAAAGTAATTACGTAACACTGAATAAATAAAAACAATTGGCTGCAGTTATAATCGGTGAATTTTCACCTAAATTACACATTTGAATTTTACATTAATTAATAAATAAAAATGAATAGACGAATTCGATGAAATTATATATTATTTCGATAACAACAAGAAGAATATTCCCTACCCCATATGTCAATTAAAATGAGGATTGACTTTAGAACTTTATAATACATTTTAAACAAAATAGAAATAGACGAAGGTAGAACAAAAAAAAAAAAAAGAAAAATAATCAAAGAAAGAAAGAAAGAAGTAAAAACATAACAATTTAATGAGGGTAATAAAAATTAACGAAACATAACAAAAAACAAGAATAATTGTTCAATAAAAAAAAAAAAAAAAAAATTCTAATAATAATAGTTATGTGTGGTGCTTTATTATTAGTAGGAAAAAATTCTTCAAAATCACCTAGTCTAAAGCTAAAATTAATGCTTAATCAATTCTATGTATTTCTGGTTAACCTTTTTTTTGCCCCTATTCAGTTAACGCTACTACTCGACACACCTTAAGCAATCAATTTCCCAGTGAATTTATACAAAAAAAAAAAAAACTAAACAATCGTCTCCAAGCTTAATTAAGTCATTTCTATTGTACTTCCTACATTGTAATCTTACTTATGTCTAAAATTGGTATAAAAACAATTTTTTGCTACCAATATTCCTATCAGAGCAATGAACGTTTGTCATAAAGTTTAAGTCATAAAATAAAAAGCAGAATTTTCGGTAGTTGGTAATCTTTTCTTTTTTAAAATAATTATAAGATGATGAATAAAAGAAAAGGAAAAGAAAAAACGAAACAAGTTTAATTCAATGAATTAATAGAAGCGAAAATAATAATAAAAATAGATTTAAGCTTTGATGAGCTATCTCGTTGTTCCTTTTGTTTTCATGACTTAAAATAATATTATATAAAAAAAAAAACAAAACAAAACAAAACAAAACATAAAAACTACTCAAAGTGCTACCTGTTTTCTTAACAAATTTTTTTTTTTTTTTTTTTCGTTTTTTAATTTTGCTCCTCTTACCTTTGCCCAAATTACATTTCAACCATTACGATTTTTTATCTAGCTGCTATTGTTATTGTTGTTTTATTTGTTTAAATATTTTCTTCTTCTTATTCTCATCAATTCGGCTATTTATTTAGAAAATAATAATGAAAAAAAAAATAATTATTTAAGTGGTTTTTGATATTCACAGCGCCACTAAAATGAAATGCGATGCTCAAATCATATAAAAAAAAAAAAAAAAATGATTATTATTAATCGATTTTGTTTATATTTGCTATTTTCAAATCTCATTATTTATTTATTTATTATTAGTTTTAAGTAGTTTTTATTGGCCATCAATTTGCGTCGATTATAAGTGAGTTGAAATTATTTAATTTTACTTAGAAGCAAAATTAGTTTTAGTTTTAGTTTTTTTTTTTCTTTGCAAATATCATCGACATTGGTGAATTAATTATTATTTTTTTATTTTTTTTTTTATTACAATTCTAATCTTATAAAAATGTAATAAGCATAATAAAGAAATGTATAAAAGTGAAGTGAACGTTATAAATAAATAAATAAATAAAAAAAAAAATAATAATAATAATAATAAACCAGTCAACCACCCTTTAATTTAGTTAATTAAAGTTAAAAAGAAAAGTTTTTTTTTTTTTTTTTATTAAACGATGACGTTTATTACGTTTATCTTCTTATTATTCTACCTTTCTTTAAATATTAAACAATTTGATGTTATCATTCCCTCTAACCCTCATAACAAATTTTAATCCAATTTATATTTATTTTTTTTTTTTATAAAAATAAAATTGCGTCATTATATCGCGCTTTTTACACCGCAAAACGGAAATTATATACATTTTTTTTTTCATTTTTGTTGTTGTCGCTGTTGTCTGTCTGTTTATCATAAGTTTTTTATTTTTTCTTTTCCTTTTTTTTTTTAGTTTATTTTCGCAATAACAAAAAAAAAAAAAAAAAAAAAAAAAAAAAAAATGCTGTTTTCACCCTTAAATACGTCAAATAATAAACAAACCACCAAAATATCTCGTGTTACAATATCATTTGTTCGCATTTACTTTCTTCGCATTTTTCATTTAATTTATTACATAAATTTTTTTATTTTTTATTTTTTAATAACCATAAAAGTAATAAAATTAATTATTATCATTATAAAAAAAAAAGAAAACTAATTTTATACCCGTGGTGTTTTTTTCATTTTTTTTATGTTTTTTAATTTGATTAAGATATTAATAATTCTTTTCTTTTTTGTATAATCTTTGATCATTATGAAATTCGGTTGTATGTTTTTTTTATGTTATGACGTTTGTGTTGTGAGAAGAGAAAGTTTGGGTGGTAGTAGGTAGAAGGTAGTAATAGTTTTTTCGTATTCTTATTAAAACCAACCAAAAAAAACGAGAAAATTATTTATGATTTAGGTTAAGCATGTCAGTAACTTTTAAAGCGTTTAAAACAAATAAAGTTTCTAACGTAAGTAATAACAATTCTATCTTATTTAAGATGTTTAGAAGAAAAAAAAACTAAAGAAAAACTCACGCACACAATGAAACCAATTAAAATAGAATAAATAACAGGTGTGTTGTCTAGTAAAACATCAACAACAGCAAAGTTACATAGAAGAGAAAAAAAAAATTTCTATTATAAAAAGTGAAAGAAAAACGCTGAACAAAGCTCATATTAACGACATCAAGAAATACAAGAAATAAACTAAAGTAAGGTAAAAAGAAAAACAAAAAAAAAACCAAACTAGACTTAAGAATACAGAAACAAAAGCTACACAAGATATAAGTATATAAAAAAAAAATGATTATTGTAAGAAACGTAACGAAACGAAATGTGTCTAATAATGACAGCGTAACAAATTTTAAATCATAATAGATAAAAAAAAAAAACAATTTTTTTTTCAAATAAATAAATTAAATAGAAGGTAAAAAAAAAAAAAAATTAAATAAAAAAATGTTACCCGCGTGTCCGCTAGTATTATCATGGTAAAATATAGAAAATTCTTTACCTCCTCTGTCTTTTTTTTTTATGTTTGTCTTATTGATTTTCTTCGACAAGATTTTTAGTTATTTCAATTATTTCACTTAGATTATTCACCTTTTGTTTAACGTTGATACCTCTTTGTTTGTTTACATAAATTATTCAAACACTAACACCTTTTCTATATAGAGCATACATTCTTAATTAAACGAAAAGATTTTACTTTTTATGAAATTCCCTTATGGCATAGTAAATAATCACGATATAAAATACCCTTTAGTGTATTTTTAAATTAAAAAATACGCTAAAAGCTTATTGTTTTTTTTCTTTTTTGTTTTTATAAGTAACCTCAGCTTTTAATTTCTTTTACTTTACATTAGCTTTAGCTTTAACTTTCTGATACACACATATGGAATATAAATTTTTATTACATAACTCACTTATTTAAACATAATAAAAAGTGTTAAAAACACACACATAAATATGAACTTTGAAGTTAAGTAATAATAAACAAGATAAAAAATCACCTCGTCAATTTATTACACAAAAAAAAACGAAGAAAAAAAAAAAATTCTTTTTCCTATAACAGAAAAAATCTTCGCTTTTTTTTTTCTTTTTTACATATTAAATAAAAGAAAAGTCATAAATGGGTGCGTTTACTTTTTATTAAATAAAATAAATAAAAAAAAAAACTTTAAAGAATTTATTTATTAGTCAATAGATGAGCTAGAAATTCTTGTTATTATTTTTTTTTTTTTTTGTAAATAAACGATAAATAAAACATTTTTCTTTCTTTCTTTCTTTTTTATTATTATTTTTTTTTTAATAAAAAGTGACAAGATTTAATTAGGGACTTAAATAAATAAATCAATAAATAAATAAATAAATAAAAATTGATATGAAAAGCCCGATAGAAAAATAATAATAAGGAAAGAAAAAAAACACTAAACTTGTTGTAGAATGCACATCAGGTGTCCTTAGGTTGTTTTATGGTTAAACAACACACAACGTACGATAACAAAACAGTATTATTATTTATTTATTTATTATTTTTGATAGAAAACACATTTGTAGTGCTCTGAAGACTAGATTTTTTTTTTTTTATTATACTATTCTTGGATTAAAAGCTAAAAGCTCTTTCTAAATTTATATACAAGTTTGTTTGTTTGTTTGTTTGACTTGCGTTATTTAAAAAAAAAAAAAGTATTTTAATTACAAAAATATTTATATCCTTAAGCGTTATTTTTATTATAGAAAAACAAGCGTTTTTGTGTACTTAAAGTATTAATTATGTGGTAGAGAAACGTAGATCCAAAAAAAAAAAAAAAAAACTACGATCAATTGAAGATTTAAAATAGGAAAACAAAAAAAAAATGTTTATAATAAATAAAGAATAGAAATACTCGAAGAGTCATTAACATAATTTAATTTTAATTCAGTAGCATTGTTTGTTAAGTTATACCCGCTAATAATAAATGAATGTCAAGTGTGTTAAATTTACTAATTATTATTTTTTGGTTAATTAGAAAAGCAAGAACAAGAAAGAAAGAAAGAAAAAGAAAAAAAAGAAGTAAAATAAAATCGCCAATGTTTTCTATTTATAAAAGTTTAATTATCAATTAATACTTAATTGTGTAATTAAATGTAGAACATTTAAGTACACTTTAAATAAAGTAACAACAGCAAATAACAAAAAAAAAAAAAAAACAACACTGAAATTGTTATTTAAAATATAATTAGGCCACGGTTGTTGTAAGTTTTATTCGTTATTATTATAATGTAAAAATATTGTTTGTAAAAACTTGACATTGTGTTATGTTATGTTTTTTTTGTTAATTATTTAACTATTTAGGTTATTTACTATTATTATTATTATTATTATTATTATTATTATTTTTAATTTGTTAACATAAAAATTTTATGTCATCTCTTTAATTTGTTTTCTGGTTTTTCATTTTCTTTTTCATTTTTTTTTTTTTTTTTTGTTAAGCATTATTTTGTTTGTTAAGTGCATTTAGTGCTTACAAAGGTTTTTTTTTCTTTTTTTTATTTTATTTTATTTTGTATTAGACACACACAAACGTATGTTCTTAGAATTTATATCGATTAATCATTTTTGTGGTGTTTAGAGGTTTTATTCTGACAAATTTCACCGTTTTACACCGTCTTGTCAGACAAAATTCATTAGAATGAAAGAAAAAAAAAATTAAATTTAGACTAAATGAACACTTTAGTTGCCGTTTAACTTGAACTCAAAGGTTATTATTCTTGACTTAACATGAAAAAAAGAATTAAGCAATTTATGTAATAAATAATTAATTTTGCAATAAATAATATTTATTTATATATAAATATTGTCCCAATAAAATGCAAAAAAATAAATTCATTAATAGTTGAGTAATTATAAGGTGTGAGGCGGTGAATTTTTTTTTTTTTAATTACATTGGTGTGGTAAAGAATGATGATTTTTACCATTTTATTTATTTTTTATTATTATTATTATGCGGTTGAAATGTCATTAAAAAATATAATAATAATAAAATTTAACACTAAAATAGCAAGTGAAACAACAAGTGATCATATACCTTTACCACAACGAATACATTTTACTAGTTTTAATTATTTAAAACCACTAAAATAATTACAAGTATAAATCCTGTTTTTAAAGTGTTTCAAGTAATTAAAAGTTTACTGTGGAATGCGTTAAAAATGTTGAAAAACTTAAAACTGAGTGATTTTTATTAAATAGAACTGTCTGAATGAGTTCTGGAATACAGATAACTCGGTTTTAGGATGGATTCCCTTATCTTTTTAATTACTTTTGAAAGCAGTAACTTGAAAACGAATTTTTATTATTCAGAATGATGACATAATTTAAGAATTGTCAATAGAAATTAACTGACTTTGCCTTTGATTGTTTTATTATTCGTATAAAAAATTAGATAATTCTGTTAAGAATACTTTAAACCATTTTTCTGCTGTTTAATGTAAACGAAATTAACAATCTGTTGCTGCATCTGATACTCGTGATAACAATCTACATAAATCTGTAATTAATATGCTTAGATAAGGTTTCTGTAGAACATAAATCACTGTAATGTCTTATCGAAAACCAACCTAAGAAACGTCTATCCCATCCGGTTATTAAACATTTAAATTAAA
Source organism: Ptychoptera albimana (assembly GCA_961205885.1). Taxonomy (NCBI): domain Eukaryota; kingdom Metazoa; phylum Arthropoda; class Insecta; order Diptera; family Ptychopteridae; genus Ptychoptera; species Ptychoptera albimana. The sequence goes on from OY540804.1 coordinate 23,639,807, forward strand.
AGCCGTTGAAAACGTTATAAATTTCCATTGAATTTTCAAACCACAAAACCAATTTTACAATTCAGCGGCATGTTTCCCAACATAAAACTAATTTTCACATAAATTACATAATTTAAACCAAAAAAAAAAAAATTAAATCAATTTAGTTTTAGTTCAGTCACTTAAAATAATAAAAAATTATTTAATTAAAAAGAAAAAAAAAATTACAAACAAACATCACAAACAGTAATTGCCTAAGTAATAAATCGATTAAATTGCATAATAATTATCGATGCTAAGGTTATTCGCGACGTTTGTAAAAGAAAGAAAGAAAAAAAAAAAACCTTTTGGTTGACATTTTAATAAATTTATCTACACAGTGCACAATATACAGTTAAATTGTTATTAATATCGCGGAAAATATACAAATAAATAAATAAATAATAAATATATATGACACACAAAAACGTCACTTTTTCTGACCTTGTTTCTCTATTATTTATTTATTTAATAAAAATTATAAACACTTTTACTTTGCTTAATTTATCTGAGTTTATTTTCATTTTATTTATTTATTTTTTTTTTGTTAATATAATAAAAAAAAATAAACGCGAAAAATAAAACTTCCGTTTATTGTTTATTAAATATTAAAAATGAAAAAAAAAAAAAAAAAAAATTAAATAATAAAACGTGAAAAATTCATATGAAAGCAGATTAACTTTTTTAGTTCATTTTGTTATAATAAAATTCGTTTACTTTTCTAATCTAATTTCGTATTTTTTTTTTTTTTTTTTAATTAATTAATTAATTATTTTATAAGAACATAAAGCTTAATTCTTCTACTTTTAATTAATCATTTTCACTTAGTTTTACTGTCAAAAACAGATGGAGGAAGTAAACAAAAATTTACCTACTGCGAAGTAGGTAAAAACGTCGCGGCTGGTTTTTTTTTTTATTATTTTATTTTTAATTTAAATAAATATAATTAAATTATAAAAATTAATAATTAAAATAATAAAAAGTAAAATGAGGTTACCGGTGTGTTCTTATTTTCTTTATTTACCTGTGCCGCAAATTGTTGATGCTTTTTGGTGCCATTTACTACTCTGTTTTTGTTTTCATTTTTCGTTTTCTTTTTCTGTTTTATTGTCATCGTTTTTGAATTTTTACGTTTTTTGATTTGTTGGCATAGCGTGAGATAATTTTTTTTTTTTTGATTTATTAATTAAATTATAGCTTAGCTGCTTTATATTTGATTAAGATATTCTGGTTGTAATGACATTTAGTCTTGTTTTATCTAGCGTAAAGAAATTGTCCAAAGTAGAAATTTAATCTCATTACATTCACACAAGATAAACATTTTCAATCAAATCAAACATGAGTAATTGAAATTTATAGGCTAAATGAATCTAATTTTGTCAATAATACATAAAATGTAATAAACAAATAAATTAAATTTCAATCTTAATTCACATTTAATCAATTTTCGTTGGTTTTTTTCAATCAATAATTATTTATGTGATTATGTTTCTGGTTGGCAGTTTGGTGTAGTTTCTGTTGTTGTTGTTGTTGTTGTTGTTGATGATGATGATGATCTCTTTCTTGTTTGTTTTATGTAAGAAAGATTCCATTCTTGATAGATTTGTATTTACAATTTTTTTTTTTTTCTTCATCTTTTAAATGCATAACGGTATGGACAACAAATTCTGTTTTTTTGTATTTTTCTTTCTCATAAACAGCTATATATGGCGACGGATCAATGATGTTTGAACTTTTTTCTATATTCACATCTCGTATTTTTCTTTACGTGAATACTTAGAATGAATATCTAATCTATTGCCACTTTAATAATTCTTATTTTTATTTTATTTTCTTCTTGATCAAATAAACAAGTAAAAATTAGCTTAAATGTTGTCGAAAGAAGAACCAAATAAATGTTGTTCTCATCTATTCTTACTATAAAATGTATTAACATTTGGAATAATTTTCACGAATTTTTATTTTTTTTTTTTTTTAATGCTGTTGTTACAAAAAAAGAAAAAATTCAAAATCAAAATTATTTGTTGAAAAGTTTATTATTATAATAATAATAACAATATTAACTTATGAATTCTCATCTTCATCAAATTGATCATAATATTTTCATGTATGTTAAGCATTTATTTTTTGTTTCTATTTGTTTGTTGGTATCTATTTAAGTGAAAAATACATAAAGCACTAAACCAGTAATGTATTAAATAATTTAAGTAAAGACAATAGCTAACGGCTATAAGTGATGGCCCCAAGCATTTTTAATTAAAATAATTGAATTTTCTTTTCTTTCATATATATGCATAAGACTTTGTTTTGATTTTGTTCAACCTTAAACCTATGAACATTTTTACGTTTTTTTTTTTTTTTTTAATCATCTAAAAAGAAACGTGATGACTTTCTATGCATCACATTACTTTGATTTTATGTTTTTAATTAATCTTGTCGACTGCACTTAAAGACAAAAAAATTTTTAATTACTTTAGCTATGGGAAATTTTTATATTCGCCTTTAAGGAAAGACTTTTTTTTGTTATTTTTACGACTGCGATAAGATCACTTGAAAACGTTTTATGATTTATTTTTTGTTTTAAAGTTTATTAAGCATAAGATCAGGTGAGTGTTTATCAGTGATCACCTATGTTTAATTATTAATTTAACTAATAATCGTAGACAGTTGATAGATTAGATTATGATTAAGTGATCAAGTGTTATCAGCGATCACCTAAGTTTTATTATTAATTTAAATAGCAGTCTAAATGGTAACCACTTCGATACGGCCCTGTAATAATCGTAACATTCTAATAAATTACACAAAAAATAATAGGTATAATAGAGAGATAGAAAAACAGTTATAGTAATGTATGTTACTTATGTTAAGTCTGTGATCGCGATTTATAATGATTATCATTCCAATTTTTTTTTTTTTTTATTTTTCTTTTTCTTATAAATAAATAAATAAAAATAATAAAAAATGATTGAAATGTCATAAAGAAATTTTTTTTTTTTATTTAAAATTAACTATTTCGAATCTATAAATAAAAATTTAAATCTCGCACGATCTTTAATCTGTAATCAAGATTTTGTTGTTGTTGTTTTTTTTTTTTTTTTCTTTAACGTTTGATTTTATTTTTATGCCATCATTATCATCAATCTCCACCTTCTCCACCTTCAGCTTATCTTTGAGACAGGCAGACAACATGAGTTTTTTTTTTTTTTATTGTTGTTTTTTCTAAATTTACGTTTTGATTTGATTTGTTTGTTGTGTTAAGAATTTTTTTTTTTTTTTTTTCGTTGCATCGTCTTCATATTTTTTTATGTAATTTTCATAATTTTTATTTTGCATACGATGATTATTTATATAATTTATGTGCCAATTTTTACAAAAATAAATAAAATCAGTGATGATGTTTTTCTGTTGTAAATAGATGAGAATGAAAAAAATAAAATTCAACCAACCAACCAACCAACAATCCAACCATCATTATCAAAGTTACATGATGTCGTGTTTTGTAAATAATTGCTGCATTTTATTATCTATCTTCAACGTTGGTGTGTTTTAACAAAGCTTTAGTTCTGTAGATAAAATTAAATGCGAAAAAACTAAAATAAAAAAATACAAAAAAAAATTATTTAATAACGGCAACAATAAAAACAATCAATCAAAGTTGAGTGTTTTTATTGTTGTTATTGTTGCTGCTAAAATCCTTTTTATCCCTTTTCTTCTTCTTCTTCTTCTTCTTCTTCTTCTTCTTCTTCTTCTTCTTCTTCTTCTTCTTCTTCTTCTTCTTCTTCTTCACAATTTCCTTTTTTATAAAAATATTCATTAGTGTGGTTTTTTTTTTTTTCGTTTTTCTTTTATTTAATTTAAAATTTTTAATTAAAAAAAAAAATAATAATAATAATTCTGTAAAACCGGCTGATTGTTTTATTTAAACAAAGTATTCAAGGCTAACATTTGTAGGTAGATAGTTAAGCACTTTTTAATTGCAGTTTTGTTTCGTGCAAGTTTTTTGAGTTCTATTTTTTGTTTTGCAACACATTTTTTTTTTTCAACCAAAATTCATTCTTTTTCTTATTATTATTTAGATTAAGTTGTTGGATTAGTTTGAATGAAACGAATAAATCTTACGAAACAACTTTTTTTCTTCTTTTTTTTTTATTATTAATTAATTAATAAAAACGCTTGAAACTTTTATAACTTTAAGTCGGTTTATATGTTGCGTTTTATAATATATATATATATATATATATATATATATATATGATAGAGCACTTTGAAGTTAAATAATTAGTGTAAAGAATAATTAAAATATCATAGCTGGCAGAGCTATGGATATTTTAATAATTACTTTGAATTTAAAAGAAAAGGTTATAAATATCGAAGAAGGTTATGATATATTTGAAGAAATATAATATAAAAAGGCAGTCAGAAGTACTGGTTGGAGAGATTGATAGAATGTTCCAGACCAGTCGGTCGTTCCGTGCGGCACTGAGTGCTTGTTATATTGTATTTATTATTAAGTTGTATTTATTGTAATAATAATTGATTGTTAATAATTGGGAATAATATTGTTTGTAATTATTGAATATAATAAAATAAGAGAATAAGAATAATATATTTCTCTAACATCAGAAGTGGGATATCTACCAAATAAACGTCCAAATAATAAATTAAAAAAAAAAAAAAAAAAAAATGGCTGAGAATTTTACAAATGAAGGATTTTCGCAAGACAATAGTTTCGAATCTGCTTCTTTGGGAGCAAAGTCTCTAAACCAGACTTTGAATGAATTTTTTAAAATTATGCAAAATAAAAATGAAGGTCAAATCCGAGATGTTGTAGTTTTTGCACCCTTTGATCCAGATTATTCTACCACGACTATAAAAAAATGGTGTCTTAATGTGAGTGAATATGCAAAACGTGCTAAACTTACAGATTTTGAAATTGTTTCAAAAGTTGGAATGGCACTCCAAGGAAAAGCAAAGATTTGGTATCAGAAATATGGTTATCAAATTTATGTTTGGGAAGATTTAAAATTGCGTCTTATAAATCATTTTGTTGATGGATGTGATATTATTAAGTTATTAAGAGATGTTGTTAATTACGAAAGTTGTGATGCCGTGTCTTATCAAGATTTTGCAATGAAAAAATTGACACAGATCAACAGACTTCCATTTGAATTGAATGATACTTATATTATTAAAATTATTATTGGCTGTATTACAGATGTAGGGATGCGCAATTCCCTAACATTTGCTAAGCCGTCATCAGTACAATCTTTGATTGACTCTTTGGCACTAATAAGAAATGTACCAAGATCAAGACAAGATATGAAACATTTTTCTGTAGCACATGGTTCTAAACGACCATTAGAAAATTCTAGAGATAAAAAAAATGACTACGAAATAAATTATACAAAGAAATTTCGAGATGAATTAAAATGTTTTCATTGTGGAAAAATTGGTCATAATGAAGTAACGTGTTTCATTAAATAACGTGATACGAAAAGGCAAATTAACATGTGTCATAATTATATTGGTTCGAATATTACCATTGCAACAATTGATGGACAAACTATTCAATGTTTATTGGATTCAGGAGCTGACTGTTCCTTAATAAGAGAGGATATTGCTTCTAAATTTAATAAGCCTAGAACACCAAATCTTACAGTATTACAAGGAATTGGTTTTGAAGAAATTATATCTCATGAACAAATAAATTTAAAAGTTGTGTTTGAAGACGTTATATTTGAATTTTCTCCATGTATCATTTCTAGTAGCAAGATGACTGCGGAAGTAATTATTGGAAGAGATGTTTTGCAAGATCCATCACTGCAAATTACTGTTGACAAATATGGAGCAAAAATATTACGAAAGCCCTGTGATATTTTTAATATTCAGGAAAAGATTGTATTTTCTTTAATTCCGGAATTGAATGCAGAAGATAATAAAAAGCTATTAAGTGTGTTACAAAAATTTGAAAAACATTTTTCAAAGGGATGTGCTGTATCTGCAGTATCAACCGGAGAATTGCAAATTCGATTAAGTAAAGATATACCAATTTTTTTATCATCCTTATCGTTTGTCTGTATCAGAACGAGACATTGTTTTAAAAAATAATAAATGAGCTTAAAAATAATGGAATCATCCGTGATAGTGTTTCACCGTATGCAATTCCAATTATATTAGTTAAAAAGAAAAATGGGCAAAATCGTCTTTGTGTAGATTTTGATTTTGAAATTGCATATCGCAAAGGTAAATACACACAGCATGTGGATTACTTTAGCAGCAATCCAAGGCAACATAAAATATACCATGTTTTACACTAACTGATAATTGGTTAAAAGTGGAACAACAAAAAGATCCAGAAGTATTAGATATTATTAAGAAATTAGAGCAGGAAGGCCGATGTGGTGAATCACAAAAAGATTATGTTTATGAAAAAGGTTTACTATACAAAATTGTATCTGGTGAAAAGAATAAATTATTCACTCCTAAACAATGTCGTTTGATGATCATACGACGGGTACATGAACATAATTGTCATGTTGGATGGGAAAAGACTTTGTCAAAACTTAAACATAGCCAAAAGATCTGAGATTTGAGCCTGAATATGATATAGAGGAAATTAAAAAATTAGCAAATGAAAGAATAATTCAAGCACAGGAAAGACAAAAACTAAGATCTGATGTATCCAAAAGTAAACGTAGTATACTCAGTATAGGAGTGTACGAAATTGTTGGAGTATTACCTAACGACCGATATAAGTTGAAAAGAGCGTGTACTAAAAGAATTATAAATGCAGCTAGGGAACAAATTCGAGTAATCCCTGAAACAGGATGTAACCATGATAGAGTTGATGGTGAAATTTAAGTTTTCAATTTCTAATTTGATAAAATTATGGTGAGATACAATAAAAATTTGTTATTTTAGTAGTGATAGTAATGATAATGATTTGGAAGAGATTAGACATGACCTGTGTGGTCCTCTGAGCTAATCTGGATTTTAAAGAGTTGTTTGTTTGATTAGACATGACCTGTGTGGTCCTCTGAGCTAATCTGGATTTAAAGAGTTGTTTGTTTGATTAGGCATGACCTGTGTGGTCCTCTGAGCTAATCTGGATTTGATATGATTAGACATGATCTGTACTATCCTCTGAGCTAATCTAGATTTGATTAGACACGATTTGTAAGATCCTCTGAGCTAATCTGGATTTAAAGAGTTGTTTGTTTGATTAGACATGACCTGTGTGGTCCTCTGAGCTAATCTGGATTTGATATGATTAGACATGATCTGTACTATCCTCTGAGCTAATCTGGATTTGATTAGACACGATTTGTAAGATCCTCTGAGCTAATCTGGATTTGATTAGACACGATTTGTAAGATCCTCTGAGCTATTTACACAATTTAATATTTATGAGATGAGACACGATAAGTAAGATCCTCTGAGCTATTTGCACAAAACTGTTTTTATGAGATGAGACATGTTCTGTAGGGACCTCTGAGCTATCTGCATAAGTTATTGTTTGTGAAATGAGACACGATCTGTACTATCCTCTGAGCTATCTGCATAAGTTATTATTTGTGAGATGAGTCATGATCTGTACAATCCTCTGAGCTAATCTGTTTATAATTGTATAATTATGAGAAAGACATGATCTGAAGGATCCTCTGAGCTTTCTGAATATTCGATATTTGGGATGATCTGATGATCATTAGTTAATTGTTAAAAGTATGTTGTTTTCTTTGAGATTCGTTTTAGATAAAGATAATGAAGACAACTCGAGAGCGAGTTGAATGTCAGTCTGGCCGTGATAGAGCACTTTGAAGTTAAATAATTAGTGTAAAGAATAATTAAAATATCATAGCTGGCAGAGCTATGGATATTTTAATAATTACTTTGAATTTAAAAGAAAAGGTTATAAATATCGAAGAAGGTTATGATATATTTGAAGAAATATAATATAAAAAGGCAGTCAGAAGTACTGGTTGGAGAGATTGATAGAATGTTCCAGACCAGTCGGTCGTTCCGTGCGGCACTGAGTGCTTGTTATATTGTATTTATTATTAAGTTGTATTTATTGTAATAATAATTGATTGTTAATAATTGGGAATAATATTGTTTGTAATTATTGAATATAATAAAATAAGAGAATAAGAATAATATATTCTCTAACATATATAATTTTTTTTTAATGATAATACATTATTACACACATATGTTTATGTTAAGTAAACATAATTTTACTATTTTTTTATGTTTAATAAATAAATAAATAAATAAATTTTTCATAGTTGTTAGTCATTTATCGCTTCTTCTTATTATTATTATTATATTTTGTCTATTTAATAACAATTTAATTCGTATTTATTATCTTTTTTATTTAAATATTTATTAACATTATTTTTTTTTTTATTCAATTTTATTACATTAAACGAGAAAAACAATTATTGGTTGTTTTTCTTTTCTTTTTTTTTTTTTTTGTAAAATCAAATAAACAACCTAAAAATGTCATCGCGCATGACATTTTTACTTATTTACTTTATAGGAGAATAAGACGCCATTTTTTGTTAATTAATTTATTTACTTTGTTTTTTCGTTTTTTTTTTTTTATAGTAGAAATAACAACAATAAATATTTGCATTTTATCGGCTATTTAAATTTAAATTAAATTTTTTTTTTTTTTTTTCGTTAATCTTGACTTAAATGGGTTTGTTTCGTTATTTTTGTTCTTAAAAAAGAAAAAAAAAATTAAAATAAAAAACAATTTATATAATCGACCTTGAACTCACTGTTTGCAATTTTTCGCTTCTTTAAAAAAAGAAAAGAAAAGAAAAAAGTTTTTATATAAAGCGTTACATGTATTTTTAGGATTGTTATCATTGGTACGATTGGCAAGGTCATGCACCAGTGAATGCACTCAACGTTTAAAAACAATACAAAATTGAACTCTTGGGGAACTCTTTTTTTTTTTTTTAATAGTAAACGTTGTGATGCTCTCCACATTATAATAGATTATTATTTATTATTAGTTATATTCGCTACGTTTTTATAATGTTTTTTTTTTTTTTTTTTTTTTTTTTTTTTGTTGCAAACAATAGACGAAACGACACGCTTCACATGTGTTGCTATTATAGACACACAGAAACGAATAAACATTGATTTTTCTTTGTAATTAAAACAGCAATCTTTAGAACAGACTAAACATCTTATTATGCCGGTTATATCTGGTGTTTTGGTATGCAGATGAAAAATTCTAACTGTCTTTAGCCAAAAATCAATAAATAAATGTTTGTATAAACGCAAAATACGGTCAAACATCATTAATTCCATGGCGTTTTATAGTCAACATTTTTTCTTTTCCTGTTAAGGATAAAACCGTTAAACGTTTCTTTTTTTGTTTTACTTTTATAACATCATATGCATGGTAATTGTCACGAAGCTTTTAATCGTTATTCGAAGGTCATTATTGTTGTTTTGTAAAAAAAATCTGAAAAACTTGAAAACAGTCGTCTGTGTAGCCGGTTATTAATTTTTATATTATTATTAATAAATTTTTGTTATTTTTGATAATAAAAAATCGATGATACATCATTATTATTAGCTTACTGATTTAATTTAATTTTTTTTGATAATCATTTATCGATCAATTTTAGGCTTTTAACCATTTAGGCTTGATGAAGAGTTAATATTTTTTTTTTTTTTTTATTGTTTTTATTGATATAAATCAATGATAAAATCACTGTAAAATAAATTTGAATAAATTAAAATAGAAAAAATCAATAATAAAATATCACGAATTTCACAGCAGAAACTGCTTTAGTTAACATTAAAAAAAAAATTAACATAATAAAGAATGTAAAGCGCCATTCACTTAAAGGCATCAAAAACTAATTAAAAGTAACAGCAGCAACATTGTAACATAAGTCAATCACCTTATTAAAAGTCTTCTAAGAAGTGAAATATTTTTTATATTATTCTTTTCTTTTTTTTTGCATATTTGAATTATAAATTGATTGGTTTTGTCACAAATGAAAAATACCTCATCTACCTGTCGATAATTTTTTTTTTCTTTTCTCTTTTCCAACTGTTAGCCTTTTGTCCGTTTTTTTGTTGCTGCTGTTAATCTTCCATCAACTACGTGATTAAGTCGAACAAAACAACAAAAAAACAACAAACGATGAAAATTTAATTTAGTTAAAAAAAAAAAAAACAAAATTAAAATAAATGATCCATACGGAGGGCGGATTAATAACCAAAACAAATTAATTGGACAAATCACTTAGTAGAATAATAATCAAAAAAAAAAAAAAAAATATCAATAATTTTCAGCGTGATTGTCGTTTTTTTTCTTCTTCTTCATCTCATCTCATTTTTTTTTTTTTTTTTTTATTTGTTTCATTCTGTTCTTCACTTCTTCTGTAGATTTTTTAATTACAATGACCCCTTACTGGGCCTGTTTATTACGGAAGAAATAGAAACATTTTTTTTTTTTTCAAACAAGAAACCTGAATATCATAAACATAATAACGAATTGAACTGGTTCTTCGCTTATTTATTTATTAATTTATGTTAAAAGTATTTTTCTTTTTTCTTTTTTAATTCTGTTCTATTACCAAGTAAAAATAAATAAAAAAAATAAAAAATTATTTTTATTACAGTGTTTGCTTAATAATATGAATTTATAAGAAAGAAAAAAAACAAAAAAAAAAAATTCATCGTGACAAGAGTTTTTTAACCTTATGGGCATCGTTCGCGCCTATCATAAAGCGGCGCCGATACACCACATAGAATTAGAGCCTGTTAAATAATATTATTAATAAAAAAAATAAATAAATTTAATTCTGTCTGTAAAGTAAATAAACGTTTATAAAACTCACACCGGATGAACAAGAAAAAAAAATTTTTCGGGAATTTATTTATTATTTTTTTTTTTTCGTTTGTTTGTTTATTTTTCTTTCTCTTTTTCTGCGTCTCTAAACGACCAACGAGAATATTAAATTATTAATTATTAATTACGTTGAATTGAGTTATTTATTTTTTTTTTTGACAGAAATTTTATGTGACACACCTTTTACCCAGTTCTTTAGAATTTTTTATTGGAGACCCAATTCATATCCTGTTTTTGTGTGTAAGAAAAAATAAGAAGAAAAACTGTTTTGGTAAAGTAGGTAATAAATAGTTCATTCGTTATGGTTCATTTAAGTCTTTTGTTTTATTTAATTATAATTAAGTCAACCTACTTTTGTACAATAAAGAAATATAAAACCAAACAGAAAAACAAAACAAATAGCATTGACTTAATGACTTAATTTCGGTAAACAAAAGTATTACCAGGACAATTTAAAATGATTTGAATTTTTTTTGTTTTTTTGTTGTTCATTTTTTCTTTCTTTTAATGGGTATCGACTTAAAACATAAATCGATTATGGTATTATTTGTTCAGTTTATTTGTAAAATAATATATAATTATGTAAAATGTTAATAGTGGTTGACCGTCATAGCCTCATTGTTTAGAGATTTTTTTTTGTCTTTTGTGTGTTATTTACCAATTTGCAGACATTCTAATGACAGAAAACATGTTTGATTTCTAATGAATAATTAACAAAAAATGTATAATTTGTCACTCCTTAAAGCGAAGTAAAACTTTTTTCTACATTTCTCCACATAAATATTATGCAAATCTCAACCAAACTAATAAACCGTAAATTTTGTTTGACTTTTATTATTTATCTATAGTGTATATAACAAAGAAAGACTTAAATCCCATTAAAACAAGAAACCTTATATTATAACAAATCTGAGAACCCAATTAAATCAAATTTATTCTTAATTCAATCGAAATAATTACTTAATAGATAATCTTCTTTTTTCTTTTTTTTTTTTGATTAATAAATAAAAATTCAAGAGTAAATAACATTTAAAACATAAAAAAAAGAAGGAAGAAAAATGCTAAAATGTGCATAACAGCATAAAACTCTAATAAGGAAACAAAAAAAAATTAAAAAAATTTAAAAAAAACCTTTTCAAACAAAATAAATCAATTAATTAATTATTTATAATAAATTTTGCACAATCTTAATGCCAATAAACGTTTTTCATTTTTTTTTTTTTTAAATTAACAACTTGAACTTGAATAAATCAGTTTTCCTACCTTTAATAAGAATTTACGTTGTTTTTTTTTTTTTTTTTTTTCTTAATTTATTTATTTTTATAAAACGGAAAAAAATAAAATAAAATAATTTCATACAAAATGATCACGATCAACTTATTGTAATATTATAAAACAAAAATCCCATACACTATACACCACAGTTCACTAATAATAATAATAATAAAAAAAATAAATAAAAATTACGATAAAACATAGTTCACGATTGATAATAACAGCAACTACTTTAATGTATCCTAATTTATCCAACTTAAAAACCACTTTTAATATTAAATAACAAAAAAAAAAAAAAATTAAATAAAATAAAATAATTTTCTTAATAATTTAATGTCAGCGACCCACACAAATTCGTTTTTTTATTATTTTTTTTCCTGTATAATAATCTTAATTAAATAATAATAAAAGGAAAGAAAAAAAAAACAGGGAATAAACAATACAATCAAAAGCGGAAAATTCTCTTAAACGTTTTTCATGCAACAATTATTTAGTTTTTTTTTGTTGTTGTTTCTTTTCGCAACTCTATCAACTATCTAGTTGGAGTTTGCAAAATAAATGATTGTTTTAAAGCAACAAAAAAAAAAAAAAAAAATTAAAAAAAAAGTTTAATAATAGCAACAAATTATGTTATTATCCTATCTTATACCTTCGCTCTACTGTACTTTAATTTATTCAAATTAAATATAGGAAATTAACGTAAATATAATTAGTTAGGAATACAAAAAAAAAAAATAAAAATATATATTAAAAACGTGTAATAAAAAACATGCAAAAGAACTTCAAAGTCAAATGTTAATCAAAGCAAACAGAAACAGAAAGAAAAAAAAAAAAAAAACGAAAAAGCTTTTAATGTAAATAAATAAAAACTTAAGTGACCAAAAAAAGTGTGACCTTACTTAAATGATTATAGAAATTAATTTAATTTAATAAAGTATGTATAACGGATTTTAATTCACCTTTAACATTGAAATTAAAGAAAAATTGTCAATTCAATTTCACAGTAGAAACTTAATTAAGTGACCAGGTTTTTTTTTTTTTTTTTTTTTTAAGATTGTAAATAACGGTGTAAAGAATTTTTTCTTTTTTTTTTTTATTTAACTTAAGCTTATTTTACGGTTTGTAATCATTAAGATTTATTATGTTGTGTCGTGTTGACGGATACCCTAATGTAAATTTATTCAGTTTTTTTTTGGTTGGCATTGCTCGTGTTCTTGGTAATAAATTTAAGCTTTTTTTTTTTTTTTTCTGTATAAGAATTTCAATCATTATTTTAGCGTTAATAGGGCTTTTTTGTTGTTGTTGTTGTAGCTCTTTTATAATTAGTAAATTCTTTTGTAAATGCTGATTAGAATTTAGAATTAAGCTTTAATGAATAACTAAATTAAAGTGCGCTGGAAAATTTAATGTTTTGAATCAATCAAGAAATTCAATCGTTGATTTATTTCGTATTGGTAAAATAGTTATCCAATGCGGAACTGGTTAATGCTGATTACCAAGGTATTTTACTTATCAAGTATTAAATACTAATGAGTATAGGTGTCTTTAAATTAAAAAATACTTAAAAGGCAAACTCTGTAGAATAATTTCTTGTACAAAAAAAAATTAAATTAAATTAATCAAACACAGGTGATATATCGTTTAGATAAATAGTGAAGCCTCCCACTAACCAAACACCAGTTATTTAGCCACAGCTCAATTCACAACTGATTACAGCTATTTATAGTTATTCACTTAAAAACATTGTTAAAAATAACAGCTCTAAGAGCTCACACTTTTAATCTATTTTAAATTAACTTAACTAGCTTTACACTTAACCAAAAAAAAAAAAAAAACGAAACGAAAAAATTATTTTTCCATCATTATTAAAAGGCAATGAAATGAGAAATCAGCTAAATTGAATTAAAATAAATAGTAAAAACGGTATTTTCTAGTTTTTTGAAGCTTTTTTTTTTATCAAATACATTATACAAAAAAATTGAAGCTTTTTTTATGGAAATAGAAAAACGAAAAAAAAAAGTGAGAAAAAAACGCTCAACGGTATTAAAGTGTGAAAAAAGTTTAGATAAAAAACACACACCAAAAAAAAAAAAAAAAGTTTTTTTATCATTTAAAGTGAAATTAAATAGAGAAGAGAAGAAAAAAAGATAAAATAACGACGACGTCGGCGACGACGACGATATAAAATGCTAACGGTTTTCACCTCACTTTTTTTTCTTCCTCATTTCAAGACAATTTCATTTTCAATTTTCTGTTTTTTGTTTTTTTTTTTATAATCTACTCCACAATGGAAAAAAAAAACTAAAAAGCTCTTGACGAAGAAACAGAGAAATAGAAAGAAAAAAAGATTTTTTTTTTCTGTTTTAAATAGATTGATTCGGTTGGGTGATAGTAATGATGATCCCATGTACATATTTCTTCTAATTTAGATTAAATAATTCTATTATATTGTAATAAGAAAAAAATTACCAACTTGTCTTGTCTTGTCTTATGTCATAAAGTTCATTGCACCCCCTTTTAGTAACAAAAAAAAAAAAAAGAGAAAAAAAAAATGTTAAATAATTTGCATTATTTGCATTTAAGTGGTGTATCATGATTGTACATGAAGGTTGTGTTGTTGTAAGCTATATAGCTTAACTTAAGAAAAAGTAAAACAAAATAAATAAATAAATAAAAGAAGAACAACGAACTTGAAGGAGGCGGTGGCGTATTAATCGTGTGGCGGAAAATAACATCGAATATAAATTAAAACTAAACTAAACTTTACTTTACTCAAGCTTTAAGTTTAAGTAACTTAACTAATATTTATTTTAAAGAGCAAAACTCTTGCTATTAGATTGGTTAATGTTCGTTTTACCATGAACGACAATAAAAATCCAATTATTGTGATTATTATTATGAAATTATTTTCTATCAAAAAGTTAAGAAAAACACTATGAAAAGAAATGAAAAATGAAGATTTAATGTCATAAAGTCAAGTGAATTAAATTTGAAATCACAAGGAGCGGCTTAGATAGTACTTTTATTAATTTTCATTGCTTTAATATTATTATTATTATAATAATAATAATTTAACATAATTATTATTACTAATAATAATAAGAATTAAAATTGAAAAAAGCAAAGCAAAGCGAAGAAAAGCTTGCATTTAATATGCGACATAATATTTAATAAAAAAAAAAAAAAAACGTTAATCACCATTAAACAAATTATTTTCATATCAACATGAAAAATACAAACAACAAAAACAGAAGATGATGTAAGAAATGTTTAAGAAAACGACAATAACATGTTTAGGCTTAAGAATAATAATAAATAAATAAATAATTTTTTTTTTTATAAATGATTATGGAGAACTTAGCTGGTAAAAGCTATAGAAACAAGTTTAACATCATAGTTTTATAAAACTATCATTAAGGATATTTAATTTAATAATAAATGCGATAAAGGAATATAGAAAATAATAATTAAGGATGTTGGCGCTATTTATTACTTTGTATTAAGTGTAAAGAAAATCTTTTTGTAAAACGTTAAACTCTTTGCCTTTACTTTGTTATTTAAACACGATATTTTTTTTTTTTTAATCATTATTCACTAATGTTCATCTGATTATATATTTATAATCGATAAGAACAAGAATAATCAATTTATATGCGGAGCTTTTTTTTTGTTTAATTCGTCAACGATTATGAAGCTGAGGAATTTTTTTTTTTTCTTTATTTTCTTTTATCGCGCATGATTTATACAGATTTAAAACGGACTATCATCAAAAAAAAAAAAAAATTAAAAGAGCTTTTTTTTTTTTTAGCAATATTACTAAAATAGAAATTTAACTATAAATTTAAAAAAATAACAAGAAACTACCTAAAACCGCTTTTAAATACCTTAAAAAGTCTAAACAATAGGTTTTAAGTAATAAAAATTTGCATTTAAAAATAGAAAAAGAAACGAATTAATAATACGTTGACCTGTCAATTTTTGTTACAAATATTTTTATATATAAAAAAAAACCCAAGACGTTAAGCTTTGGATAAATTTAAAAGCACGATCTTGTTGTATTTTATTTATTTTATTTTTTTTTTTTTTGTTATTTATTAATAATTTTTTTTTTTTTTATATTTATTTCCAGTTTAATTCGTGTTAAAAGTCATAAAAAGCTAAAAACAAAGGAGGTTAAAGTTAAACAAACGGAGGCAGCCAAAAACAGCAATAATTAAATAAATCAACAAACAATGTGAATAAAAAGACCCAAGTTAAACAGAAGCGACAAATAAATAATTTTAATTACCTTCAATGTGAAAACGAAAATTATTTAATAAAAAAAAAAAAAAAAATGTGATTAAAAGCTTTACAAAAAGCTTACGATAAATTTGTGTTAAAAGCAGTAAATAAAAGTTATTAAAAAAAAAAAATTAAATAATTAATTGATAAACTAAAGCGAGAGTCATTTAAGTGTGATTAAACAGAATAAGAAAATTCAAAATAATTGAAGGCGTTAATTTAGTATTCGAAACGATACGTTTAACAAGTAGAAAAATGGCCGCCACCGATGGCCAAATAATATTGGCAGCATCACGTTTCGGTGATACAACACCAATGTATCTCAGGTGAGGAATTCATATTTTTTATTTATTTATTTATTCTTAAGTCACAGTAAGTCACGATTACTTAATCGGATTTTTCTTCTTTTTTTTTCATTTTTTTTTTATATAAAATAAAAGAAATTTTGTATTATGGTTAAGAGATGGTAAAGCAATCGCATACATTAATTGTTTTAAATTCTTATCAATTAATCATTACGCTTCGATTTTGATTTTTCGATATTTTTATTTTTAATTTACATTTTTGTCGATACAGACTGCAACATACATTAGGGTCGTTACAGGCCTCAACATACTTTAAAATCGTTACAAACCTCAACGTACGTTTGGATCGGTACAGTATGTTTTGATATGGAATATTTTTCTTTAAAAATTTCAGTAATTTACCATTACAACGCCCACCACCACGTGCCATCACCATCTTGAATAAACTTAACATTGAAAAACAATTTTTTGTTATGTTATGTTATGTTATGTTACGTTATGTCAGAACAGAACACAGCAAGGTTATGCTGGTTGGACCTTTTGTTGAACTTTTTTTTTTTTTTTTTTTTTTTTTTAATTAAATTAATTTTCTAATTTATTTTTTTTTCTTGTTTTGTTGTTGTTAGTTTTTTATGTAAGAAGATCCTGGTTGCAATAATAAATAAAATAATAATATAAAAAAAGTGAATTATTCATCCGGAACATGTTTTTATTATTAATCGGTTTACTGATTATTGTGCGGTTCTTTAAGCAGCTGTAGCGAAAGGATAATTATTTTATACAAAAAAACAAAAAGAAAACAAAAAGAAAAAAATTGTTATGTTTTAATGCTTTTAATTGAGCTTTTGGCAATAAAACGTTTTTTTTTTTTTTTTTTTTACTTCAGTTATATAGCAATGAATAAAAGGCGCCTTATATGTCTGATTGTTATTAATTATTACATAAATTTTGCAAGCAAATCATCTTATTTTGTTTTAAATCGTGGTATTGCTTTAGAAAAATTGGTAAAACTGTGTGGTGGAACTCAAATAATTTAACAAGATACGATTCTATAATCCAGAACCACAAAGTTTTATTGATCAAGATTTTTTAGATTTAAAAACTTTTTAGACTTTGACAATATTCCGAACTGATTGAATCTCTCCACTAACTAAAAACCTTTTTATATACGATACGTTTTTTAACGTCACATAATTATTAAATAAAATCGGATTACTAATCCTAAATATTTATATATATGTCTCCTATGCAAAAATCTTGTTCGTCCCTAAGATACTCTTTCAGTTTACCGCTTATTCGACTTTCTTTCTAACACAAGAATATAAACAGTAAAATCGCGTTCATAAACTTCTTTCGATACGTATTCCATAAAGTCATTGATTTCATTTTACTATCCGGTATGAATATATGATTACACATGCAATATGGGCAGCCTTAAATAACAAATCGCGTTAATAAATAAGCAAAAAAAAAAACATGACAAGACAACAAATAGTAATAAAATTCAATGAAATTTATCAACAGTAATAAACAAAGTAGAAAAAAAAACAGCAAAGTACAACCAGCAAATACAACAGAAAAGTATAAAAAAAAATATCTTAAGAATAATCAACACTTTTATTACAAAAACAACAACAGCAACAGCAAAAAAAAAAAAATTAAAATAATAAAGAAGCATTAATAAAACAGCAACAGAAGCAACAGAAGTAAAAAAAAAAAATTTATCTATAAATAAAAAAAAAATACGGAAATAAAAGAGCAAAAAAATAAAAAAAAAATTTTTTTTTCGCAAATAATGTTAATCAACAAGAATGTGTTTAAAAAAACATAAAAAAAGCGAAGAGAGAAAAGCAAAATAAACAAATAAATTAATTAACGAAATAAATAAAAACAAAAAAATGTTTATAATTTTTAAGTCAATGACCATTTTTAGCTAATTTATTCTCACTTGACGCATTAAGTGAAAAGTTTCTTCTTAATGATTTTAATAAAAAAAAAAAGAAAAAAAGTTCATTCAGTCATTTACTCCTTTTAACAAAATAAATTAACAAGTGACTTAAAAAAAAAATAATAATAATTTCAATGTGCTTATCCAGAGAAGAGAAAAATATTTTTATTTTTTTTTTTTGGTTGCCTTTACAATCCAGAAATATTGTTTAAGTAAAGCGCACGCGTTAGAAGCTTTAATTTTTGTTTTTTGTTTTTTAAGACCAAACTGAGTGTTTATTCATTTGTTTTTTTTTTTGTTTTCGTTTTATTTCCTAGTTTATTATAGTTTAAAATGTTTGTTTTTAATTAGCTCACATTATTATGAACGATGTTGGTTTTTTTTTTTTTTTGTTAAAGTTTTTATTAGCTTTTCATATGTACATATATGAGTCGTATTGTTTTTATTCTTAACATAATAAATATATTGTAAGTGTTAATAACTAATTTGTTAAAGCTTTTACAACTGTTTTTTATTTTTTGTTTTTTTTATTTTTTATTTTATGTTTACTTTTATGACAAGACAACAAATTTCAACATTAAAATTAAATTTTTACCTATTTTGCTTAAAATAGTTTTGTTAATTGACTGTGTTATAGCTTAGTGTACACTGTACACCGTACACTATTGTAAATACTACTGCACTATGGTACACTATGCATTAGAAAATAAATATTTATTATTATATTTATGTTACAATTGCAATGATTAATATTGAATATTAACTGTCCTTTGAATTCATTTTTATTGTAAATATATTTCCAATTTGATTATACATTAATCAAAATTAATAACATTTGCAATTATTAACAACCTTTATGCAATGAAAAAGAAAGAAAGAAAATAAAATTATTTTTCTAACCATTTATAATGCTTAAGTCAAATAGGAATGAATGAATTATAGAAAAAATATAAATAAAAATGATTAATCGAGGAGGAAAAGTATAATTTATATATTTCCACTTCCGACAATTAAGAATAGAAAATTAATGATTTTTTTTTTTTTTTTATATTCTATGTGATTAATTTATTTATTTATTAATTTTTTTTTTTTTTAATATTAAAAGTCACTTAAATTCTATATTTCACATAATTAAAGTAATTTTTGCAAACGTTAACGTTAATTAAAAATGCGAAATTTTTGTATAAAATTATTTATTATGATTAAAAAATGAAAAATTTAATTATACTAGAAAATGGTTGTAATAACCGATAATTACATAAAAATTACAGAAAATTAAGAGATATCATCGAATTATTGTTGAATTTAATTAAACGAAAATCATCAGTTTTACGCGTACGCGCTGTGAAAAGTTTTAATAGAATTCAACAAAATTATAGAAATCTTTACCTTTGCTGATTTGTTTATAAACGTTTCAGTGTTACGCTTTTAGTAATAAAGGTTTTTTTTTTCTCATAAATTAGCAAAAATATTTTGAAAATTATCAAGTTTTAGTACTTTGTTCAAAGCAATCAATCAAAAGCACAAATTTCTTAAAGATAATAAAACAGAAGATACACCAAAAAAAAAAAAAAACAACAAACTTTCAATTAAAGTAATTTTATCACCAAAAAAAAAAAAAAACACACACACACAATGAAATTAAAAGTAAACAGAAATGATAAACAAAATCAAAAAAATTAATTCACCTCATTCACGCGCTCTAAAAATTATTAATCAACAAAAACTCTTGATATTTGTCTTCATTGTTTATTTAACCAAATAATTAATTTTTTTTTTTTTATTGTTGTTGTTTTATTCTTAAATTTTAATCACAGTGTTTGCTACCATAATAAAAATACAAAAGAAAAAGAAAATTGATCAACGAAAGAGAATGCACGCAATAATTGCTAATTATTATTAAATATTTATTTTGATTGTCATTTTGACATATATTTTCTGTTTATTTTAATTTATGAATATAAAAAAAAAAAAAAACATTAATAATCGTCACACCTTTTACGAAAAACTGAATATAAAATAATTAGCGACTTGATTAAAATTGAAATGAAGAGTCAATCACTTCCTTTTACGAAATACATAAGAAAAAATTACAACATTGAATGAAATCAATTATTTTGGTGTCAACGAAACGGAAGGCATAAGAATAAAAAATAAATAAAATCTAACTGTTAAAAATCCAAATCTCGTTTGCGCATGTTCAAATGACTCATATTTCATTCTTTTGTGTGACTTAAAGAGAACAAAAAGAAAAAAGAAAAAAAAAACATAGCATAACACACGTGTCTATATAAATATTTTTATTCATTTATTTTCGCAATCTAGGTCGTTGTGCGTTGGTGTTAATTCTAAAAATTATTAATAATTTTTATTTACTTACTACAAAAAATTTTAAATTTTAAGTCGTGTGCCAATATTCTACTTAAATATTTTTTAAATTTTTTTACAAAAATAAACTTTCTCTGATTTTAATCCCCTATGAATAATATATATATATATTTTTTTCTTCTTTAGGGATTTTTCAAAAACTGAGTTACCAGCAATAGCGAAGATAATAAAGGGACAACATCACAATTTGGGTGTGCCTACATTATCAAATCCTTCATTGCAGAGTACAGCATTGTTTTTAAATGCTGGGAAAAAATACCAAATTTTAGCACAGCCAATTAAGATAAAAGAGGGACGCAAATGTACAAATGTTGGTAAGTAATCCACGAAATACCCTTTCCTCTAGAATTGATGATAATTTATTTATTTTTATTTTTTAAAGGACCGAAAGTACTTATACCAGAAACATATCCTGGTTATTTTGAATTATTAAGTGAAGATGGCCGTTCTACACGATGCATTGATAATGTCGTTGAATTATCAAAACGTCGTAATTTGCGTGTATTGGTTAGAGAAACATTTCGCTGTAATCATAATAGTAAGACAATACATGCCGGTGATATATTAACAACAATTAATGATAATGGTAAATATTTACAATGCAAAACGATTAAAGATGAAATCGTTAATATACCAATGGAAGCCAAAGCTAAATTCTCACCAATTGCTAAAGAGGATAGTATTAGTGGTGTACATTCAGTTAAGAATTTATTACAAAAAAGGATGCCAGTTGTCGTTCGGTAAGTAACCAAAAAAGAAAAGAATAAATAAAAAAATTAATTAAATAATCGAGACTAAGAAATATATTTTATTATTATTCAAAAATTTAGGTTAGTTCATGGTACAGCGCCCAAAGGATTAAAAACACAATTTGTGCCCGAACTACGTTTACTCGGTTGTGTTGAGGTAGATCGTGTATTTGCGTTGCCTTTGCAAAAAGATCATGATCTGGTGGCGGTGCCATTAAATGCAAAAATAAAATTGCAACGAGTTAAGAATATGGATCAATTAGAAAACTTTATTGAATACACACGATGCTTAGATAAAGCTTATCGACTTTTAACGGATGCTCGTGATCGTTTACAAATTGTTGATCTTAAATTAGCTGAGAAAGAAAAAAAAGAATCATCGAAACATAGTAGCAGTAGTGGTAGTAGAAAGTTAATACCGACAATTACGCCAGCACTAGAGGGTGGTTATATATTAAGAAAAAGCGCCAGCTGTGATTCAACAAAATATATACAGACAACAAATTTTGGTACGATGGCCGATGAATATGATGAAATTGATCTGATATATGATTATGTACGAGGTTTTGCCCCGTTGCCCAAGAATTTAAATCGCTTTGAGCCAATCCCAGAGCCAGTCACGACAACGTCCAATAATAATAATAATAATAATAATAATAATAACAATAAAACAGCAAGCGATGTTGCTACAAAGCCAGCACAGTTACATCAGCATTATCACCCGCATCATCAGCATCATATTACCCATCATTCTCCAGCAGCTGTTGAAAGTAATGGGAATTATAGCAGTCTTGTGGGAAAAGGAACCTCGGACAGTCTTAATCAAAATCATAACAATAACAATATTATGAATAATAATAATAATAATAATAATATCAACAATACTAATAATAATATCAACAACCATAATAACAATAACAATAATAATAATAGTATTGAATCTATAAAACATTCTACCGGCCATCACCACCACCATCATCATCACTATCCGACACACATTCATAATCACAATCTAGAGGAGAAACCGATACCGCCACCAATTGAAACGATTCCGGGTAAAAAACAGCCAGAAAAACGGCAGAGACCAACATTACCAAAATTATATGTGAAAAATGCGTCATCATTAAATCATCATGGTAAGACGTCAACACCAACAATGAATGGAAATCCACCGACGGTAATTATTCATAATAGCAACAGCAAGGATATGAGCACTGGAGGAACAACAGGAGAACCACAAAGTCCTTTGTTTCATATCAGGTGGGATTCGAAAAAAGAGAAGAACAAACTTAAAAGTCCATTCGCTTTACTTAATGGCCTTGGCAACCGTTCCAGGTACAAGAGTCTGAGCAGTCTGCAGCTGACCCCATCTGATTCTACAAATCCAACGACCCCAATAACACCATCATCCAAGATGAACAGTCAAGAACGTAACCATCAGTTATCGAAGAGTGCGAGTGCTGGTGGTCGTGAAGGTACACTGGATTCATCACGAAGCGGTGGACGTACATCTGGTGATTCAAAATTACCGGAAAAGAAAACCCGAAGACTATCACGACCCCGTAGCCTGTCCAATCTAGTATGGGATCTAAGGCCGCAAAAGGAAAAATCAAAAAAAAAATTATACGTTCATCAGTTTGATCATCGTCAACAAGGGACACTTTATCTGTAAAACTAACCAATATAATTGAGGTTATAAATATAAATCATCCTCTATTACTAATTAATTATTAAAAAAAAAAAAAAAAACAAAACAAAACAAAAAAAAAATTATCAATTAAGGTAAGAAATTTTTTTTTTATTTATTTATTTATTTACCATAACAAGAGCAAATCAATAAATATTATCAATTTTTAAATAATAAAATAATTTAAGTATAAAAGACTTGAATGCGGAATAAAGCAACGAACCAGAAAAAGAAAAATATTTTTTTTTTTTTTGTTATTGTTTTTCAATAAACAAACATCATATGTGGAGGCTAAATAATTTATTTATTTATATATTAATTTATTCTTTGACAATAGAATGATGATTCATTGTTGATTTTTTTTTTTTTTTTTTCATCATTACCTTCCTATTAATATTGCTACTAACAAAAACAATTTACTACGTACGCACATAATTATTTAAAAATAATCACACAACATGCATAGTAAATTCATTTCTTTAAAATTAAGTGAAATTAATAATGAATAATAAATAAATAAAATAATAAATATTTCTGCATGTAATGGAACGTAAGTTGTGTAAAAGCTAAATAAAAAAAAAAAAAAAAAAAAAAAAACGCAACACATGTTACAAAACTTGGCTTACTAGCGGCCTTGAGGCAAGTTCAAAGATCTGATCTGACTGATACGCGTCAGATAGTTTTTATATTATTATTATAATAATAATAATAATTATTATTATTATTACTATAACAATATAAAACAATTTAAAATTTTTATTTAATTCTTCTTCGACGATTTCTTTTCATTTTTTTCTAAATGTATTTTGGTTTCTTTTCAAATAAAAAAAAAAAAAAAAAAAATTATTTTATTTTTAAATGCTGTTAGTACTAAGAGAAGATGTGAAAATTAAATAATAATAGTAATGTATTATATTATCGTACAGCAACAGAGAAAAATCATTGTAAAAATAAATAATACTTTATCGTTTTCTTCTTTAACATATTCGTTAAGTTTTGTTAAGATTTTTTTTTTTGTACTTTTGCTTTAATATTAAGCATCGTGTATTTTGTGTGTGGTTAAAAAATAATTCTTTTTCTTATTCGTTATTTTATTATTATATTTGCCTGTATTATTACTACTCATATGTTGTAATAATAATTTTCTATTTGAAATCATCTTTTTATTTCATGATTATCATTATTATTACCCATCATATTCTTTAGTTTTTTTTTTTTTTTCTTTTTCTTGTGCTTTTGTGCACAATTTAGCACATCTCATTGTTGTCTTATAGAAACTTTTTTATTTTATTTATTTCTCCTCTTTTTCTTTTATTCTTTCTTTAACCATTTATATATAAAAAATATATATATATATATATTTATTTATTATGTGTTTCATTATGTAAGTAAACAAATTTATTGTTTAAAAGAATTCAAATCGATTTATTTCTTTTTACCCTTTTCTATTATTAAACAATTTAAAAACTATTGAATACTCTTTGGATTTTATTATTATTATTATTATTTATGAAAAAGCAAACGAACAAACAAATATTATTGATAAAGTCATAAAATATTTTCTATTGCATTCATTTATATATTACTAACCGAATTGTAGAATTCAATTTTGTAATACAAAAATCACTACGATTACACATTTATGACATAATTTACACCTAGAATGGATTTTTATAAATTTGTTAAAACAGTACAGACGGTAACATTCTTCTATTTCATTCCGATATGAATACAGTGAGTGTAATGCTTCAATAAAAAACTGATTTACTATAGAAAAATAGGGTCTCTAATACAAAAAATAATTAAACTGAGCTGATAAGCAGATGATCATCAATTAAAATTTGTATTTGAACTTGGTTAGTAAACAAAAAAATAAGCTTAGACAAATACTGACTGGTTTTATATTAAAAACTCGATACTAACCATCTGTTTAACTCGTCTAGGACGAAGCCACATTACTCAAAATTACATTAAAAAAAAAAAACCTTAAAGCATCGTCAAAACAGAAAATAACAGCGAATAAATTCTTCTTCACACATAGAATGTGTTAAATAAAAAAAAAAAGAAAAGAATTTTTTTTTGTATAAATCGTTAATTATAAATTATCATCGGTCTTTATCATTATTTGTTATTAATTTTCCCCTTTTTCACATTATTATTTACTTTAATAATAATAACCAAAAAAAAATTTCATTTTCATTTTGTCGCTTTTTTTTATTTTTTAAGGTCAATTAATTTAGTTCTTGTAACCATTTGTATCCGTCAAACTTAAACAGAGTTTTTTTTCCTCTCTATATATATATATATATATATATATTTTTTTTATCACTAACAAGAAATTTGTTTATTTTTAAAACAAGAAAATGAAAAGAAACTTGAAAATAACAACCATAATTGACATTTACTTGTGTTTCTTAAAAAACAAAAATTAGTTTTAAAGTTAATTAATTTTGATTGATTTATGACAATGGGAAAATAAAAGTAAAAAATTATGTTTTAATTTTTGTGTAAAAGAAAGAATAAATACATTTTACTAATGAAAGGGAATTACTTATTTACAATTCTAATGATGTGTAAAGTTTTTATTCCACCACCATCTTCTTCGTCGTATTTATTTATTTTCAATAAATTCAGCACAAATATAAATTTTTTTTTTTTTTTTTTGTTCTTTAAATTTTTATTGATTCAAATAAATTACGAAGAGCTGTGTTACTGGTAATAAATTTGCATTATTTTATGTTAAATAATTCCAAATGTGTTAAAATGTGTTGATTTTATTTATTTATTTATTTTTTTTTTTTCTACAATTTGTTAAACAAGAATTTTTAATGAGATGATTTTTAATTATGTTGAATTGGATTTGGCAAAGTATTTATTTATAAAAAAAAATAAAAACATTAAAAGTCACAATACTTTCCAAATTATCGCTTTAATTTAAAGACTTTATAGTGTAAATACCAAATACTTTCCGGCTTTAAAGAGTTTTCTCACGTTTTCTAAGAGAGGTTTATTTACGTTTATACATTTGCATTACTGACATAAATGTATTCCGACTCTGTTTGCCAAAAATATGACAAAGAAAAAAATATATACACAAATGTTACAAGTAAATCAGACTAAACGCCTTATTTTTAACCACTTTCATTATAATTTTTTGATTAATAAACTGATAAAGTAAAGGAAGTGTTACTTCGTTAAACAAACAAAAAAAAAAAAAAACTTAATTCCTTCCTATGAAACCAGTTGCAGCAAGTTCTCAATAATATAATTAACTAAAATAAATTAAAAGGAAAAAAGTTTAATAAACCTTGTGGCAATGTTTTGGTTTTATTTCAACAAAACGTTTCTCTCTAATATTATATTCCTGCGGTCACAACACAATTCTTGTTTTGTTATTTACTAGCTACTGGAAGATGATTTCGTTAATTATTTTCGTTTTATTTATTTTGTTTCCTTTTATTTCCATGCGACTGTGGTTGTGTGTTTTTATTTTTTATTACTATTATTATTATTCTGTGACGATAACACATCGTGATAGGTGTTAACCGTTGAAATCTATAATGAAAATTCCTTTTAAAACTAAACAATTAAAATGCATTAGTATAGGGTTTATTACCCTCTTTTAATTTATTTCCATTAAAAAAAAAACACTTTATCGACACGAATGAACTAACAAGGCCGCAATTTATTTAAAATTACCAAAAAAAAAGAAGTTTAAAAAGAAATAAAGAAGAAAAAAAATCTAATTATTTAACACCAGAAACCAACACAAACTAAAAATTCCCTCACGGTTTCATTTATTTACTTAATTTACAGAAATAAATAAATTAAAAAAAGTTACTAAACTTAAATGACACAAAAAAAAAAAATTGAAAAAATTCGTACAATAAACTTTAAAATAAATAGAAAAACGTAAAGTAATAAAACGATGATAATTCACATACAAGCACAGCAGATGTATAAAATAAGAAAGTAGACAGCTAGTAAAAGGTAATTCTACCTCTGTATTCTAAAATTGAGACATTAAAAGCACGCTATGTCATCATCATCAATAAAAAAAATTAAAAAAAAATTGTAATAACTTAATATCCAGTGTGGTAAACATTCGAATAATAATTCTCTTCCAACTACAAACAAGAAACAAATTTAACTCAGTGATTAACCAGAATATGTTCGGGTTTCAACCATGTATCCCTCAGCTAAAAGTTTATTTGACATCTTTTAATTTTAATTAACACAGAAAAATCAAATTAGATTAATAAACGAATGAATTAAAAAAAAAATTCTTTTCTTTTCTTTTAGTTTTTTTTTTTTTTTCTGTTAACAAAAGTGTAATTAAGTAAGTCACTTAGCATAATTCTACAATTTTTTTTTGATTATCTATAAACTTATTTAATCGCTTAATGATTAGCTAATAATGTTTGCCGTTTTTTACGCTTAATTATTGTGCAAATTGATTGACTAAATTATTGGCTATTTTACGTACATAAACTACAGTTTGACTCGAGATTACTGTAGTTATGAATTGTTTGGTAAATGTGTTAAGAATATTACTAATATCTTATGCTAAATATGCAAATAGGTTATATAATAACCGATATTATACTAAACAAAACAGTAAATTAACAAAAAAAAAAAACGCTTTAAAATTAATCAAAATCTCACTAAAAATTAATTTAATTAAATAAACTTTAAGTCAAATACTTAAATAACTGCTTTAAGCAATTTAAACAAATTAAAAAAAAAAAAAATAATAAAAAATGTCAAAAATTCGTAGTATTTAAACATACACGTAGCCAATTCACGAAAGTTACGTTGAAAACCGCCTTGATCATTAATCAGCATTATTACTTGCTGCTAAGCTTATACAAAATTACTAAACAACAAATAAGTCTTTTGCTTTTATTATTATTATTATTATTATTATTTATTTATTTTATTGCTTTGTAAATGTAATTTTATTTATTATCTAATTAATTATTATTTAAAAAAAAAAAATCGTTTTTCTTTCTTTCCTTTAGATAAGACGAAGACTTGTTTTCATCTTTATATCATTTTATGCTGACTGCTGGATGGATTATTTATTACTATTATTATCGGATTTTTAAAAATTATTTTTATTTTATTTTGTTCTCCTCTAATTATTATTAATAAATAGTTTTAACCAACATATTAATATTTGGACATAAAAAACAAATCAAAGGATAGAAAAAGCAACATTTCTCGAGTAAAGGCGAGCAGGCATAAATAAAGAAATAAAAATTAAAACATATCGTTAATTAATTAATTGTTTTTAATATTAAAAATTTCTTATTATTTTTTTTTTTTTTGTAATTCTTTAAATGAACAAAAATAAATGTAAAGCTGCAACAGAAATAGCAAAAACAAACGTTTTACGTTAAACTGTTGTTAGCTCTTATAGTAAAGCTTTGATGTTCTTAGATGATTTTAAACATTAATTAAAATCGTTAAATAAACGCATATCAAATGCAACGAGATAACAAATAAATAAAAAAATAAAATATTTTCGTCTTATAAATTAAGAAAAGTAAATAAACCGATGAAAAATTGTAAAGAAAAAAAGAAAAAAAAAGGGAAAATTAAATACAAAATAAGTCTTCTTAATGTGATTTTATCGTTTATAATTAATAATTTTCATAGTTTTTTTTTTATATACTAAGTTTGATTAATTAAATTTTTATTATTCTAGTTCATAATAAACAAAAATAAAAAAAAATAATAAGAAAAATTAAAAAAAAAAAAATTTGTAAATTAAGTTAAATAAAAATAAAAATTGTTCTAATTTTAAGTAATTATTATTTTTGTTATTAAATAAATTAAATTTAGTATAAAATAAGCAATAATTAAATAAAAACAGGAAAAAAAAAAGTTTTGATGTAAACACTACAGTGAAAACCATACAAATGCTATTTAACTAAAATAAACATTTAAAGGTTTTTTTTTACTGTCCAAACATAAACTTCATTAAAATTTCATAAACTTTTATTATAAGCACAGCATTAAAGCAAATCGATAAAGTTAAAACATTACATACATACATTATGACTAAAATTTATGATAATATTGTATGTTTACAAGTTTTTATTCATTAAGGAATAACAAAAAAGAAAAATAAATAAATAAGCTTGTCGCTAAGATTACTTCTGTGTTTCCTAAATCTATGGCTGCTTTTATCATTTTTATAATATTTTCAGACAGCTATCAAGCATACTTTAATCAATATTACGTAAACAAAATATATTATATAATTATAATAATAACGCATTTAGATTACATAATAATAATAATAAACTGCCAAAAGTTATACTTTTATCAATATGTACTCTTAAAAAGCTTTCAAAATGCTTTTAAAAAAGCCACCCCCGACACAACTGTAGTGTTTTGTATTAATTTTCCATTTCTCTTTGTTTTATCAATATTAATATAGAAACAAAGGTAGAAAAAAAATATATGTCCACAATTTTAAGTTTATAGGTTAAAAATATGCCATTTGTGGTCACAATAAAAGCTTTTTCTATTTTATTCTTCAATCTTTCAATATAATTCATTGCATTGCGGCGTTGCATATTTTTTTATAATTAATTAATTATTTAATGACATAAATAAGCAATACGATGTCTAAATTAAAAATAATCAATAAATTAATTTTTTTTTTTTTCAATGAAAAGTTCAAGTTCTTTTGCTTAATTAAAATTAATTTCTTTTTCGTTTGGAAAATTAAATAATTAAAAAAAAAAATTAATTCAAGCAAATGTAATTTTTACTTTTCGTTCATTTTTTTTACATAAAAATATTCAGTGTAGAATATTTAATTTTAAGGAAGATAAAAAGGAAGACAAAAAAAAAACTTTTAGTTTTAAGAACTTTTATTTTATTTTTTTTTTGAGTTTTGAGTTTAATTTTAAGCAAAATAAGAAGATTTCGTCGTGTGTTTGTTTGTATTTTTATTAAATTTTTTGTTTTCTCTGTGAAATCTAGTTTTTATTAGATTATAAAATTAAATTAAATAAAATAAAATATTATTATTAAAAATAAATATAAAAATTTGTATTTGTTTTCTTTATTTAAACTGAATTTACTGAATGAATTCATTTGTTTTTGGTGAAGTGTTGTGAGTGAATTTATTTGTCGTGATTAACTTTTGATGCGCTGTTATTTACTAGACAAGATATTAATAAACTAATTAATAATAACCAAAAAAAAAAAACAGATTTTAACATTGTTACAGTAAGAGATTTCAGCAGAAGATAAAATTTTTTTTTTTGCTATTCCTAGCGTAAAAGAGATAAAATTATTTAAATAACTCAAAAAACAAGTTTTATTAAAAATTAATTTTATCAAAAATACTAATACAAAGAAAATAATGAAAAAATATCAATTAATAACTGTTAATTAATAACAACACAAATTAAATTATTTTACTTAAAGCAAAATAATTTTATATCAGTTTTATTAAATGAATCTCAGTGTAAAGTAAATAAATAAATCTTTTCGAAATGGCATTAAATGTTTGTTTAACACATTCCCAGGATAATTTATCACGTCAACAATTTATAATATGGATAAATGATAAATTAAAATGTGATTTAAAAAAAATTGAAAACTTGTGCACAGGTTAATTATAAATTATAAACAAAAAATTAAATTAAATTAAAAAAAAAAAAAACTTTAAAAAATTAGGTGCTGTTTACTGCCAGTTGACTGATATGTTATTTCCTAATCAAATACCATTAAAAAGAGTAAAATTCTGTACAAACCGTGAACTAGATTATATAAATAATTTAAAATTATTACAAAATACATTTGTTAAGTTACAAATAGATAAGGTGAGTTAATTAATTATTTATTGCAAAAATATTAATTAGCTGTGTGTGTTTTATAAATTTATAATTTATTTTTTAGAAAATACCTATTGATATCCTAGTTAAAGGACGATTTCAGGCTAATTTTGAATTCCTTCAATGGTTTTATAAATTCTTTTTAACTAATACGAATACTTTAGAAAATTATGATGCTGTTTCAGCACGTGGTGGACAAATAATTGCACTGCAAACACCTCCCAAAGCCAACATAAAATCAAATAGAAAAAATTAATTATTCATAAATTATTTACTATTATATTTACACATTTTACTCAGTTTGTCATTTTATAAATTTATTCTTTTACTGTTATTTTTAAATCAATAAATACATTTTAATTTAAAAACGATTTTATTTTTACTGAATTAAATAAATAAAAACCGACAAATTTTTTTTAGGTTTCGTACTTCGTCAAAAAAAAAAAAATACTGGGAAATTATTTGAAAAAGTTTGTTTTTTTTTTTCATTTTTTAAAAAATGACAAATGTGATATATAATCAGGCAATACAATTTTTCAACCATTGCATATATTGTTCTGTGCTGTTGGTGATGTGAAATAAAATCGCTTAGTAATCAGTAATTATTAAAGAAATATTGTTAAAAGTATTATTTAAAAAGTGGAGAAATTAATAAAAAATAATAATAAATAAAAGAAAGGATAATATTTAATTAAAAACATTTGGTAAGATATATGTAATATAATAAATATATTGGGGTTTGTCATATAATAAGAAGAAAATAAAATATTTCGGCGTTTTCTGACCTCGTTAATGTATTGAAGGAATATTAAGAGAAAAAAAAAAACATGAAAAATCGTATGAAAATTGCATTGGTATATGTTCAAAAGTGAATAAAAATTTACACGAAGATATTTTTGTCGTTTTTTTTTTTTTTATTATTTTATTCTTTTTTCAAATTTAATTTTATATAAATGTAGCGGTATTTTTCGATAAATTTATATTAAATAAATAATCAAATATTTGTCATAAGCAATATTTTTATATAATTTTATGGTTAAATGAGTTTTTGTTAGATTAAAATTAAAAGAAAAAAAATTTGATTAAAAAATGGTAAAGTAAATTTAGTGATTCATCCATCCGTATGTTCATCAATTTTTATAACAGCGATTGCGCTTGCTGCCTGTGCCTGCCTGCCTTCTACACAAATGGCAACCATATTTCTTTTCTTATATCTCTTATAAAGGCAACATTTTTATTCTATTTCTTTTTTTTTAAATTATTTTTAATTAATTTTCTATATAATAATCATAAAAGAAAATAAGAAAAAAAAAATGATAAATAAAAATACTTTTTTCTATTTATTAAAAACAATTCCAATAGAAATATTTTCATTTAATTTTCTTTTAAAAAATGAAAGAAAAAAAAAAAACGAATAATTGTTGACATATAAAAAAGTATGCAGTTTTCTTATAAAAATTAAATTTATTTTCCTTCTTTTATTTTGAATTAATAAGAAATGTAGAAATTCAATAGGTAAATAATAATAAAATTCCAATAAATAAAATAATGAGGTTGAGAATTTACATTTTATTTATAAAGTTATGTTAATAACACATTTGTTTATAATTGAAGAGTGCTGATGATAGTCGTTTTTAATTTTATTTTGTTTTGATTTCCTATAGAAAATTATTGATAAAAAGAAGAAAATATTTTTGGAATTGGATTTTGTGCGGTTCTGTATTGTGTGCAACAACATATTGTAACACTTTTATTAATTTTTAATGTTTAAAATAACTAAAGAAAAAAAAAATCATACGTAAGCAGAGCCAGTAAAGGAGAGAGAGAAAAAAAAACTGTTTTTTTTTGCCTGTTTAAAATTGTTGTTTTCTTAATTTAATTTTAAAGTCATCGTCACAGATTCCATCTGTACCAAATCATCATCTTTAAAATTCATAGGAGCAGCAGCAGCAGTAGCGGTTTTTTTTTTCTTCTTCATTTCTTGTCTTGTTGTTTTTCGTTTCTATTTCTTTAATAAAATTAAAAAATTGACTTTAGTCTTGTACAACATTGTTGTTCGTCTAGTCTAGTCTAATCCACTAGTCTTCGTTACTTAAAATAATTCTGTTTTTCTCGTATTAATTTATAAGAAAAGTTAAGTAAAGTGTTAATTGTAATGACAGAGTTGATTTGCTTTTTAGTAGTTTAGCTTTTTTTTTGCATTTATAATTTTAGTTTTTTTTTTTAAATGTTTTGAATCAACTTTTATCTATAATTATAACCATATAAGGGGGCACAAATTAAAATAAAATTAAAAAAAGTTTAAAAAATTGTTGCGTGAAATATAAAATCCAGTTTTATTAGGTTAGCCAGCCAGCCAGCCAACAAGCCAATCAATGGATTGTTGTTGATTATTTTTTGTTCTTTCTTTTCTGTTGTTTTTGTCCTTTTGATTTGTTTTCTTCGTTGACGTTACCAATATTTACTTCCTACACACAAAACATTTTTTTTTTTTTTGTAAATTTTTCGTTTTATCTTTATTTTTTTTACAGAACACACAGAATTTTTGGTTATTTTTATTTAAAAAAAAAAGTAAATTAAAGAGAAAAGAAAAAGAGAATTAAAAAACCGCAATAATGGCAGTGAATGTTTATTCTACAAATGTTACTGCAGAAAATTTATCCCGTCATGATATGCTATCATGGGTAAATGACTGTTTAAATGCTCAATTTACAAAAATTGAAGAATTATGCACAGGTAAGATTGAAAAAAAAATTATTTATCGTTTATTACGTGAGCACTGATAATGAAATATTTTTGTATGTTTTTTTTCTGTTTTTTTTTTTTTTTTTTTTAGGTGCTGCTTACTGTCAATACATGGATATGTTATTCCCCGGTTCTGTACCAATGAAACGAGTGAAATTTCGCACAAATCTAGAACATGAATATATTCAAAATTTTAAAATATTACAAGCAGCATTTAAAAAAATGAATGTCGACAAGGTAAATAAATTTTTTTTCTATTTTGTTTGTTTGTTGTTTTTATTAGTCTTTTTTTTTTTTCTTGAATAATCAATTAATAAATAAATAAATGAGTAAATATAAAAATACTTAAAATTTATTTATGTTAATTGAATAATTTTCTAATTTAAATATAATTAATGAAGCAGCAGAGTAAAGCATTTTTTTTTTAATTTAAAATATTCAAATTTAACAAAGAAAAGGAAGAATAAATATTTGATTTATTTTTGTGTTTTATTTTTTTAATTAATAAAATTTAGATAATTCCTGTTGATAAATTAATAAAAGGACGTTTTCAAGATAATTTTGAATTTTTACAATGGTTTAAAAAATTTTTCGACGCAAACTACGATGGTCGTGATTATGATGCAATGGAATCACGTTTTGGTTTTGGTTTAGGTTCGGCTGCAAATTATTGTGGTGGTGGTCATCATAATGATCATATGGGGGGTGGTGGTTTAGGTTATGGTGTTGGCGGTGGCAGTGGTTCTGGAAGTTGTGCCGTAATTGCAGCAGCTATTGATAAACCAAAAATGCAACAACCACGTGCCTCAAAGATGCCACAACATAGTGGCCTAACAACGAATACAACAAATGTAACAACAGCAGCTGGTCACAATAATCATTCAGGCAGTTAGTTTGTGTTTTCTTTTCCTTCTGTTTTTTTTTTTTTTTTTTTTATTATTAATATAAAAACAAAACATAAATTATTTTAATTTTTTTTTATTATTATTTTCTACTAGCGTGTTTGCTGTGTGTTGTGTTTGGCTTTTTCTTTCAATTAAATTTTATTTAATTTTCTTTATTCTATATATCATTATACACATATCATAGCAGCACATTAAACTTATTACTTTTAATCTATTCATAATTAAAATAGAGAAAAATTATTGGAGTAGAAATGTTTATATCAGACCGACCGACCGACAGATAGATAGATAAATAAATAGACAGACTCAGACACTTGGTGTGGTGTTAATTATTGTAAATTTTTAGTTGAAGACAATTTTGTGGTGAATCACATTTATTTCAATAATTAATTAATTAATTGTGTGATTATTGTCATTTTATTTTTTACTTTGAGTCATTTATGTATATATCGATGTGTGTTTTATGCATTGCTCATCGTAATTATTGTTGTCTTTTTATGTCTCATGATTTAATTTTTATGTTTTCTTAGTTTTTATAATTTTTGTGTTTTTTTCAGATAATAAACTTTAATTTGTGTGATTTAAAAATGTTTTTTTTATAGGATTAAAGAAGCATTTGTTGTAGAGAGAGAGAGAGAGATCCTAGATTTTATTATTATTTTTTATTTATTTTATTTTATTTTTATTATTATTATTTATCATCTTTTTTTATTTTATTTTAATTTTTTATTTATAGATAATACCAATAGATAAACTAATAAAAGGTCGTTTTCAAGATAATTTTGAATTTTTACAATGGTTTAAAAAATTCTTTGATGCAAATTATGATGGTCGTGATTATGATGCAAGTGCGGCACGTGAAAATTTACCAATGGGTTTAGGTTCGGCGGCAGCAAGTGGTGGTGGCTCTGTTAAAAATTTAGCTGCACCTAAAAAACCAGCAACATCACTTGTTGCTACAGCGACACGTGATAGAGCTACCAAGCCAAGTAGGTTTTTTTTTTTGCGTTTTTGTTTTTAATTAATTTTTGTTGCCCTTTTTGTTATTTTTTTTTTAATGGTTTTTTGTGGATTATTGTTTCTAACACAGTTTTTTTTTATTTTGTATTGTTTAACCAAACGCTAAGAAGAGAAAAAAATGTTGTTGTTAGAAGGGAAAAATAATTAACACATAAATTAACGTAATTTGATATGAATTTTAGGTTTTTGAATCTTGTAAAATAAAACGAGAGGCGAGTGAACGTCATTTAGTAATTTAATATCTTTGTTTTAATTGTTTACTAAAATTTGATATATTTTTTTTATTGTTGATTTTATTTCTGTTATCAATATTGTTATTTACAACAAAACAAAATTATATTTTTTTTTTATAGAAATGATATATTATTATTCTATGCTTTCAAAGTAGAAGAATAAAAATGTAGAAAAGCAGAAATTATCATAATTATTTAACCTTGTTTTGTTGTGGATGAGAATAATATAAATAACTAAACGTAGCTAAACAAATTTAATTTAATTTTTATTTTCATTTCATTAGGTAAATTATTTATTTATTTATTTATATATTCTGTTCTTGCATCATAAATGATTAAATAAATAATTTAATTTGAATTAATCGTTG
Organism: Ptychoptera albimana; assembly: GCA_961205885.1. Taxonomy (NCBI): domain Eukaryota; kingdom Metazoa; phylum Arthropoda; class Insecta; order Diptera; family Ptychopteridae; genus Ptychoptera; species Ptychoptera albimana. Next base: position 23,676,473 of record OY540804.1, read on the forward strand.
TTGTTGTTGTTGTTGTTGTATAAATAATACAAAAAAGACGAAGAGCATAATTGATGAAAACAAATCATAATAAAAATGCGACAAATATGGATATATGATGGAAGTTAGCGCTAATGATGGATGAATGAAAAAATATTATTATTGATTATTTATATTTAATTGTAATTAAATAAATTAGTTGGGGGGTGGTTGAATTAATCGCGCTTTGTAGTCTACTTTTCAAGGTGCAGAATGAATATTATTATGGAGATGATGGAATGCGTTAGTTGTTTAGTTATTACGTTTGTTGCTCTGTATATTGTTTCGCTGTTTGTTTTTAATTAATTTAATTATATACAAATCAAATTTATTTTCTTACTTACGGTTTTTCTATTTTACGGGAGATAATTGCGAGAAAATTTATTTCATTTTGAATTTTTATTTTTTACGTTTTTACTTGCATTTATAATAATGAGAAAAGAATTTATTTTTCTATAAATAAAATTTTTTAGTTTTTGATTCGATAACAGTGTTTTATGACGTCTTTAGACGTTTTTTTTTTAATTAGTATTTAAAGAAAATAAATAATCTTTGAATGATTTTTTTTTTATATAAATTTCCTTTTAACAAATAAATTTGTTTGTTGTTTCCGTTGCTGCTGTGGTTAGAAACGACGGCTGTTTATTATTTTTTATGCTCGGAGACTTATCGTCAAAAGTAGAAGCAGCAGCAACAGCAGCTGTAAAATAAATATTATTTATTGTTTAATTATTATTGATTTGTCTGTATTTAATTATGATGAATAATGTTTATTAATAGTAGAAGAGGAATTATGATTATTAATATTTAATTTATTGTTGTTAGTGTTTGGTTGGTTTAACCTAGAAGAGAGAAATCATCATCATCACGTATCTAGTGAATAATTTTTTTCTTTTTTTTTTTAGTTTAAATGCCTAGTGCGGTATTTTAATTATACCTCACTGTAAAAACTACTACAGTACGTACGGTACGGTATTGAATTTAATTTGATTCTATTTTTAGAGTTAATGTAAAAGGAAAAGAAAACGTTTGTTAAATTTAAATGCCGAAAGTAATTTGTATTAAACACAGAAACTCAACTCTACGCTCTACTCTGGGGTGTTGTTTTTTCCTTCTTTCGTCGTCGTCGTTAAGTTTAACTATCAAAATTATTATTATTTTTTGTTCTTTTAATATAAATTTTTATTTTACCATATATAATGATGTATGTGAAGGAGGAAGTTTTTTATTATCAGTTTTTTTTTTATGTTTCTTTCTTTAATCATTTAAGTTTTTTTTTTTTTTTTTTTTGTTTTGGGTAATATAAAATTCATTAATTATTTTTGATTGAAGAAATTATCTATTATAATTTTTATTATTATTATTTAATATAATTTTTGCATATTTATTTGTTTGTGCTGCTTTTTTGTAAGAAATCAATCACATGTTGTGTTTTTGTGTATGCTTCGTTAGGTGCTTTATCTTGCATGAAACACAAAATTAATTTTTATTGTCTATAATTTAACAATTTTTATGGTTGATTTAACTTGAAAATATATAGTATTATTATTATTATTGTTTAAAACTATGTAAATAATAAATTAAAACATAAAATATGAGAGATTGCTGTCTATCGGTTGTTGATATTATTTTTTATTGACTGCTGGTTGGTTTATTGCAATGAAATTTTATTTAAATCGCCGCCTTTTTTTTTATTTTATTTAATTTATTTTTATTGCACTATTGTGTTTTGTTTTTTTTATTAAATAATTAATTTTTTTTTTCCTCTCTGTGTCCCATTCATTTGTATTAATTTTGTATTTTTTCGTTACTTTATCCGCTTTTTTTTTAATTAAGTGTCTAAAGTACCACCAATAAGAAATACACAATTGACTCGTGTACCACCAACAACAACAACGACTCATAAAAAAACGGAAGTACCATCAAATAATCAAGTTTCAAATCAACAAATTGAGGAATTAAATAATCAGGTAAAATTATTATTTTTTCGGAATTTTGGTTTACTTTTAATTAATTAATTAATGTTTTGTTTTTTTTTTTTTTAGATGATGGATTTGCGATTAAATTTGGAAGGTTTGGAAAAGGAACGTGATTTCTATTTTAGTAAATTACGTGATATTGAGATATTGAGTCAGGAGGCTGATGAAGCAGCACCAAATCCATTAGTTCAAAAAATATTGGATATATTATATGCGACAGAAGTGAGTATAAGAGATTATTATAAATAAAAATACAATGAAATTTGATTTATTTGTGATTCTCGTTTAATTAGATTAGTTAGTTTTTTTTTTACCCGTTCGCTTCTTTATTTATTTACGAATTTCACTGTATTTTTATAATAAAACTATAAAATAAAATTTAATTAATTTTATAAATTTATCCATTTATCATAATAATTGAATTTACAGGATGGTTTCGCACCACCAGATGAAGTAGGACCAGATGAAGAAGAATATTAAGTCAATAATGATGTAATTCAGAGAAAAAAGGGATGACGATGGATGGTGTTACATTAAAGAAATAATTATTATACATAAAAAAAAGAAGAAAAAGAAATGAAATTGGGAAAGAAATGAAAACACCGCGTATTATATATAAGAAGAGAAAAGATGGGAAAGAAAGAAATAAAAAAAAAATTATATATGAATAAGAAGGATGAAGAAATGATTTTTATTATTTTTAAATTTTTATTTTATATTTTATTTTTTCACCTTATATCTGATTGCCGACGCCACCCGCTACCTACCACCACCCCATTATCTACATTATGAATTGTTTTTGTTTGTTTTCTTCACCTGTAAAACAAACATAACATCATACACTCTTCCCTCTTCAGTTGTGTTTTTCTTTTCGTTTCCTTTCCCGTTTTTCTTTTATTTTATGTTAATTGTTTTTTTTAAAACCTCTAAAATAATCAGCCTAAAAATTATATTATTAAATTTTTATTATTCTTATCTTACTACGCCTCTCTTGTTGTAAAATAATCTGTCATTGTTTATTATTAATCAAAAAAAAAAAAAAAAAAAACGAAAAAACAAAATTAATTATTAAACAAAATATTGTAAACTTAATAATTAATTAAGAAAAAAAAAATGAAGAAAAAGGAATAGAAATGATATTTTTTACAAATTTGTTTTTCATTTTGTGTAATTAATATTATTATAATTTTTTTTTTTTTAAACAATTAATAAATTAAAAAATAATTATTATTAAATAAAAAAAAAATAAAAAGAAGCATTTTTGCATTTATTCTTCTATTATTGATGATTACAAAGAATTTTCCTTTTTTTTTTTTTACTTTATCAGTGACTGTTTTAAATGAAAACGGAAAAAATGCTATGAAAAAGAGAATATACTCGAAAAATTAAAATTAAAAGAAACAAAAATAATAAACGCTTTTTTAATAAATGAATAAAGAATAAATAATTAAAAGAATAATGTTTCTAAATATTATTATACACGAAGACAAATCGTTGCTTTAGTGTGTTAATTAATTATAATTTCATATTGTCTCGTCCTGTAAATTATTATTTAAATATTTTATCCAAAATCATGTTTGCACAAATATCCTAGATACACGTTCAATTATCCTAATTAAAATAGATAAACGATAACTACTACTATTACTATCCTACCTATAAGAATTGCCATTTTACATCCTTGAGTTTTTATTTTATTTTTATTAAATCACTTTGTAATTATTTATACAAAGCATATGTGCAACCGTTGAACTGATTAAAAATTCAATCAAGACTTTTTTAAAAACATTTCTTTTTTTTTTTTTTTTTACTTTTTCTCTATTATTTCATTTAACCTAATTAAGCAATTAAAAACAAAACAAAATTATGTTTAAAAGATAAGAAAAAATTCTTAATAATTAAGATATTGTTGGCTTAGATAATAAAATTTACAAAAAAGAAAAAGAATTAAAAATATATTTAATGTAAAAAAAAAAAAGAAGAAAATTAATTAAATAAAAACTCAAAACGTATCAATGATAAAAATAATTAATTATTTAAAAAGAGAGAAAAACATTTGGATAAAATAAAATTTGCCTATATATGAAAAAATTGTTTTATAAATATTTATCTGTAAAATTATTTTTAATTTTTTTTTTTATGTTGTTGTTGTAAGCGGAATAAAAAGAGAATTATATAAAAAAAAAAATCAGTTTTTTTTTTAAATTAATTTTAATTACAGCAGGAAGTTACAGAATAAACTAAATTTGGGCAGGTGGTAATAAAAAATTGCGATATTTAAGGATTCTCAGTATTTTATTTTATTTCTATACAACTAATATTAGACTTTTTTTTTCATTAATAATTTTTATTATCGTACAGCTTGTTGAATCGCAAGTTGTTTATGGGTTCCATCACAAAAGGGTCGATTCTTTGTTTGTTTGCAATTGCATAGCCAGTAATCGCCGGTTTTCTCTACCTTGAATCTCACCGGTCTACAAAATACGTTTTAATTAATTTTTTTGTTTAATTTAATTGAGGAAATTTACTTTAGTTTTATTTTGTAATGAACATTTTTGTGTGTTCCATCGCATAATGGTTGTGATTTTGATTTTCCACAAAGACACCACGAATATTGTTTATCTAAAATATAAACAAATTAATTAAGGTTTTTTTTTTTTTTGTTGGATTATTAATTACACAATACCTTGCTCTAATGTTATTTTAAACGGTTTCTTATCATAAATAGCGCCGTTTTCAGGTTGATTTTGGCTACTTTGTAAATTTTCTATTACATTTTTGGGTATTTCTTTGCCAGCGGTTTTATCACAATACAGACGATAAATCTGGAAAAATTTAATTTAAATTGACAAGTGGAAACACATAACCTAAATCATAAATGAAAATAAATGTTTATTAGATTACTTACAGATTGATTAAAACAAATGCGATTTATTTTTGTTAAAAAATTCATAATCATCTATTATCGTATGAAAATTATTTAATAAATAATTTTATTATAATAAGAATAATTATTATTATTTATTTATTGTGTAAAAATATAAATGGAGAAATACTTCAATGTCAAAATAACTTCAGGTTTAATTTCTTCAAATCATTTTCTCCTCCAATATATACTATCATTTAGTCAGGCATCGTCAGTTTTGAATGACGCTCTTTTATTTATTTTTTTTAAAGTGGTGTAGTATAGTAAACAATTAAAATTATTTTTTAACTAAACAAAATTTTTTTTTTATTTATTTACGTAATTAATTTATTTTTTTTCTATTTTTTATTATTAAAATTTTTTGAGAAATATTTTATATTTGTCTAAATAAAATATAATTACGGGAATCACACTACAAAATTGTACAAAAAAAAAAAAATAAATAAAATTATATATAAATATTTTGACGTCCGTCATTTTAATTTTTTTTTATTTTTGTTATATACAAAGTAGTAAATAACAAAAATGGCGTGTGATATGTCAGACATCAAAAAATTACAATATGAAATTCATAAATATTCTAGTTTTTCAACTTCATATTTACCAGAGTGAGTAGAAATTTGATAATAAATAGTTAATTAAACTAATTAGCTATAGAATTAATAAAGGACAGATACAAAAAACCCGTTATTTGTTTAACGGGATTATACTATAGTTTATCATGCAATAATGTCTCACATGTTTTTGCAATTTACGCTGATTTTTCATTCACTTGACTTTATTTACTTGTTTTATTAATACGAATTTATAAATAATTGTGATATAATTTTATTTAAATAATCAGTATTCATTCAAATTATTTGTTGTTTTTTAAATTTTAAACTAAAAAGTGATTCTTATTGGTTTTTTACACTATCCTTATAGGCATATACGCGAGGATTGTCCGCATAACCAAACATCAAGATGGTCGTCAAACACCAATAGTCCACCACAATTTTTAACATTAAAATTACAACGTTTATCAGTTGTTAAACGTATTAAGTTTGGTAAATATGAAAAAACTCATGTATGCAATTTAAGAAAATTTCGTATTTATGGTGGCATTGAGGAAGAGCACATGGTTTTACTTCTTGAAGGGTTAGTTTCATTTGCCGGCTTTATTTAAAATTCACCGGTATTATTGATTTATTTTTATTATTACAGTGGATTAAGAAACGATTCAATACCAGAGACCTTTAACCTGAGATTCACTACTGAAACCGGTGAATATTTACCTATAAAGTTTATAAAGATTATGCCATTGCTTTCTTGGGGACCAAGCTTCAATTTTAGTATTTGGTACGTGGAATTACAAGGAAGTGACGACCCTATATTTATTAAACCAAGCTTATATAATTACAACATGGTTAGTATTATACAATTTATTAGTTTTATTTAATTAATAAAGGTTTTGTTAAATTTGATTACATTGCAGTTACGTGAAGTTGAAATAGTTCGCTTGTGCTTAAAGCATTTCCGTCAACAAGGTTACGATGCTGCTTTTAAAGCATTGCAAGAACAAACACAAGTTGATTTAGAACATGAAATGATGAGCAAATTACACGATTTGTTAATAACTCGTGGTGATTTTCGAAAGACTGAAGATTTTATGGAAAAATGTATTGAACAGGGACTTTTGGATGGACATTTGTTAAAACAGGATTATAAAGCATCTTGGGTGCTACAAGATACAATAAATTCAGAATGTCGTCCGGGTATGCGTGGTGGACATCATTTAGTTATCGATACTGTCAATAGTATTATGTATTTATTTGGTGGTTGGGACGGTAATCAAGATTTAAGTGATTTGTGGTGCTATGACATTTCTAAAAATGCGTGGACATTAATACATGACCATACGGAGAAACACGATGGCCCAACGGCACGCTCCTGTCATAAAATGGTCTACGATCCATATAGTGAACAAATATTTACATTAGGACGTTATTTAGATATTGCGTATCGCACCAAAGAAAATACAAAAAGTGATTTTTACTTATTAGATACAACAACAAAAACGTGGCTACAAATATGCGATGATACAAGTCAAGTGGGCGGTCCACAACTGATTTTTGATCATCAAATGTGCATCGATGTTGCTCATCGAAAAATTTATGTTTTCGGTGGTAGGATATTAACAGCAGTCAATCATGATGAGTTATCTCCCGATCCCCAATATTCTGGTCTATTTTCATATCATATTGATACAAATACATGGACACAGGTATTGGTTGATTGCAGTCATCCAACGGCATCGATACCGGAAGTTAATAGCATCAAATCGCGAGTAACACATACTATGCTCTTCCATAATGTAAGCATTTAAAATTGGTTTTAAAGTTGTTGATTTTTTATTGCAAATTTTTTTTTATAGAAAAATCGTAAATTGTACATTTTTGGAGGACAACGCAATAAAGAATATACAACGGAATTTATATCGTATGATGTAGATAACAACACAACGCAATTATTAAATGGTGATCAGCATAGTACAGATACCCGGAATGTTCCACAAGCCGGTTTTACACAGCGTACAACAATTGATTGTGAACGTGATGAAATTTACGTCTTAACGGTAAGTTTTATTTATTTTACACATTTAAATTTATCTTTGAATAATAATCCTTTTTGGTTGTAAACAGAGTTTGAGTAAAGAAAAGGAAAGACGTGGCCTAAATATAAATTCATTTTGGGTATTTTCATTGCGTACAAATGAATGGACATGCATATACAAAAGTGATCACTCAAATGAAAATTGTTTGAAAGCTCCAAACGCAACTGCTATGTGCTCAGAGCCTTGTCCAAGGTATGCACATCAACTTGTTTATGATTCTACAAATCGCGTACATTATTTGTTTGGTGGAAATCCTGGACGTAATACAACACCGGATATTAGATTAGATGATTTATGGGTTCTACATTTAAATAAGTGAGTTTAATTTATACATTTATCCAATGGTTTTATTTTTATTTAATTATTTTTGTTTTTGTGTTAAAAATAGGCCAAGTCGTGAACAAATTTTGCGCCATTGTAAATATTTAATTAGACGTTTAGAATATGAGGAAATCACTAAGCAGGATCCATTCAGAGCAATAGAATATTTACAAACAAGTTTATCTGACATAATTGATCATGACGATCCAGAGCAATTGGATGAATTTCATAAATTGGCATCATTATTGTTTACAAATGACGATCAACGAATAACTGAACAAACCCGCTTAATGACTGTGCCATTGGTTGGTTTAATAAGTAATGATAGTGGTGGTACTGGCGATGCGGATAGTGCCGGTGCCATTGGAGGTGTTTTAAATTCCTATTATGGAGGTTTGGCTGATAATTTAAGTGAGTCATTTTTCTTAATTTTATATTATGATTGACATTAACGTGCTTTTAAATTTTTTATAATAGCTGATCAAATAATGGAAACATCATCATCGTCATCGTCAGCTAGTTCCATAAATTGTGGCACATCAACCGGATTAATGAGTGATGCATCAACAAATACAGAAAATATATGTTCAGCTGGTAAAAACTGCTTAGGTTTATTAGCTGATAAATATAATTCTGAAAATTCATTACAACAAGGAGTTGCATCACCATCAACATCATCATCATCAGCGACACAAAAACCATCAATAAACCGACGAAATATGTTACATGATAATGGTGATTCAGTTATGTCATCTGATGATGCTAATAAGAAAACAATTTATCATATAAATCAGAATAAAAATAATAGAAGAATAGTCGATGAACAATTATATATAACAAAAAGTCGTCGTTGTCTTCTCTTTAATAAGTTGGTTAATTTTTTGCCTGAATACATGGTACAGCCAAATGAGAATCTCAGTGATTATGTTTTAAAATAACCGATTTCTTCCCTTTTTTATTTAAATTTTTAAAACAATTTTTTTATACACACATATACATATATATATATAATATAATATAATATAATATAATATAATATAATATACCAAGAGTTCAACTGCTGGAAAATCATTTTTAATTAAATTTTAATTTTTTTTTTATTATTTGCTCATTTCGATTCTATTACTCACATTCTATTTTATAATTATAAACAAAAATGAATAACGAGAAAAAGCCAAAAGATTTTATTTTTAACATTTTATGTTTTTTATTATTTGTTTCATTTCATTATTATAGTTTTTGTTTAAATTTAAATAAGTAATTAAAATGAATAATTAATAAATAAATACAAATAAATAATAATAATTACCCACTGCCTTGTTGTGCTGTTGTGTTGTGTATGGACGTTTGTAGAAAAATGATTAAGAAAATTAATTAAAAGAAAAATACAAATTAATTTATATATATATATATTTCTATCTATTAAGTAAAATTAATTAATAATTGGCGCTTAGTTAAGATTTTTTTAAATTATATTTTATTAATTAATTAATTAACTTTTTGTTTTGTGTTTTTATTTTTTATTTTTAGATTATTAAAAGAAAAAAAAAATTATTTAATGAGATTGCTGTACGATAAAATATTGATATTATTACTATAATTTTTGTATTTGAATGCTATTATATAAATATACATATAAAGCGAAAGAAAAACACAAAAGACTTGTTTAAAGAAAAAAAAAAAGAAATAAATTAATATGCTTGAAAAGTTAATTAATTAATTGGTTTAAAAAAAAATAATGATTTTAATTTTAGGTTCTGTTTTGATGTGTTGTTATTGTTGTTGTGTCTTTTTTTTTTTAGAAATTTTTAGAAGAATAATTAAGAGAAATTAAATTTAAATTAAATTAAAAAAAAAAAATTGTAAATAACTTTTCTTTTTACACAAAACAATAATATATAATATAAATTAGAAAAAAAAAAAATTTATTACTTTTTATTAATAAATAAATGAATTCATTATTAAATGTATGTGTATATGCTACAAGATGTGTGATATATAAAAATTAAAAAAAAATTTCACCTGTATTGTTGTAATGTTTCTGTTGTAATTTTCTTAAAAACAATTTTTTAATTTTTAATTTTCACACAAAAAACAAAGTTTTCTAAATACCTAAATACAACAAATGACTGCTAATTTTAAATATTTAATTTATATATATATATAAAAAAAACTAATTAATTAATTAAAAAAAAAAGAAGAAAATAAATGAAGAAAACCCAATTCTAGTTGAACAAAAAAAAGACTTAAAATAAATAAAGAAAAAAAATCAAGAGATCTTAGAAAATTTTTAGTAAGAAAGAAACTTTTTTTTTTTTTTTTTTTATTAATTTAATTAATTAATGATTAAGGCATCTAAATTTATTATTTTTCTTGTTTTATTTTTTATTATTATTATTATTAATTAGTAATTTAAAGCGAATTTTTTGATTAATTTTATATTTGTAAGAGAAAACCGAAAAAAAAAAAAAAAAACTAAAAAAATGCAACAAAAATGCCAAAATAATTTTCTTTTAAAATAATACTACAGACATTAATTAACTTTACATACACCCTATATAATTATAATTAATAATTTTTTAGACATTGTTTTATCTATATATATATATATATATATATATGTTTGTTGATATTATTATTTGCTTTAGGAATTTATGGATAAAAAAAAAAAAAAACTAGACAATAAAATTAATTAATTATTATTTTTTATTTTAATTTTATGTTTAAACAATTCAAAGCTCTAGACAAAGCTTATTATTATTATTATTATTATTATTATTAATGTTTTAAAATTAATTAACTCTTAGGTAATATGTATAAAAAAAAAAAAAAATCAAATAAGAAAGCTATGTACATTGCATCACATTCAGTTATAAAAGATAATTTAATTATTAAAAAAAAAAAACTTTTTATTATCACCACCCTACCCCCCATTAATATATATTTATGCAATAAATTATAATAAAGACTTACCTGTGGCAAAATAATTAATTTTTTTTTTTTTTTTACTTTAAACTGTGTTGTTGATGTGTATCACTCTGTATTTATAAAAATTTCTTTTATATTTTTCGTTTAAGAGAATTGATAAATGAATAAAAATAAATAATTTTTTTGATGGAACAGAAGAACAGAAAAATTACGAATTAATTGTTTTTTATTTTTTTTTTCCTATTTTAAATATTTGATTAGCATAAACATTAATAATCTGATAAAAGAAGAAGAAAAAGGAAAAAAACATTACATTTGCTATTATTAACTAAAATAAACAATTCAATGAGTGTCGTCTTCTTTACTTCTTCGGGCTTTTTTTTTTTCTATTTATAAATTTAATTTAAATTATGATGAGGAAGAGTAAATAACGAAAAAAAAAAAAATAATTTATTTAAAATAAAATCATGTGGAAAAAAAGGGTAAATGCGGTTTTAAAAGGATATTTCTATAGAAAAACCCACAGAACAAAAAAAAAAACCATTTCAACCAACAAAACTATGTTTAAAAAATCTCAAGGTTAATTTCAAACAAAATCAAAATTAATTAATTAATTTTTTTGTTCAATTAGTTTTCTATAATTGATTTTTATATTATTCAATTATTAAATCAATCAAAAATAAATGAAATAAACATTTTAACGAAAAGAAGTTCAATAAACAGTGAACAAATGAATGACTGGGGCCTGGCCACATGAATTTATTTTATTTTATTTTTTTTCTTTTCTTTTTCTTAAGAAAATTAAAATATTTTTTTATTATTATTATTTTGTGGTTTAGTTATGTATTGTTTCTGAATTTTACTGTATTAACATTTTAAGAAAGTAGCGGCAAACGTTAAAATTTTCTAATAAAATGAATGAAGGAGAATTAATTTAATGTTTTCTGCCATAAGCGTTTAAACGTTTTTCATTATTCAAAAAAAAAAAAATATTTACTTTTAGTGACAATGTGTCTCTTATTTTGTTGATGATAAAAATTCAACTTTTGTCTTTTTATCGTTTTGCTTATGGGCATCTTTTACAACTTTCGTTACTTTTTCATTTTCATTTTCCTTTTCTTTTTTATTTAAATTGTTGATAAAAATGAAAATATTTAACCGTTTTCGCGAAATTATTAAAGAAAAGACTCAATATAAATTAATTTAACTACAGTACACTTGGCGGCGCCTATGCTATCTATACAATGATTGACAAACCTTACAATTGTCATAAAAGGAAAAAGAAAAAAATGATCCGTCAATTTCAACAAAATTATTTTTGTTTTCTATTGTTTTTTCTATTGCAACGATTTAATATTTAATAACTTAGAAATTAATTAATTAAAAAACCGAAAAAAAGAAAAAATAAAGAAAAAAAAAATTAAATTATATCGTTTTTTATGTCTGTGTCAGTTTGTAATTTAGTTAATACATGGTTTCCACGGTGTGGGCCGGAAGGTGTTTCATACTTTTTTCGCACACCAGCAATGAGGGGTATTTTCATAATTTTTTTTTAATTGGTTTTTTGCTTTATAATAATTTGCATATACATTTAATGTTTTAGGGGGCCGTCAACCTCGGATGTCCGATAATTGGTCTATTTTTGAATATATTGCATTATTTTCAATATTTATCGTATTAATGGTTATAATATGTGAACAGTTAACGTCAAAATATTCATTAAAATGCTTTATATGGGGTTGCTTAACGTTTTTCATTCCAAATTTCACGTGTTGTCCATGCCAAAATACTGATTATAACGGCATGCCACCATTTTGTCTAACTGAATTTGAAAATTGTGAACAAGACAACATAGAGGCGGATGATTCAGATAATGATGATTATGATTTCGATGATGACTATTGTGATGATGACGATACGATTCAATATTGCTGTAATCATGCAACGAAAAAGTTGGGAAGACCCACAGCATGCTGTAAAAAACGTACAAAATGTACAAACAGAACATGTAACCAAGAGCCAGATCTTATAAAATCAACAAACAAACGAAGAGGAAAAAAATCAGCAACATCAACATCAGCAACATCCCCACGATTCCACATTTATACAATGCCCACCTGTTTACAATGTACAGCAAATCATTCATCCTGTACGCAAATGAAATCTGTACGAAACAAATCACGTGCATCAAGACGATAAAACATAAAAAAACAACAGAAATTTCGCGTTTTCAATTTTTCTATATTTATAGACAAAAAAAAAAATCTTTTTTCATTCATAATTTTTAATAATTTCTAGAAGAGAAAAACCTTCGAATTATTTTCAGTCACAAAAATATTATTGTAGCAAAATAAATTCGTAAAATTCATGTTGATTTAGAGTAAAAAAAAAAAAAAAAATATTTTTTTGTTTCTTAAAAATAAATTTCATTGATAAAAATTTAATTTATTTTGTCATCTGGCTTTTCTAATAAAATTTTCACATCATCATTTTACATTTAGAAACTAATTATAATAATTATTTCTTTATTATTATTGTAAAATATTTAAATTTTAATACAAAATGTGCTGATGCTATTTTCGTAGTAATAAAAATAGCAAAAAAAAAAAAAAAAAAAAAATTGATTTCGTTTCGATTGACAAAAAAACTTGAAACATTTATGATTTTTCTTTTGTATACAAAATGTGGGCGTTAGAGAATAGAAATTCTTTAGCTTTTATGTGATACCACCTCCATCGTTCGTACGCAATATTACTTTTAATTAGTTTTATTCTTTCCTATTACTATCATTGCCAGGAAGCCAATAAAGATTACAGAGAAAAAGGTAGAAAAATATTTTAAACCGCATAAAAACTAAATAAAATTTAATAAATATTTAATTTTTCTTTTATTTATATAGAGACAACAAAAAATAACGAAAAAAGGTCGAAAAAGGCTTAAGAATAGAAGAGAAAATAATTTTTTTTTTTTTTTCAGAATTTTTCAATCCACCTCTTTCATCACTTCTTTAATTATTCCAACAGATATTTCGATCGAATAATAAAAGGAAAATTATCAAAGAAATAAGAAAACAATTTCTTTTTTTTTTTAAAGCAATTTTATCGATTTAAAATGTGAATTTTATTTATTTTTTTATCTGTTTAGCAACATAAAAAGCTAGAGGATAATTACAGCAGACAGATCGTTAGGATAGAGGTGAAATTTTTATTTATTTATTTTATTTTTGTGCAAAACTATATTGATTATTAGTTAATGTTTTTAATTAAATAAAATGAGTTTTCATTTCCCATAATCGGTTATTATTTTGAAATGAAATAACAGAAATGAAAATTTGTCATTAACTGAGTGGTGATGGGTATGGGATGATTGGTTGGTTGGCTGATGTTTGGATAAACATTAAATTTCACTTTTAAATTCTACCAGTAATGTAACAGACGTTTTATCGTACAAATATTAATAACGATTTTCGTTAATTAATTTTAATTTAGCGTCTTTATGTAATTGATAATAATTACGCACTTAGGAAAACACGTGATATTTCTACCTGCTGTGCTTTTCTTCGTTTTTTTTTTTTTTTTTTTTTACAATTTCTTGGCTAAATGATTGATTTTACACCAATTAAAAATAAAATTTTAATTAATTTTTGAATGATTGAATGATTAAAATCTGTGCCACAGTTTTTAGTAAGAATTGCATTAAAAACTGTGAGCTTTGAGGTGATGTGGGGTGATGATTTTTTCACATCGTTTGCATTTTAATCAATTATACCATTTCTGCTATAGAATTATTTATTATTATTCATATTGTTGACCTTTTTTTCTGTTTTGTTTTGTCTTTTTCTTAGCGCTTTATTTTCTTTTTTTTTTCTTTTTTCTTCTTTATGTTGCTGTAAATATTATCTATGTACTTCAGCCCTTGTTGTTTTAATTATATGGAAAGAACATAAAATAACAACAACGAATAGTAGAAAAAAAAAAGTTTCTCTACATAGAAAATTAAATGAAGAGGATGCAATATTATTAAATATTTAATTTCTCTTGTGATTTTAATTAAAAATTCTCTAAAACAAAGGTAAAATTATGCATTTTTGTTTTAAATTAATTTGTTTGTTGTTATTTTATGAAAATGTGATTTAATAACCGGGATTTCATTGTTTATAGATGTTTGGAACAGTTTATCTTTGTATTCTCGTATCAAAACTATTTGTGAATGTAAGAACCGCTTTTTATCCAGACTTTTATCCTCTTTCAATATGTTTTTTCAATTCTATTCAATTTTCGAGTGAATAAAGCCATTAATAAACAATAATATTTGTTCTGATTTATATTCTACGTTTAAGTAATGTTTCACAGGATTTAAAATGCATAAAATCTCTTACGAAGCAGTGGAATAAATTGTTTTTTTCCACACATTTGAAGTTTTTGCTTTTCTTAGTTCTAGCGGCGACAAGACATTATAAGAATATATTTTTTTATTATTCCTATGAATTGGACTGTCAACAAGAGCTTATACCAGACGAAAAAAAAAATCACATTTATAAATAAATAAATAATTTATAATCTCAGTTTATTATATGAAAATGTAAAACAGAACAGCTTTTGATAAATAAACTCAAAAGGTGAAATAAATAGAACGAAGAAACCAGGCAAACCACAAAACGTAAATATTATATAACATCGACTTAGACTTTTAATTTACAATATTTGTGTGAATTTTATAATAATTGGTAGCAAAAAGGAATGAAAATTAAAGAAACGAAAACACTAACCAAGCTAAAGATAAACCCATCAGAAATTTTAAAAAAGAAACAAACAGCGATAAAGGAAAAAAAAAGTGAAAGTAAATAAAAAATAATTCAGCAGCCCTTAATTAAATAATATTAATGCAGCGATTTTGTTTTTTTCTCTAATTAATTAAACATTTTACATCATTATTCTCCTAGTTAATTTATTTAAAAAAAAAAATAATAATAATAATAAAAATAAAAAATTGTTTACGGGGCAATTTAAATGCTAATAAAAAAAAATTAAAATGTGATAAAAAAATAAAAATTAAAAACCACTCAAATAATTTATTATGACATTTTAATTCCTAGCGCCCGCAATTTATATCATTTTTTACACACTTTCCACATGAAAACAACAAACAAAAAAAAAAATAAAAAAAGATCATAACGAAAATCCTTTAGATATTTTTGTTGCTACTGTTGTGAATAAACTAAGAGATGCATCCACGCGCTTTTTAAAAATTCTCCTAAAGCTCTCTCGTTCTCTTTGTGTATCTCTCAGTATTATTAAAAAGAAAAAAAAAGCTTTCGGCTTGTTAATTTTTTAACATAACCAAAATATGTTTGCTTGTCTAACCGCTTTTTTACAGTGAAACTGATTCATTCTTTAAATTTCGTTAACATTATAAAGAAAAAAAAAAAACTACAAAAGCTGAAATATTAAAAAAAAAAAAATAAAAAATATCCGCGGAATTTAAAAAAAAAAAAACAAAAATTTTGTAAATGAAAACAAAAGGAAACGCAAAGTTTACATTGCATGAGTATAAAGTAGTTTAATTGTTCATTTTATTCTTTCTTTGGTTTCTGCTCAGTTTACAGCTTCTTGAATAAAACAAAAAAGAAAAAAAGAAAATGAAAAATGAAAAGGAAAACAAGAAAAATGATTTTTTTTTTGTTTTTTACTTTTGTATAATATCCACACACCAGTCCCGTTTCCATTTTCACTAGTCAATTCAGTTCTCATGGATCGTTCGTTACGGAAGGATGTTTAAAGTGATTTCTTGAATTCAATTCATTTTTTTTTTGTTTTCTTTATTTTAAATGCGTGTGCGTGTATTAATAAATATATTTTTTTTTATTAAATTAAAAGAAAAAAAAAAATAATAATATATATTTTATAGCGACAAAAAGTAAAAAAAAAAAAAAGAAGTAAATAGAAAATTTTGTGTAAGTGAAAGATGTGAAAAATGTGAATAAATATTTAATTAAATCTTTTTTATTCATTCTTCTTGTAATAATATTAATTGTGTTTATTTTTGGATTAAAAAATTATAAAAAAAAAAAAAAAAATGTGTCAAAAGGATTGTTTTTCTTACTTTTTTCTGTATAATAAATCTTTTTTTTTTTTTTTTCGCTATTTTATACTGTGCTGTTCTACGTTATTTTAATTATTTTTCTTATTTCGTACAATTAATTTAATAAATCACATTTTATTTTCATTTATTTTATTAGTCATTTTATTTTTTTTTTGTTTCTTTTATTAAGGCTGTTTAACTGATTTTAACAGAGTGAAATATAAAAAAAAAAATTATTATTACTATAGTGGAGACGCCTGGTTTAATTTTTAGTTTATTTAAATATTTTATGCTGTTTTGCTCTGATTTTATTTATTTTTTAATATTGTTTTCTTTACATTTATTATTGTTATTCAAAACTAAGTTTTTTATATAAAAATATTTTTTTGTTGTTTTAGAGTTTTGTATTGATTTATAAAAAATTTTGTTGAGAATCTCTGAATCTCAGTGAAATATACAAAAAAAAAAAAAAAGAAAAGAAAAGAAAAAGTTATTTGGATACTTACTACTATCCCATCTATAGTTAATAATTTATTAATCAAAAAATATTAAACAAAAAAAAAAAAACTTTTCTACATCCTCTGTTATTCATCCAACAATAAATTGATTGATTAATTTTAATTTGATTTTTAATATTAATCGGATTAAACATTTTTTATATCTTCCATCGTAATTTATTAACAAAAAAAAATGTAAGAATTTTAGTTAACGAAGAACTTATTTTAAGAATTTCGAAAGGAAATACTTCCCATAGCAAGGAAAAATGCGTAATGTAACGACAAACTTAAGTACCTGGGTGTTGTTTTAAATTATTATTTTTTTAAAAAACGAACGATAAAAACATTTTTTTTAGAGATACAAAATTAAAGTTAATAAAACACAAAAAAATAAATAAAATATTTTTATAATTTTACGGTTGCGTAAAAAATTCTTTTGTATTTAAATTATAAAAAAAAAAAAAAAAATTTATTCGTTCGAAAAAAGGTTATTTCTTGCCTTGTTGTTACAACTCTGTACTCTGTTTGTTGTTTGCCAAACAACAATGCGTTTTTGTGCTTGTTATTATTATTATAATTTTTTTTCTTTTTTTTTTTTGTTACTTTTTCTCTTATGCTTTATTATAATGATTATAAATAAGTTTTCTCATCATCTTTATAAAATAATAATAAAACCAAGATGTGTCTATACAGATGACTAAAATTATTTTCTAAGCGCGGTTAAATTAAAGCTTTTCATCATTATAAAGAAATGAAAAAAAAAAAAATAAACGAAGAAGCAGAAGTTAATTAATAATTAAAAACAACAACAACAACAAAAAAAAAGGAAAGAAAAAAATCTGCATTAAAATAATTAATTGTTAATGTGTTTTTTGTAATTTTTTATTTCCCCTAGCGACATGTGTGGTACAATTGTGAAAACCTAATGAAAATATAAATTCAAATGATTTGTCCTTAGAGAGAGAGAGGGTGAGGATGGGAAACTGAGAGAGACTTTACTGTTGTTTTATAAAATTTATAATTATTTATAAATTCTATGCTAATTGACATTTAATTAAAATTACCTAATGCGTTTTGTTAATATTTTCTTGTTCTTCTTGTTATTCTGAAATTAACATAAAATATTGATTAAACATGATATTTAACAGCGTTTATGTTTGCTTATTTAATTTCTCTTTTTCTTTTTAATGTTTAATTATTGAATTACGCTTAATTAAGGCATAAACACACAGAAAAAAAATAATAGAGAACATCAGAAATTCTTTGAATTCATTATTTTTAATTAATATTAATAAGAATTATGAAAGAATTTCAACCTTGACCTTCTTTGATAACAACACAAATTACAAGTGATTAAATAATTTTTTTTTTTTTATTATTATTATTATATATATATGCTTACAGCTTTACTCTAATGTAATACGTAGCTTAATTCCACTAAAACAGATTTCACTTATTTTAATGACATTTTTTTTTTTTTATGTACTTTACTGATTTTTCTATAATATATTTAAATTAAGTTATGTTGCTGGTGTATTAAATTGAAATACAGATTTTTTTTTTTATAATAAAAGCAAAATTGTGATTATAGTGGAAGAATTTTTATTGCTGTATTACAGTTACCACCGTCAAGCTTATATTTATTATAAAAAATATTCTTTTTGTTTTTTCTTTTTCTTTTTCTCATTTAATTAATTCATTTTATGATTTAACAAAAAAAAAAAAAAATTAAAATATTTCCATTAGCTTAAAGGATTAAAAAAAATTTTTTTTTGAGACTTAATGTTTTTTTTTTTACTTGTTTCTGCATATAAATTTGATTTTGTTTTCTGATTTAATGTGATGCAGAAATTTGCATAAATGCAGTTTTATGTTAATTCAATATTAAAAAAAATAAAAATATTATTTCCATGATTTTAATTTATTTATTTAATTTTTTAAAACCGATTTTTATTGTTATTTAATTAAATTATTTCTGCTTCTGTTTATTAAATTATTTAATACAAACCAGGCGTCCCCACTTTCATATAATAATTTCATGACTTTACTGTGGTCTGTTTGTTGTTTTTGGTTTTGTTTGTTTGTTTGTTTTTTTTAAAAGACTATTTGTTATTGCAAGAAAACCAGATCAGTAGTAAACAGGAAACAACAAATCCCAACGATCTTCCCATTTCACAAAATCTAAAAACTAAAAAAAAGTCTAAAAAAAAAAAAAAAGAGAGAAATAGAAAAATTAATAAACAGAATTTTACTGTATAATATATTTTCTATAGCCTAAAGCATTTTGTGTTGATTAAAATTATACAAAACAAAACATTAAATATGAAATAAAAATCATATGCTACTCATATTTATGTTGTTTGATTTTTTTTTTTTATTTGTGGCTTCTGTTGTTGCTGCTATTTGTTTTTTATTATCATGACAAACATTTTATTCTAAATTATAATAATAAAAAAAAAATTTCACCTACTTAAGCTTTATTTATTTTTACTTTCCTTTAACTTCCATGCAAAAAAAAAAAAAAAAAAATGAGTGAAAACAAAAAAAAACATTTCTCATTCATTATGTAGGCAAAAAAAAAAAAAAATAAAAAACGGCATTTCATTCATAAATGTAACGTAAGATTTGAACTTTTTTCTTTTTTCTAGCATTTCACAAACTTTATTTGTTATTTTTCTTCTATAAAATTGTGTTAAGTCTAGCTCTATTCTGGTTGTTTCTTCTTTTTTTTTTCATTTTACAGTAAAGCAAAATGAAAATGTATAAAACCAGTGACTGTAACAACGTGTGAAATGTGTTGATTGAGTTACAAACGCTACATAACTCGAAATAATACTTTTAGTGGTTATACTAGTGTTTTGTGTAGTGCAATTAAAATGCAACAAAAAATTTATTAAAAGCCAAAAAGACTTGATGTGAGAATAAAAAGAAAATTCAACAAAAATAAGAAAGAAAAAAAAAAAAAAACGACGAAATCTGTTATGGATTTGATGTGTCACGTGTATTAAACAGTGCGCTGGTTTAATTTAATTTTTTTTGTTTATTTACTAAAGTCTTTTCTTGTGCTTTTATAAAGAAATTTGTGAACAAAAGTGTTTAAAGAATTCGCATTAAAAAAAAAAAATTAAAGAAAAACATCGTTGAAAAGAAATTTGTATTAGCTTTTCTTTGCGCTCGTGTGTATGTGTGCTTGTAGGTTGGTTTATTTATAAAATTGGATTACTAATAACTTGATAGAAGAAGTAGAGAAAAAAAAAATCACATTATTGACCTTTTTTTTTTTTTTTTGGTGTTCGACACTTACTTTATCAAGTTTTTCATCAAGTTCAATATTTGACCTGAAAATTATATAAAAGGATAGCAAAAGGAAATCAAATCACATGAGCAACAGCAAAATTTAAGGATAAACAAACAAATGTATGATTAGAAATGGAGGATAAAAAGCTTCGATAAATGGTAAGTGTTTTAAAGCTTTTTTTTTTATATAAATTTCATAATACATCGAACGGTAAATGTACAAAATAAAATAAAAAGGTAAAAAAAGTACAAAATCGAAATCAGCACCTCAATCAAGCTTTTTTTTTTTTTTTTAGTGTAAAATAAAAAAAAAACAAAAAAAAGAAGCGAAACAACAGACAACTTAAAAGTTTGCGATAATAATTTACAAAAAAAAAAAAAATAATAAAAAATTCTACCTACACGTTAATGTAATATACGTAGAAAAATTATTAATAAATTAATTAAAAAAAAAGGAATTTAATGTCACTCATTGAAAATAAAATAACATAAAAAATTATATAAAGCAGCAGCAGCACGTAGTTTTATTTTAAACTAGAATCTGTCTTAAATTAAGAAATAAATCATCGTTAAAACTCTAGCACTCTACGTGTTTTCTGCTTGTTTTATTAAAACATTTTTTTTTTTTTTTATGTTTGGAAATTAAAAGCAATTATTTATGCTAGTTATTTGTCAGTTTTAAATGCAATTTTTTTATGTTTTTTTTTTTCTGTAGCATGTGTGTATAAATTTGCATAGCTGTTTAACACAGATAAGAGATATAATTCACTGAAAAATGCGTTCTTTTTGCAAATTATTATCTAATTTGATGTGATGGTAACTTTTTGTGGGGTTTTTTTTTTGGTTGAGAGAATATTTATTTACATCTATGCAGAAAGTGATTCGTTAGATGAACAAAATTGTACATATGGTGATTGTTCCTGAAAAAAGTAATAAGAAAATCATTGAAAAATGTAAAATCCTGCATGGGTTTTGTGAAAGCGAGGACCGCAAAGCAATAACCGGCGAGTTAATGCCAATCAAATATTTTTATTTAAAATTTCTATTGAAAATTAGAAACGATTTTATATTATCAAACATCAGTTCATTTTAAGTTAGAAAATCTTTTTTCTGTAGTAGCAACAGTGATTGGAACTCCATGAATTTTAATGCTAGTGTTAGGTTAATCATTATCTCTTTTAGTTTATAGTTTGAAACTGTACAACGATCCTTTCATGATTATTTGTTATAGAACTCAATGCTTTTAAGTTTTTTTTTTTAGCAGGAATACTACCATTAAGATTCCTAAGTCGGCTTTTAAACTTTCGCAGTCTAAGTTGTCTTCCTTTGTTAGCTCAATCTGCCAGTATGATAATTCAACAAAGACTAAATTCACCCATTCTTAAAATTCAATCAAAATTATTTATAGAAAACGATGTCAACTTGACATCATAAATTATTCCTGATTATGTGTTTTACATGCTTTATTACCGTAAAGATGGCACAGCGCAAATAAAACGAATAAGAAAACGTCAAGAAATGATAAAATCTTTATTGTGTGCATTAACGATCAAAATGAATCCAGCATAAATGTGTAACCAACATAAAATAAAAGGACAACAAAACAGGAATTTTTTTGTGAGAAACCGCTATCAAAAGCCATGCGTGTAACATTCGCATCGTATAAAAAAAGAAAAAACTAAAAAAAAGAGGAGCTTTTCTTTAAAAATAAGAAAAAAAAAAAAAATGAGTGAACAAATATATATATATATTTTATTACCATGTCCTATTTAGTACATCTCTACGGGATAAACAAACAAAATATCCAATTTTACCTTAATAAAACTGACAACAAGGTAAACTTATCGTAACAAAATCGTAACAGCGAACAAATATTCACATAAACACGTAAAGTTTAGGTTGCCACCACTGGTGACATTTTTCTTTCTTTTTTTTTTTTTGCTTATTATTTTTTATTTAACTAATGTTAGAAACGAAACCGAAAACAAAATAATTGCAGACAATAAACTTAAAAAGTAAACTAATTTCCGCTTTGGATTATTTTATTTTATTTTTTTTTTTTTTGGTAAAGCAAAAATGCAAAAATTTTCCACTGGTTGATTTTTGATAATTTTCTTTTGAATACGGCAAATACATTTCGTCAAAATACGAGACAACCCTTTAGGTAATTTTGTATATGCTTTTTTTTTGTGCATAATTTTAATCTTTTACATTGTCCTGGTTAATTAGTTTTTTTTTTCGTGTAGCGACTATAAAAAAAAGCTTAATTTTTTTTTTTTTTTTAATTATAATTTATATGCGGAGAAATTTTTTTTTTTTTTTCGCTTTCATTATGCGCAATTTAGCTGTCTGCATAGGAATGTTTACGTGTAACATATGCTTTGTGCTTATGGTTGGTGAGTTTTTCGTTATTATTACGTGAATAATTATGGATTGTGCTATCGAAAAAAAAAATTATGGAAATTATACACTCTGTTGATTGCTAAAGAATATTCACAATGATTACAGAGGTGTATAGCAAGTAGATAATATTCTAAACAATCTTAAAAAAAGTTTCAATAAGCTGCTTTAATTAGCTAATCAATTGCCTAAATAAAGAGTTAAACAAAAATCCGATATTTAAACTCAACAAAGCACAATAGAAAATTAACCACCTGTAAATTCACCATCCTGACTCTATTAAACAAATAATAATTATGCGTTAATAATTATGTTGCTAATTACAATTTAATAATTAATAATAAAATATATTTTGGTGAAATAATATAAAATATTCTCTATTTGTGTGCTTTTATGTAAATTTTGTTTGCCATATTTTTACTTTTTTTTTTTTCGGATTAAATAACATAAAATTGCACGTGTTAACTACCCACATTCAATATTTATATGTTTTACTGCTTATGTTATCAATAATTATTGTTTTTAATTTCTTCTTCTTCACTCTATTTTCTACTTTGTTTATTTATTTTACCTTTTTCCATATAGTTATGACGAAAAATAATATTAATAATAAACACGTGTTTATGTTTTATTTCCTCGTTTTTTTTTTATTTTTTGTTTGTTTTAAAATTAATTTTTTTTTCATCATCATCATCATCATCCATGATCAATGTTTTGTTATTTATTATAATAAAAAAAAAAAAAATTAATTATTAATTGATAATACGTCTTTACGTCATCAGATATACAAACGTTTCGTGACCGTGACTTAAAAAAAAAATCTATTTTTGAATACATTAAACGGTTTCACGTGATTTAAATATCTATATGACGTTCATAATGCGTTTTCTTGTCTTGACTTAAGCTTTTTATATAAAAAAAAATTTTAGTTATTAAATGACGTAAACATAGCTTGTCGAATAAAGTTTAGATAGCTGTGCTCTAATAATATTAAAAAGAAGCCTTTGTTTAAGCCACTAAGGATTAAAATTAAATTTTTAATTAATTATTTTATTGATACAAAGTTTATTTGCTTTATTGCATTTTTATTGTTTGGTTATTTTCTCTATATGGATTTTTATATGAAGAGCACGTCCCATATTATTATTTCTTTTAATAAATTTTTTAAGTTATATACATATATAAAACTTAACGTTTCTATTTTTCTAATGAATAATGTATTCATGTGTTAAGCAACAAAAAAAAAAAAAAAATTAAAACTTATTGTTCTCATGCGTGAGAAAGATAGAAAGGAAAGCTTGAATGCTTGTGAATAGAAACAAACAAGAAAAAAAAAACACTTTTATTATATTTAAAGATTTTATATTATGTCAAATAACAAGTAAAAACACAATGAATATTAACAAATAACACGAGATCCTTTTAATAAAATTAAAATAATGAACGTAGTGAAGGAAAAAAGTTTATTACTGTGACAGTGGAGGCGCCCAGTACTTTTACTTTATTTTTTTTTCATTTTTTTTTCTTGTTGAATTTTAAACAGAAGTTAATTACTTTGTAATAAAAGTTTATGAAGAGTTTTCTCTTCTTCTTTTTTTTTTAATAATAAACTAATGAAGTAACTCTTTTATCTGGATTTGATTGTATTGAGGAATGTATGGCACTTGTATGTGAAGCTAGCGGTTAATGTTTTTATCTTTTTTATCACGTGCAACATTGATTTGTTTGTTTTTCTTTTTAGTTTATTTGACGTGTTAATGTTAATGCTAACAATTTTTTTTTTTAATATTATTGTATTCCAATATTCTATATTGATAATAATTGATAATAGTGATTTAACTAGTCGTGATCATTCTAATAAATGATGATAACAGACATGGGTTGACATTCTTTATTATTGTTATGATTATTATTATTATTATTATTATTATTATTATTATTATTATTATATGGTTTTATGTTGAAAGCATTTCTTTATATATATATGTATCTATATAATAAATAAAAAATCAATTGACCGGAAACGAAGAATAAAATAGAAGATGATAAAGATAAAATGAAATAATAATACAAAAAAAACAATAAAATCATTCAATCTTTTAATTATTTATGAATAAAAGAATTTTTGATTGAATTAAATTATTATTATTATTATTTAGGATAATATTCCTGGTTTTCCTTTGTCTTGTATTGATAATTAAAAAAAAGAAAATTTAATAATTGTGTCGCACAAAACACAAGTCTTACCATTACTGACATATTTCGAGTTAGATTATTGTGTTACAGCGATTATATTTCTACTTTTAATTACAAATAGCTTTACTACTCCACAATCTGGTAACTTATGCCGTGCTTATTTGTAATTAGCACGTTATTAATGATTTTTTTTTATACAAATTAAGACGTAAAATTATTTAGATTTCTAAAATTAGATCTGTATTTACGTAGAAAAATAGTTTATTTATAAAAGCATAGAAATCTTGTTTAAATAATTCGCTAGTAAAATAAAGTATTCATTGCTTTTTCTCTAAATCTATGGATTATCGAAAAAGAAAAAACTCTATTTAAACTTACTATAAAGCTCCAATTTCTTAGTATTCAAATAAACTGGTCACTTGTAGTAAATCTTTAAGAAGAAAAAAAAATGTAATTAATCCTCAAGGTCTCAGAATAAAGCTCTATTAGTCATCATCCTACGCACATGTACGTCACGAAAGCGTCGATTTAAATACAATCACCAACAATAACATTTTCTATGCATAATTTTACCTTAAAATCTAAATGTGAATTATAATTTGAGAGATTATTAAAAAAAAAAAAAAACAGCCGCCGCCCGCCCCAAACAACATAATAAACATATTTTATGTTTGCTTGTTTCAAAAACTAAATCTGAACACCACTTAATTTATAAAATACTGGCTTTTGAGCTACATAATCAAAAAAAAAAAAAACATTTATTTGTAATTTGAGCTTTCAGCAACTATGAACAGTATTTTGTTGACACAACCATAGTACACCTCACAAAATTAATACAAAAAAAAAAAATAAATAATAATAATAATGTAATAAAATTAAAAATCCTCCAAACTGAACATAACCAGTAAAAATAAATTAATTAAAAACTTTTATACAAGCTTTTACAGAAGATATAATTTCAACCAATTATTGTAGGACTTACATTAAATGTTGCTGCTGATGATACTTTCTTTTTTTTCCTACGTAAAAATCAAATATAAAATATTTTCAGTAACAATGAGCTTTTTAAAGCTTATTAACTAATAACGTCATGTAATTTTTTTTTTGTTTCGCTACTGAAGAAATGCTAAAGATACCAATGGGCAATATATAATAAACAGCAAATGTGTTCACAATATGCTTTAAGCATTAAATTATATTTTTAAATTTATTTAATTATTGCAGCTTTATGCTTTTTGTTTAAAAAGTTTATTTCGTTTTTTTTTTTTTTTTGAAACGTAATTATTCAATAAAATTCTAGGTTGATTGTAGGAGATCAAAAGGAAGAAATCTCCAAAGAAAGAATTTTTTTTTTATTTTTGTTAAATTGTTTATAAATTTCTGCCTTTTTTTTATATAAATAAATAAGCTTTTATCTAATCAAATACAAATCATTAAAACAAAAAAAATTGTTTTGTTTTACTTTGTGAAAAGTTTTCTTTATTTTTAATTTTGTTTTGTAAGAAAATTTTCTAAGAATTACTTGTTGTTTGGAAAACAATTTTTTTTTTGCTGTTCAATGGCATCTGATTGTTGTTTTGTTACTTGAATGAATAAATAAAACGAATAAAACTGTAATTCAACTGGTAAATATAATAATAATACTTTAAAATTGGTATGAAACATGTTCGATTTGTAGGGGGGTGGTTGTTATACCTTTAGCGTAGCTGTTCGTAAAGAAAATGTTGCTACAAAAAGTGACAAAAATTTTTTCTTTTTGCTAAACTCTATTAAATTATACAAAAAAAATATTTTTTTATTGAATTTTGCTGGTAAAGCAGAGTAACAGAATATACTCTATAGTGTGTACGGATTACAATTGAGGATTTTCTAACAAAAAATCTTCTTATTTAAGTTTTAATCAAATAATTGAATTTGTTCAACAGAATAAACTTGGGGTTTTGCTGTTTTCACAACAAACACAAATATATCTGGTGGATCAAAATCGAATACAAATATTTTTTCATGAATTATAAGTTGGTTTTTGGGTGGGGCGTTGATTTTAAAGTGCCTTTAAAATACCGGTACGAGCGGTAGATGTAATGAAGAAAGGATTTTAAATTCATCCGGGAAAACATGACGTGGCTAATTTGGAAATAGAAAAAGCTATTATGCACTTGCCGCACCATTGAATATCATCGATTTTATTGCATTTTTTAAATTCTGGTTAAGCTTTCTTCCTTTATTATTTTTTTTTTAAACTTGTAAACAATTTTCTGCTTGTTTGAATTGATTTAAATTTACTAAACGATGAGAAAATAACGTTTTGTTTGTTATTAATGCAATAAAAAAAAAACAGGAAATTTTTGTTTTTTTTTTTTTATTATAAATTGCTTTCATCAAGTCGTTACCACAAGTATAAGCTTTTATCGATAGTACTGCACGTTAGAAAAATAAAAAAATTTCTTTAATTTTGCCTCAATTTAATTTTTTTATCGATTGGTTATCCGCTGTCGCTAACGAAAGTTTTTTATTTTCATCTGACCAAACCAATGTAAAGTCTACAAGGAAATACCACTCGCCTATTTTTTATTTTAAAGAAAACTCAATAAAAAATTAAAGTAAACTTTTAATGTACCCTGTTGAATGCTTTAAATGAAATAATTCAATTTATCTTCACCTTTATTTCTCCTGTATTCACGGATCTTTCATTGAATTTCCCTGTATTCTTTTCGCATCTTTTAAATGAAAAACTTTCATCCATTTCTTAAACGTTAAAATGAAAATACGATTTATGCTTTTATGTTTAAAAAATTAAATTATGTTTTGTGTTAGAAAAATATAGATAAAGAAAAAAAAAATTCTGATGCTGTACCTGTACTAATTGCATCACGTTATTCTGTTTGGTGTAATTTAATTAAATTCCTGTTCAACAGCATAGTAAAATATTAAATAAATAGATCCGTTTAAAATATTTGTAAGTAAATAAAGTCTTAAATAATTTCAGTATTAATAATAATTTTATGATTAAAATAGAAAATGTTATTATTATGTACGGTAAGCTCTTGAGTCTGTATTTATTGATTGTAGTTATATGTTGATGGCAGGATGGGTAGATGAATGAAAACTGATATTACATTTAAATTTTCAGTCTTTTTTTTTTCTGTATATAAAGTTCATTTAAATCCCATTAGTATTAACAATATAATTAACTAGACAAATTATAAAATATTAAACGAAATACGAAGCTCTAGTAATAACAAAAGCTTTTCGTAATTTTTTTTTTTTTTTTTGTAACAAGTAATCAATTCATCATAATCTCCTTACTTCATCAACATCAAATTAATTATAGATTCTGTTTAAAGATTTCATATTTTAAAGTGTTTTTTTTTTCTTCACAAAGCTAAGCTTTCAGAAGCGCGAATAATAATGCAAACAAACCACTTTGCCAAGTAACTAATAAACATTTCATTAATCAAGCAAAATTCTTCAATATTTTCGTCTGTTTTGAATTTAAGTTTTTTTTTTTTTTACTAACGGTAGTGTTAAAGGGGGTTAACAAGCTTTAAATAATAATAAAATAAAATTCAGATCACGTCCAATGATTGGTTTTATTCATATTTTTTTTTTTTTTTTTTTTTTTTGGCTCATTTTATTCAACCGAACCAATGATTTTCTTTTATCTCTTTTTGGTTTTTTTTTACGTTTTTTTCGCATATTTTTTTTTTTTATTGAAAAGTAATGAATAAAAAAAAACCTCACAGTCATAAAATTATTATTATTTTTTTTTTTTTTTTATATTATAACGATTCTTAGCCCTTGAGAAATATTCTAATTTTTTTTTTTTTATTTTTATTTTCCATTCTTCACATTACAATGAATGTAAATTTTTATCTCCTATCATTAAATATTATTTTAGAATAAAATATATAGACGAATTTCATATTTTTTTCGTATTGTTATTGCGTTTATTGTTCCTTATAAATATACGTTAAAGTCTAAAAAAAAAAGCTCAAGCAACATTGCAAAAATAACGTTAATATAAGCATAAAAAAGCATAGAAATGAGAAAAAATAAAAAGAATTCTTGAAAAAAAAATTTAGCTTGATGCCAAATTAACAAAAAAAAAAAAAGAAATAAAATAAAATCAATCTGTGATAGAATGTCAGGACTATATTGTTGTCTATTTCGTAACATATGGTTATAAAGAGTTCATTACAGTGATTGATTTTTTTGATATAAAAAAGAGAAAAAAAACTTCCGTACAACTTCCTGTCGGTAAAAAATTTCCATTCAATTAAAAAAAAAAAAAAAAATCGTGTAAATGCACCTTGTGAAGAATTTAATTAATAAAAAACTTTCCTTTTTTTTTTTCTGTTTGCTTTAAATTATTATTTCCAATTAACATAAAATAAAGTCATAAAGTATGAATTAAATAATTTTATGTGAAAAAAAGAATTATAAAAATACTAATATTTACCGTTTAATAAAATCATTGCGGTATATAAATGCAGCTGTGTAAGCTTAATTAAAGCAAATTAAATAGAATTATTTTTTTATTTAAATAAGTTCATTAAACTAGGTTAAAATATTTATTATAAGCAAAAAGTAAATGTAATTAAGTCAATAGCAGATAAGAAATTAATTACAGAAATGTCGAAAGTTTTTTTTTTTTTTTTCTTTTTCGATTTTTTATTAGCGTTTGCAATGTGGATTTAGATTTATACAGCAGAAACAAACAATTTGGAACCATGTGAAAGTAATAAAACTAGCAAAGTGCTTTTAGAAGCTTTCTGTATAAATAACAACGAATTGAATGAAAGTGTTTTCACCAATATATTCTTCATTTTTTTCTTTTTATTTATATACGATTAAGTAAATTAGTCTGACTTAACGCTGATACCAGACCAACAGTCTGTCTTCGAAATTTTTTTTTTATTGAAAATATTATAACATGCAGCATGTGTAGGTTTATTTTCTTCACTTCTTAGAAGATTACCATAATTATGCCTTTTTTTATACAAACATTTTTTTTATTTTTTTATTTTTCTCCATAATGCTCGCCTGGACCAGTTATTTTTGCTGATGTTTGATAAAATTCACAAGTTAAATCGATAATAAGATGTTAATATAGACAAAAAAAAAAAACAGTATTCTCAAATGTCCTTTAAAATAGGTAATTTAATTGTATTAAAAAAAAAAAAACTCACAACGGATTCTTATCGGGAAAATTATTAAAAAAAAAAAAATGATAATTTTTTTTTTAAGCTGTAGAACCGAAGAAAAAGTTTTTTAATTAAAAAAAAAAAAAATTAACAAGCAAATGACCCGAATACAGGTTAATCGATGAATTTTAATTAGTTTTATGAAGAGAAAAAAAATTTATTTTTATTCTTGATTTTCTGGTAAAGAACCTTAAAGGTTTTAAGAGAGTTGCCTTTCGGGCCATATTTACTGTATTTACGTAATAAAATCAAACCCTCAAGCCACAAACGAATATATTTACAACCATGCGCATTTTTTTTATAGTAAATCTAACTTCCCGTATCAGTTTCCTTTTAAATTTATTTAATTTCCATACATTTTTATAGGATTTATTATTATTTATCACGCCCTTTGGCGCCATTTGATTTGCTACAAAACCTTTCCTTTTACTTTAAATGGTAGCAGTGGTGGTGGTGGTGGTGGTGGTGGTGAGTTTTTCTGTTTTTTGTTGAATTTTATTAATCGAATTGATTACTATAATTATTAAATCACATCAATGTTTTCTGGTAAAACACAAAAAGTTTATTTTTGTATACCTGATGCAAGATGTTGATAAAAAAAAAAACATTTCGTTTTGTTCGCCTTTTTTATTCGTTTTTCATTTGGTTTGCGGTAACCAACTGTACAAACACTTACATTGTGTAAGTAATGTAACAATATAATAAAAAGAAAACGGTAAAATAGTAACAATTTAAGTCATATAAACAAGGATAAACAAAGTGAAAATAGCGTAAAAACTATTCATAAAATTCTAAGTGAATGTGATTAGATCAAGAATATGTAAAAATCGAAGTTTCAGGATAACTTACCTTAATTCTATAGTTCCAAGTGTTTTATTACCTGAACTTTATTGTAAGCTTTTTTTGTATAAGAATGTTGCTCGTAATAAACAAACAAAAAAAAAAAACTAAACGAAAAACTGATTTTCTATTTAAGACAAAAACGATTTAAAATCGTAGAATAAAATAATTTTTTTGCTTTTTTATTTTTATTTTAGCTTGATTACATTCTACTTAAATTTTTTCTGGTAATAGGATTAACATTTTCCTTTCTATTTATATATAAAAAAAAAAATATAAATAAATAAATAAATGAAAATAATTACTTAAGAAATGAAGACTTTGAAATGTTTTTCACTCTGCTTTGTATGAGTTTTTTTTCATTTTACTCACAACACTTTGTAGAAATTAAATGAAAAATACCTTATAAGCTTTTATGCTAATTAATTAATTAACAAATTCGTATGTTTGTTTGTATTAATATATTTACATTAACACAAGTGTAATTTAGATAATTAACACGAATTATATAATAAATCCATTTAAAATGCCATAAGACATAAATTATGAAAAATGCAAAGAGTGAATTAATTTCGTTGAAAAAAGTTACAATCACCTCGTAAACAAAAAAAAAGAAAAAGAAAAAATTGGTGGTGCTACACCCACAAGATAGTTAACCTCATGTCGCTTGTACTAATATTGCCTGTCCTTTTACTTTTAAATAAATACAATAAAACCAGATGACTCATGACCAGGATTTATTTATTTTATTTAAGGCCTCCTAATACTGTCAACTTGTTTGCATTTGTGACTTTTTATTTTCTTTTTACATTTTTACTCCTTTTTCTTTACCTTTCTTAAAGAATTCTTAAACCGTAACAATTGGAATAAATGTAAATTCGATTGACCCAGTAAACACAATGTATTATACAGAAGAAAAAAAAAATTGCTGAAACACAAAGCTTTTATTGTAATACTGAGTTTTATTCAAGGACGTTACAAGTGTTTAAAGCATTTAAATTTTCAATTTAGTTAAAACCGTTTTTTTTTTTTTTTTTCATTTTTAAATCTAACCTTCAATTGGTAATTAGTAGTTGTTTTGTGTACATTCCTATTAAAACATTTAATTGTTATTTAAATAATGTTTTATTATTATAAAAGCTTTAATTAAAATAAAAAAACGACAAAGATAAATCACAATTATTATTATTACCAGGCGTCTCCACACAATCAAGTTTTATGCATTCAATTTGAATTCATTTAATTAATTTATATTCACATTTTTTTTTATTTGTTATTTTTATTTTTCATTGAAAACGCCACAACCATAATGAACAGCGTCATTAAATATAACAACACACAAAAAAAAAAAGACATTGGCAAAATGTAAAATATAATGAGATAAATAGATGGTATGACATTAGCTTAGTTTTAGTAATATTTAACCATCTTTCTACACTTCTAATCGGTCGTAAAACCGTCACCACCCCACAATATAATAAAAAAGAAAAGATGAATAAAGAAACTGAAATTATAGCAAAGAAGAAGAATAATAAAAGAATATAAATTTGCTATTCAAATTCTTAAAGAATAAAAAATTTATTTATTTATTTATTTTTTTTTTTGTTGTAATTTATTCAAATCGCATAAACTGATCCACATGAGCGTTTGATAATAAAAAAAAAAACTTTGCGGTTTTCACCAAGAAAAAAGGTTAGAATCCACTAAAAAGTAGATGAGAGCACCATCATTTTAATTTGATTTGATATTATCACCGTTTTATTTTCCATCTTGCACAATGTAATGTAAACGAAATAGTGTTCTTATGATAATTTACTATCAACATTCTGTTTGATTACATTTTAAAGCCATTCAATCTATTATGGTAATTTTTCTTCTTTATCCTTTTTTTTTTTTATTTTTTTTAATACATTTTTTTGTGAATTACTACAAAGTGGTGCAAGTATATTGCAATTTACTTTTTTTATTCCGCTTAAATTTAATTAAACAGAGAAGCAACAAAAAAAAAATTGAATAACTCGTCTTTGAAAGCTTATAAACTCGGTAATAAATATTTCTTAAAATTAAATTATTTATCTGCATTAGCAGTGCCAAATATTTTTTATTTTTTTTTTTTTTAAAAACATAAACCGATAAAACCCTTTAATGGGAATTAGTTTGAATTTTTTTTTTTTTTTTTTTTGAAGCGATTTCACTTTATTACTTTATTCGTTTTCCGCGATTTTGATTGTATAAAATTCGTTGGAAGTTTGCATCAATTATTTAATAAAATATTTTATTTCCTTCCTAATATCAGATATCAGGGTTATTCAACCGCTTTTTTGTGTTGGTTTAATTTTGAAAGTAGATTCAAGTTCTTTGGATTCCTGTTCTGGTGTCGCAAGACTGTTTTTCCAACTAATTGTGGGTAATTTTTCAAACCTATTGTGGGTAATTAGAATATTAATCGTTCGCTGGTTTAAATTGCAGAATATTGGTAAAGTCTAAAGTCTTACAAGAATTATTATTTGCGGTCTAAATGGCCATAGTTTTGTTGAATTAGTAATCTGAAAACCACAGACCAGCGGAAAACGTTTAAAATCCACGTGACGTCGTACATTGAATTTTTTTTTAAATTTTCAATCACGAACAGTAAAGGACTATCTAAGGAAGTGAATAAGGAACTATGCTAACTAGGACAGTAGAGCTTGTTGGTATCAACATCCAGTTTCCTTAATAACATTTCACTGTTACTACTGGAGTGAGTGAAATGCACTGAAATAGAGCCGCATACAGCACGAAAACAGCTTGTTGGACAGAACTGGCAAATACCATTCATCTTATTGAATTTAAATTATCATCATTTATTTCCCAAAAATTCTCGTTTTCTCTATTTTTCGATTTAAAATATGAAAAATTCATGTAAAACAAAAAAAGAAAATTCCTTTTATCACTGCTTGATATGTGAACGATTTTTTACTCCCATTTTTTTTTCTCGCCTTTTTTTTCATTCTGTTGATTTTTGTTTTTATTTTTCAATCATCATGTTGATTTCTTCCTTCTTTCCGTTTTTTTTTTTTTTGCGCCTGGATAAGAAAACACGGAAATAAAATTTTGTTTAACTCGTTTGGATTTTTTTTTTTCGTTTTTGCTTCGCTCCTTTTTACTTGTTTAAAGCTTTTCTTTCTCGTTATTTCGGTAGGAAAAGTGTTTTTTCTTTTTGTTGCTTTTTATTATTAGAAAGAAAGTTGTTAGATAAAAGAAATGATATAAATGAATTTAAATTTCTTTTATGTTCCTTTTTGTTTTTCATTTTCATTGGCATTTTCATTTCATATTTGATACCTTTATGTGAATATTTTCTATTATTTTAACATGAAAATCGTATTATTGGTATTAAATAAATATTTTCGATGATGCTGCTGTTGTTATTATTGTTGATGTTGTTGTTGTTAGAAGAAATACCACCCCTTTATTTACCACCCCTCATTATAATGATCCAGAAAATAAGAAAAACAAAACAATAAATTATTGAATCAATAATTACAAAACAAAAATAAAAGTTTCTCTTTCTCAATTTCTACTTTCGTTTCTACTTAATGGAAAAGTTATTCAATTTCGAAATACGCACAAATGAAAATTTAATTAATTAGGTTTTAACGCTTCTTAGAAAATTAACAGTTTTCTAGATTGTTTATTATTTATTTATAATTGAAGAAAATATTATTTATTGTAAACAAAAATATAAAAGAAATTTTCTAACAGCGATTATTATTTGAAGGCGAAGATAATAAATAAAAATGTCCAAAAAAAAAAAATGTTCTATTAAATTGAAAATATATTTTTCGATGATAATTTTAATTAAATAAGGTAGTGAAAAAGCACAATTGGATTTATGTTAATAATGCGATTAAATAAAAAAAGAAAAAAAAATTAAAATCTTTTTTTTATTCCATGATATTATTACTAAGAATTAATCTGGTTTTGTCTTGACGGTGCTTTGAATCGTAGAGAAACATTTTTCTTAAGATTTGTTTAAATTGGACAGCAGATTTACACGTTTTACTTCCTTATTTACATCTTTTTTGTTTCCATTAAATAATTCTTCAGTCAATATTTAATATTCTCTATGCTGTACAATAAAATAATTTTCCATTACTACACAAAAATAAAAAAACAATTTTTTAATGAATATTTCATGATAGTGCAAGAAAGTAAACCGATAAATAAATTCAAAATAAATCATGAAGCATCCGAATGAAATGTGGTAATAAAGAATAATCATTAAAAAGCACCCTGCTCAGCTTTGAAAGCTACTGAAAAACTACGAATAAAATGTTAAAAAAAAAAAAATCCATCTCTTGATCGGTAATTGATGAAATTTTTCGTATTTTTTTTTTTTTTTTTTAATATTTCCAATTTTTGAATTTATTTATTTATCAAGAGAGAAGAATAATGCCGCCGATTTGTCTATTAAATAACCAAACTATCATCCCCGATTCTAACGAAATGTTAATTTTTTTTTTATGTTTGCTCTAATTTTTTTTCAAATACATCGTGCTTATTCTAGTTTTGTTGATACCAGCAACAATGAAAAGAAAAATAGATGAAGGAAGAAAAGCATTAAATGTTAAATTGGGTTGTTGGTCGGATAAAACCAACAAAACCAAAAAAAAAAACGCAAATTTGTTTTTTCTTTTTAAAAATATATTTGCTTTTGTTTTGTCGTCTATCCATTAATATTGTGACAAAAAAAAAAAAAAGCTTAAATATTTCTTTACTTTATTTAAATAAAAGACGTTGTAATAGCTGGGCGGTGATGGTGGTGGGAGTGTTCATAAAAACACCAAGCTTTGAGAAGTCTGTTAAAGTAGTAAAGTAACAAAAGTTTAGATTTCATTTCATTTAACTATAATTTAGCCCTCAGAAAATATATAAACAAAATTGACAACCCATTCTATCAGTGGTGTATACACAGGATAAAAGTAGCCAAAATCATTCTAAGAATAAAAAAAATCTACGAAAAGAAATGAAATAAAAAGCTATAAAACTTCGTTTCTTTTCCTTTTTGTCGACGACAATAGATCGCGTTTCGTTTTGCTTTTTTTTTATCGTTTCTTGTTTAACCAACCACCCATCCCCCAGTTTTTTTTTTCTTTTTTTTTTCAGATATATTAATTCTAGAAAGCTATATAGTTTTTTCACCCCCTCATCTTTACTAGTCATCCTATTACTCATTCGTTTACTTTGTCCTTAGAAAGTTGTCCTTGCTTGAAAAAAAAAAAAAAAGCAAAAAAAAAAACAAAAATTTATTATTTTGTGTTTCTTTCACTCAAATAGTTTGTTTGATAAGAAAAAAAAAACAAAAAAAAAACGTAGAAAATAATCGAAATATTAAGAAAACAAAGAATATTATGGAATGTTAGCAAGGATAAGATTTGTAGAAAATAAGAGAAGAAAAAAAAAAAAAAAATACACTCTGTAGAAAAATATTCCAGTATAAAGAATGAAAGTAGATCAAAAAGGGTTTTCTTCCTTACTTTCTTGTTTTGTTTTGTCTATTCATTGTTTTGTTGATTTTCTTCTTCTTTTTTTTATCAATTTCGATCATTCAAGATCCTTTTTATCAAAAGAATTTATTTCGTTCATAGATTTAGTTAACACAAATAACTTTAGTACAGAAAAACAAGAGGAAAGTACATTTGTATTGAATTGAATTTAATTTTTTTTATTATTACAATTCCACGTTAATATTTCAAAGTGATTTTTGTGTTCTGTTATCTACAATTTTCCACAATAAAATAATCGTTATAATGAATAAAGAATTCAGGACATTATTTAAGAACAAGGTCGACAAATATAACAATAACAATAATAATAATAATTCAAAATGATAATAATAAAGGGCAAAATAGCTACAATACAACCCTTAATAATAAACATACAAAAAAAAAGTTAATGATTTTCATTTATTAAAGAAATAAAAAATAAAAAATAAGGGATGACGACAAGACGAAACATAATAACGAGAAAACTTTTATATTTTTCGATTTATTCTTCATCGTTTTACATTTCTTATAAAAAACTTTCTTTTTTTTTCTTTTTTTTTAATGTGAAAAGAAAATAAATAAAAAAATAAATTTTAATTAATGTATTACGATTGTGTTGTAACGAATTAATATCTGTTGACCAAAATAAAGTAGAAAAAAAAAAAAACAAAGTAATAAATAAATAAAAAAAAAAATGAATCATTGGGATCATTGGCACCCAACTGGCTGCCTGTAACGTGGATACAAATATTACGAAATAAAATGGGATAACAAAAACAGCAGCAGCAGCAGCAGTCGTAGTAGCACCCACAGCAGTGGTAGTAGCATCAGCTAAATAAAGCACAACATAATCATAAAAGTGTTGTCAAGAAAAAAAAAAAAAAAAACAATAAGTCGTCAATATTTTTCCACTTGAGAACTTCAGCAATATAAAGAAAATAAATTAAGAAACTCACAAAAAAATTTCTAAATGGTGTTTATACTACTTGATACTAAATTGTTGGTTTTATACCACCATCACCACCACCAACAAAACACCCATAACCTTTCTTATGTATGTTTCTTTCGTTATTTGTATTGGATAAATGAATGTTACGGATAAAAAATCAAGTCAAGTGGACCATCAATAAAAATAAGTTGAGTTATTAATGTTGAGAAAATGTTTATTTATTCTATGGATAAATATGTGAGAAGCTTGTCTATAATATTGACCTACAATAGAAGTTGGTTTTTAAGCTTTCTTAGACAAATAATTATTAATATTATTCAAAATTTTTTTTTTTTTTTTGTTCTTTTATTTGAAGTAGCTTAAACGTTTTACTCTCATCATTAGAAGCTTTTAATTACATATTTAACGAGTAGAAAATAAATTGTGTTTTGTCAAAGTTTTACAAAACGCATTCTCTGCATGTGATATCTTTACAAAATCACTTAAGGAAGATGAGAAATTATTTGTACAAAACCATCGCTTGACATTTTTACACAAGAATAATAGAAGAACAAAAAAAAAAAGAAAGAATTAATTTTCAATTAATAATAGAAGAAAAGTAAATGTTTCAAGTACTTGACAAACTTGAAAGTATGCAATAATTGTTGAAAAGGA
Organism: Ptychoptera albimana; assembly: GCA_961205885.1. Taxonomy (NCBI): domain Eukaryota; kingdom Metazoa; phylum Arthropoda; class Insecta; order Diptera; family Ptychopteridae; genus Ptychoptera; species Ptychoptera albimana. Next base: position 23,714,944 of record OY540804.1, read on the forward strand.
TTTAAATGTAAATGGAAAAAATAATGTTCCACTTGAATACCATTGATTTTCATTTTAGCTATTAAAAACAATTACTTTTTCCTTAACATTACCATTGCTTGTATTTGTAAAACTCGTTTATCACAATTATTGATGTCAAGTGTATTTGTTCGTTATACAAACAAAGAAACAAACAAACAATAAGATTGATGTGTCCAGCTAATGATGAGTTAATTTTTAAGATCATCATTAACTCATTCATCATTTTAACATCTTTTAGCTTTTGTTGTAATTATGATGCCTTCACAGTTAATTGTTTTTTTTTTTTCTGTTTCTGTTTCTGTGAAACATAGAACAACAAATCCATGATAAAATTACAGTCACAACTGTCATGATACAACAATCCTATCTCTCTCTCTTTGCTTTTTTATTTCTCTTCTTTTTTTTTTCTTTTATTATATTAATTTACTTTAGTTAATTTAAATAATATAATAAAATATCAAAACATTTCTTATCACAAACAACAACAAGAATAATAAAAAAGTTCTAAAAAAAAAAAAAAAAAAAAAAAAACACAAAACATCAGCAAAATGGTGCTGTGATGATGATGATAATAATAACGACGATTATTTAACATCTTATTTCTGCTGACAGTTGTCATTCTAGTTAAACAATAAAAAAAAAAAAAAAACGCAACGTAGGTTGAAGAAACAAGACAACCAAGGATTAAAGACAAGAGATGATGATAAAGAATGTAGACGTCTTATGTATTTTTTTTTTGGGTTAATAAAAAAAAAAACGACAGAAAAATGGAATTTTTTGTATTTATTTAAATTATTTATTTTGTTCTTCTTTCTTTTTGTGTTATAAAAACATAGAAATTCTTAATAATTTAATTATGCTTTCATACGTTTTCTATAATATTGTATTAAACCGACCACACCATAAATAATTGATAATGCAATAAAGTAAAAACCAAATGCAATAAATTGTCCACGAGGATCTAAAGCAAGGCCACTCTCCGATATAACGACAACCGTTAATATTGATTGGAATATTAATGCAAATAATGTATTTATACCGAATATTAAACCAAAACTGTCTTCAACTAAATGTTTAGCGACTGTACCACTGAAATAAATTAAAGATTATTATTAAAATCAACATACACATACAAAAAACCTGTTTCAATATATACCAGACAATTGTAATCATAAATTGATAGAGAACACCAAACGCGACATACATACAATATGCCGCCCATACATTATTTGTGTAACCAGAATATATAATAAAAATTCCTTCAATTCCTGAACATATTGTTAATATCAGCATATCCCATTTTTCAAAACGTTCATTATTAATAATACCAGCGGCTAGGGCACTGCCAGCACCGCATAATGTTAAAACCGCTTCAACGCCCCCATTATAAAAATTCTCTTGTCCCGGATCAATTTGTTGCCACAATAATTGTACATACGATTGTACCTAAGAATAATAAATTAAAAAAAAAACAAAAAACAAAATAATTTTATTTTTTTAATTACTTGTAAAAATCCGCATGTTGCTAACGCCCACCAAATACTCCACTGTAATACTGTAAGACTTGAATATGCAGATATAAAATGTTCCCATAATAAATGTGTGGCACGATTACATGAAAACGATGTCCTGATAACATTTTCTGATTCTAGAATATAGATATAAATGTGGAATAAAATTAAACATGAATAAGCACAATGAATTGTTATTGATGATAGAGGCATTAAAAAAGCTTTCAACAATTTATTAATAAAAAAAAACAATTTTTTTTATTTTTATGTGGTTATAAAGTATTTTGTCAATTAATAAAACCGGGTAGAATCTGATTAAAAAACAAAACAAGAAAATAAAAAGCACAAAAAACACGCTAAATCTTTTGTCGCCATCTACAATGTGAATTATTGTATAAAAGCTCAACAGCAAAAAAAAAATAAATAAATAAAAATAAAGTACAACCGAAAAGTACAAAAAAAAAAAGAAAAAACCATAAATTTCCTGTTGGTAAATTATTGTGGAATTAAATAGGTTCCCGTCTTAACCTATTTTATGTTTCACCTGCATTTAATCATTAGCGTAGAATTAAAATGATTGAAAAGCTTCTTCTTTTTTTTTATTATTATTATTAACGTGTACGACAATGATAAAGATTATGAAATAATTATTAGGAATTTAATTATATATTATGCAAGGTATTTGTATACGGAAGAAAAAAAAAACAGAAAATCAATGGTATAAAACCTGCTGAAGTAGATTCACACGAAAAGTTAAGGCAAAACCAAAAAAAAATTAAAAAAAAAATTGACAACCAGAATTAGTATTTTTTTATCTCTTATCTTAATAATTTATTATTTTTTATTTGAATCTCTATCTGCCTTTATCCTTGATTAATAGAAAGTTCATGTAATAAATTACAGAATAATAAAACCGAGCGAACAAAAAATACAAAAACACAAAAAAAAAACAAAGAAAAAAGACGAAGTGAATTTTAGGTCTTTTATATTTTATCTCTTGTTTACTATTATTTCTATTGGCTAATATATCAAATACCTTTTTAGTGCTAATTTTAAGACAATTAAAATCCTGTTTTAATGTCCCCATATTTGTTCATCATTTCAATGAAAATTTAATATCAACGATGGTCACAAATGGTCACAGCACGTTTATAACATATATAACCGAGTAATAAAAGCTCGGTTATGACAACCGCAAATAATAAATAATTAAAATAAAATTTTTGTAAATAAACAAAAGATTTTTTTTGTTATCTACCTAATTTCTGAGGATTAATAGATGGACTCGGTGTTATCGTTGTTATTATTGACGTTGTTGGTGTTTGTATTTCTTGTGCTTTTCCAACGCAATCACCATCATTGTGCTGTATAACTTTTCTTTTACTCAATTTTTTATTAAAATAATTTTTTTTCCTAATTATTTCTTTATTTACATCTGTACCCTTGTTACTATATGATGCAGCATCATTATTTTTATGTTTATCATTGTTGTTAGCTGGATTGTTGGTGGTTGTCAGCATTATTGATGGTGTTATTGCCGCCGTCGTTGTGACATTCTCAAGTTGGTCATTGCCATTTCTATCTTTTGCATAGAAATACATACTTGTACGGACTGGTGGTAACATCAAAGCCCATATTAAAGATATGCATTGTGCTGTTAAGAATAAATAAAAGAAATTTGTTTGTATTTAACGTCGGTCTCAATCGAAATTTATTCTGTCAACCGAATGAAGGACATTTAATTGCATGCTATTAAGTTTATTACAATACGAAATAAAGTACAAAACTTAAATTATAGTAAATGTGGTGGAAGTCAAGGAGTATATTTATATGGAAATTTAATTACATTTAATAAATATTTGATGTGATTTACTTGAATTTTGTTTAGAAAATGCAATTAATTGATTTCATTGCATTACTTAACGATAATCATAAACTTAGTTTACCAGGAATATGGTAAGGGTAATAAAATCTTTTAAATTGTATTGAATTTTATGCATTAATCTGATTTTTATAAGGATACAATTTCTCATTTAATTATTAGTTTATGTGATGGGGCAAGTTATTTCTATTTTTTAATTATTTATATATTGAGATTAGAATTATTGACAACTTGATAACAAATAATCCATTAACAAATAAAACTTCCGATTTATTTTAATGCAACTAAAAATCAATAAACCATCCATTGATTTATAAAAATATCTTATCATCCGATATAAAGTTAATAAAATCTCTTTTATTATTTAATAAAGTTTAAACCATGCTTACAAAAAATGTTAATGTGAGTGACATGCTTGTTAGAGCTAACTTTTCGCTATAATATTGGATTTTTTATGAACTTATCTACAATGTATTTACAATACAAGTATATCCTGTGCTATTATAAAATAAAAATGACTTTTCTGCTTTTATTTTTGAAGGTATGCACAAAAAAAAAACTCACTTTGACCTTTGAATTGGAAAATAATCGATAGAATTTGGTGCGATCGTAATATTGATTAATGAACCATGAACAGGTCAAACCATTAATTATTTTTTTTTTTTTGTGAATATTATGATAGCTAGTTGCTCAGTACAGTAATTTATAGCGAGCACTTTAGAGAAAGTAATTTATAGACGTGGTTTAAATCGTTTTCCATTGTTGTCTAAACAAACCAAAAGTGCACAGAAACGACCACAAAGTTTGTAACAAGTGTTTTCTAGTGAATTTATCTAAAGATTTAAATTATTTCGTACAAATAGTAACAATTTAGTGCAAATGATTGCACTTTTTTTTTTTTAAATAAAATTTAACCTTTTAACCACTGCTGCATATCAATTATAGCAAATTATTGTTGCTGCACGATTGTAGCTTTAATTAAAGAAATGTCGTCAGCATTTTTAATAAACTTTCAACATAATTTTATTGTATTGAGGTTCTTTGTGTTTTTTTTCTTCTTTTTTCTAATAAAAATTAACTTTTTATTGTCATTCTTAAAACAATAAAAAAAAACAAAAATGTATCTGCAATGAAATTAAGATTAAACGGAAAAGCAAAGACAATGAAAAGCACTGAAAGCTTAAGCTAACATTAACTGTTTTAATGTGATGACCACCTGGTTGTGAACATTTGTATAATTTTTCGTCGTTTTTTTTTTTCATCTTTTCTTTAAACTTTCTTTTGAAAAAATAAAAAATTAAGGAAAAGTTAAACAAGTTGCTGTGGATTTTTTTTTTCCAAAATAAATTATTCATGTACCATGTGCTCCGGAGGAATTTAAAATAAAAGAAAATAAAAATCAAGGATAAAAAACCAACCGAGTGTGGTTTTGTTTCGTTTATTTTTATTTTCTATGTTTTGTGACATATTGAAAGCACAGACAGGAAACGTGATGTATAATGCTCAGTTTTAAATAAATAAAAATAAGCTGATTGAATAGTTTTTACCTCGTTAATAATTACTAAAAAAAAAAATTATGTTATAACCACATTTTGTTTCAAAATTATTTCTAAAAGCTCTGCCGTTTTGGGCTAAAATTAAAAATTATTTTTGCTTTCTTATTTATGGTAAACAATATAATTTTATTTAATAATTAATCAATTATTTGGAACAGTTTAGGATGAGGTGGTGCGATCCCAGGGTACGTGACTTTTGTACACAGAATAATAAATCTGTTATGTTTTTATGGAAAGTTTTTAATAAAGTAAACTTTAAGGTAGCTTAAATATTTAATTGATAATTATAAGTTGCATTTCGTTTGTTCTACGTAAATTAATTATGCAGCATGTGATTATTTAAAGCTTTATGAAGTTTTTTTTTTTTTTTGGTTTGGTTTATAAATTCTTAATAAAAGTTTTCGTGTTCGTGTGGTTTAAAATTAAAGAATAATTATTTTCTACTCATTTACTTTGTGTTTTTCGTTTTTTTTCACTTAAAGAACTTTTAAAGAAATTTTTTTTTTCTGTATAATAAGCTTATACATTTATATTATAAAAATAATTTTATTTTTAATACTTGGCACCAAGGTTTGTTTATTCATTTTTTCATTTAGAATAAACAAAAAATATTGACGAAACATTCCAATAAAATAAAATTTAATAATAAAAAGTTGTTTTTCACTTGTTAATTTTATTAAAATGCCTAGTCATCCGATAAAGGAAACCAAACCAAATCAATAAAAAAAAAGACAAACAAATAGAAGAAAAAATTGTTTATTCGTTATACGATTAAGCTTTGTCTGTTATATGATCTTTTGACCCTTGAAGACGTCAGAAATTCTTGTGGCTAAAGCTCTTATGTAAATTTCTCATACAAAAGCATTGTGAATAAATGCTTTAATTCTCTTATTATTGACCAACGAAATCATAATACCCAAAAGACGGTAATAAAGTTGTGAGGGTAAGGCATAACCATGATCGAGTAAAGTACTTGACTATTAATCCCAATTATTATACCACTAGAATACGGTGATAAATCTTTAACAGAGATTTTTAGCACCTTTACTTTTAAAATGATCTTTCTAGTTTTTCCTTTTGTCTTTTAAACAAAAAAAAAAAAATGAAAATAAATTATGAGCTTCCATAGAAACGTAAAGCTCAGAACTTTATTATATAATCTACCCTTATTAAAAAAAAAATAAAAATATGATAAAGAAAAGTGAAAGTTATGGAAAAGGCACACAAATATGTCACAAACATTAACTTACTACCACTACCATCGCTACCACCCAGATTATTCTATTGTCCGATAACGAAAACGATTTTTATTTTTTATTTTTTCTTCTTATTAACGTAGGAAACGATAAAACACATATCGTCAATATGTTTCGATAATAATTTATAAATTTTTAGTTCTCTAGGTTTCTTCTTTAAGCCAACAACAATAATAATAATAACGACAATGACGCACCCACCCAGTAACTCAATAACCCATAATAAATTTAAAAAGAAAAAAAAGGTTACTGATGGGTGGTGGTTTCCGTTTATTTTATTTATTTATTTATTTATTTTTATTAAACTAATGATGGCGCAAAAAAAAAAAAAAGACGAAAGGTAAAGTGTCAAAAAAATGGGCAGAACACAAGAGTTACATAATGTTGGTACATACATAAAGCACCCGTATGTATTGTAATGAATTTTTATTAACAAATTTATTGTTATGCATTCAAAAGTATACCCGGTAAAAATGTTAATAACACGACTAACAACGGCAAATAATAAAAAAAAAAAATAACAAACGGAAACAACGAAAGTTTCGATAATACTTTTTAGTTTTTTTTTTTTTTTTTACTGCTTAGCTTTTTATTCAGGTAAATTTTATAGAAATACCACTGAAAGTACTTTGATTTCAAAAAGGAAAAACAAAAAAAAAAAATCCCATTAAATCCGTAACGAGTAACACTTTTATCCGTATTAATTGTGCTAACTGCTTAATTAATTGTTTACACAATTCTAATTAATTTATCTCACCTTTAATAGTAAAGCTTATATTAAATAGTTAAATAAATAAATATAAATAAAATGGCACCGGATATTCATCGTTTTTATAAGGTTATGAAAAAAAATTAATTTTACGTTTTTAAAATGGCAAGAATAAGGCAAATAATAATAAAAAAAAAAAAAAAACAATAAAAAATTAAATTAAATAAATAAACCGCAATTATATTAAAGGTTAAGGAATGAAAAAAGCACACAGCTTTAACAACACGTGTAATTTTTGTTTGTTTGTAAATAATCGTAAAAATAAAAATAATAATTGGTGTGAGAAAGGATTAATGGTGAAATGTATCGCTGAAATGTGTAATTTCGGTCATCAAACGTATTTCGCCTTTCCTATTCACATTCGACCAATAACCGATATTATTGTGTCGATCCTAATGTTACATAAGGAAGAATACACATTTTTTTTTTTATTATTATCTATTCCTTTGTAAGCCTGAATTATCAATTGGCAATGTGTGGTCTTTATCACGTAAAAAAAAAACACTTTTCTGTTACCTTTCATTTAAACAGATATTATAAAATTTAATTAAAACAATTTTTTTTTTTATGCTTCTTTATAAATATTTAAACGAAATATAAATTAAATTAAAATTCCATGATTGATCTATGATCTTTTTCCGCCTACACTTAATTTTAAAATGCTTACACTAACGAATTTTTTTATCGGAAATATTTCCACCAATAAACCAGCCAATGTAAACTCCTCTTAAAAAAAAATAAAATAAACGATAAACAAAAATCACATTAAATTATCTAAAAAAAAAAAAAAACCCTACACGCGACATAAGAAAGATGAAGAAAAAGGACGAAATAATAAATAATGGATTTTTGCGATAATATGAAGGAAATATTATCAAGGACAAGAAATTAACCAAAAATAACCAAAAAAAAAAAAGCGCAGAGAGAGAGAGAGAGAGAGAGAGAGAGAGAGAGAGTGAAAATAATAAAAAAAAACTGCCGACAAGAAACTTTAGCATTTTTTTTTTTTATTCGTTGTGATTAATTTTATTTTATTTTTGTTGTTGTCGTTGTTGTGATTGTTGTTTTTGTATTTATTCTGGTAAAAAAATGATAAAAAGATGACAAAAAAATAACTGTATAAGATGACATGGAAGTAACTCATGGTGAATTATTATTATTTTTCGTGGTGTGATGAACTTTTTTTTGAATTTTAATTCAGTTAAAATTATTTCGAACGACACTGATGATGTTGGTGATGTTTATTCAGAATTATAGATGTATAACAAGAAATTTGTTTTAATCGATGATTAAATGTTAATGTTAATGTTAACGATAGAAAAAGGATTCTGTTCCAACCTAAATCCCATTTGAATTTCGTTGTTTATTCATAGAAATAACTTCTTTTTCGTTCTTTTTTGATTTAAAATTTACTTCACAGCATTTCATTATTATGATGAAGAAATGTTTAGGAATAAAATTGAAACATACAGAAAGATTATAAATAAAGTCAGGTGGTTTTTTATATTTTATGTAAATAAAATCATGTGTAAAGTTATTTTGTGGTTTAAATAGAAATTTTTCTGAATATTTATTACGTTTCTTACGTTTTTCATACTTTACGGCATACAAATATTAAAAAAAAAAAAAAAAAAAAATTCTTTTTCAAGTACAAAGCACAGTGGTTTTCTGTTTATTTTACTTTCTGTTATAAATGCATGAAAGTTTTGTTTGTATAACGACAGTGTATGAGTATTTTTTGTTTTTTTTTTCTTTTTTTCATAAAGCTCACTTTGATTTATTTTCTGTTTAAAGTCCTAGGAGTTTCTATTTTTTTTTTTTTTTTGTTTTTTGTTTAAGGATTAATGAACGTGATTTCTGAGTATTTTTCTACTGTTGATGAGGCAGGGAAATCATAACAAAGAGGAAATTACTTGTTTGTTACGAGTTGTTACATTTTGCGATGAATTATGATGTTGGTTATTTAACTAGACTTAGGTACTGTACTGTCCGTGATACTTATCAATGATTTATTGCGTTAATTAGATGTTTATGCTGTTTTTGTTTTAACTTACATCCTAATGATATATAATTAAGTTCACGTAAATCCATTAATTTATATGAAACTAATATTTGTGCTAAAACACCAGCTAAAAAACGTCCACTTAATATTCCAGCTCTGGCATGACCAGTTACTTGTTGATATTTACTACGTTCAACTTTTGCATACATATACGTGTAATAAGCGACCTCAGCTGCCATAAAAGTTCCGTAACAAAGTTGCACAAACTGTTGAAGAGAAAAATTGTTTTTTCTTTTTATTTTTTTTTTAATTTTAATTTAAAATCACACGAACCTGTAACGCAAGTAATGTTGTAGTCCATAACAGGAGGCACCAAAGTATTATTCCAACTAATGCTGAAACCAAAATAATTGGTTTATATCTGAAATTTAATACGAAAAAAATTAATTTACTTTGCTTTAATAACAAAAAATGTTTGTAGTTTAATTGAATAATGCTAGAAATGTTCTTATAATCGATTTATTCATTCAAATATCCTGTTGTGTCTTATAGTATTATGGTTTATGGTATTAAACACATTTTATGTCACTTAATTTACATTCTTCGTATACAAATACCAATGTAATTATCTCCGTTGAATTAACAACCAGTTTACTGGTTACTATTTGCCTATTAATTAATTATAGAAGAATGTCGTCAACGTTATAAATATCACTTAATTTATCACAACAAGATACTAGATAATAATAAAATCAACTCAAAGATTTAATTACATCAATAAGAAAATCAAGAAAATGCAAAATAATGCAAAAAAAAAAAAATGTATCACAACGAATATTTTTAATCTTTTTATTATTTTTTTTTTTTGTAGAAATAAATAAACAAACAAACAGACAGACAAACAATCATAATAAAATATCACTAAAAAAAAAAACACTTTATCATAATTTCGTCAAGTTGTTTGTTTTCTTTATTTATTTATTTTTTTATTCACCCATCCAACCCACCGATGATAGCAAATAATTTTCTTCAATTTCATTAAACTCGCATTATTCATAAATTTTTTTTTTTTTGTTTTGTTTGTATCTTTATCACAAATATTATTATTATTATTATTATTTCTTTTATTAATATTCATTTTATGTGATTGATTTATTATTATATATTTTTTTTTATGCTTTGGGAGGATGAAAAGCAGTTAAATCAGTTAAAAGCATAAATAAAAACGGAAGTAAACATTAAGTAATAATTTGTCATATTGATTTGATTAGTTTTTTTCTGTTTCCTCGCTATTTCTATTTGTTTCTTTGTTCGTAGAGAAAACAAAAAAAAAACGAAATGAAATTAAGTTGTTGGAAAATGTTTTATTTTCTATTTTCACCCCCAACACAATTCATTTCCGTTTTATTCTGTCTTTTTTTTTTTTTGTAAATAATGAGAAAACTATATGAATGAAATTTTGATAATCTTGACAAAGGCAACGAATGAAAAAAAGGTTAACAAAACAGTTTTCCGTATTGTTTTCATGTTAAGACGTGTGAAAGAATATTTACGTGTTTTAACGTGATTTATTATTTATTTTACGCTAATACAAAGATTTATGCGAAGGAATTATTTTACACATATGTTGGAAGCTGTTACGTCTTCATTTAAACATTTTATGCATGCTGAAAGCAATTTATTTTTGTTTGATTTAATAACCACTGATATGAGTCTTTCCAATATGCACTAAAATATTAAAATTTTACAGCATTTTAACAGCGGTTTTTCTTTTCTTTTTTTTTTTTTTTAGCAATAATCAATGATTATAAAAATTCCATGCTCGCACTCCCTTTATAAAAATTCAGCGTGTAACCGTACGGCATACGGAATTAAATTTTTAACAAAATTCCGTTCTAAAAATAAACTACTCACCCATTATAAACGCAGGAGAAACGCAATAGATTTTCTTGGAACAGAGCTCAATCATCAAAATGATCAAAAATAATAAAATCGTAAAAAGTCAAAAACATAAAACCAATTCATAAAAAAAAAATTAAAACGGAAACCGGGAAAATATTATTTGATTGATTTGTTGTTAAAGCTTTAACTCAGCTTATGTCATCAAATGACAGAGGAAAAAATGTTTTTTTTTTTTGTCGTGAGTTAATAAAGTTAAAAAAATAAGAAAGATAGAATAGAAAAGAAAAAGAATAATACAAAATGAACATCCCTTAAAAAGCACAACCCTAAAAACACATAAACCGTATTACAGAGAAATTTGTTCATTCGGTTAAAACACACCGAAATCGTTTTCCGTTTTACCATATTACGATTTCTATGTCTATTAGCCAATTGTATTTTTTATGTCATTCATTAAATCTATATGAATCTTTCTTCTTACGTTGCTTGGCTCAATTTAAAGCAAAAATGCTGACACTATACAATAAATGGTTGAAGGGTGGATAAAGGATAAAGGATTTAAATAACAAACAAACATTTCCGTTTGGACATAATACATGTGTTCCGTGCCACCCACAAAACACAATTCATTAGAATAAATTAAATGATAATTAAAGCAGTGGCAGTGTAATTTGTATTCTCACCTTAACATATCTGTTATTAAAAAGACAATAACTAATTGTGCTAAATATGAGTATGTACCTAATGGATAAATATCACGATTCACTTGTTCACTAGTTATATTACGCCATTCACCTGATAAAAATTCAGTAACAAATGGCTCGGATGGACGCATTTCACGAAAAAAACCAAATGTACATAGAATCAATGATATTCTGAGCCATTCCTTCATTTTATTCACAATCACTAAATCACTTTATGTAAAATTAAAAAATGTTTAACTTTGAAATAACACCTTATTAAAAAGGCTGTTAATAACACTTAACCAAAACACTTAACTAAACACTGAGCGTAAACTATTATGATGAGAACAACAAGAAAAAAAAATTAAAAAAAAAAATTTATTGTTAATTGGTAATAAAATTGGGTAATTCAGCTGTGTTATCAACGTTTACACTAAAACAATTAAAAAATAAAAATAAAATTAATTTTTTAAATAATCAAAACACACACACACACACAAACACTTTCTATTATCTCACATTTGATAAGAAAAATAATTATCTTAATAATATTGTTTTTACTCTTAGTAATATTTATTTAACATAATTGTAATCGTTTAAACTTTATTACTTTTAATTATTAGTGAATGTATGCAAGTTTTGTTTGCCGATTAAAAAGTGTTTAATAAGCAGTGTCGACATTAAGCAGTTTTAAGTACTTATATCGTATAAAGCGTATTTTTATTGTTAACACTTCTTCTACTTAGTTTTTATTAATGAACTTTTAATTCATTCACTTGGGTATTGGTATTGGCATCGGTTTGTTATCATAATTTTAATACGCTTCCGAAATGAATTAGAAACACTTTACTGTCTGAGTTTATTAAGAGATTTAACGTGGATATTTATTGTAATTACAGGTAAACCTTGATTAGTTTGTTTATATAATTGGATTCAATGGTTTTACAATATGAATTTATCAAACTGGTATGACGAGCTGCAAAGTATTTCGGTGAAAGTTTTTCAAGTGGAGCATTCTAAAGCGTGGGCTTTTATGGTGAATGATTTTGAGATAAGATTTCCCTGTCATTAATTACCAATGAAAATTCTACTGAAAGTATTAAAATTTAGAAGCTGCCCTCTGCAATATAGCTGGGTGAATTAAGATTTTTTTTTTAATCGGTAAATAAATTAAGCTAAAGAGCAAATAAAAAAATTTATTTTCCTAGGATGCCTGATAAAAGTCAATTCTATAATAATTATTCTAAAAAGTATGAGAAAAAAATTGGTTAATTAGCTGAATCAAATTATGAAAAATTTACAAAAAAAAAAAAAAAAAAACGCTGTGCCATGTACTAAAGACAGTAGAAACATTAATACAGGGAGAGCAACGTAATTTGCAGAGAAATTTTATGCTTCTAACATAAATATTATTTACATTTGTATGTTTGTTAAACATAACTAAATATTTAATGATAAATAAATAAATAATTTAAAAAAAAATAAAATAAAATCCAAATCGTATTTAATTATTAATTAACAAGAAAAAGTCGAAATTCTTTTCTATACATTTGCTTACTGCTGTTGCTGTTGTTGAATTTTATGTGTTTCAACCATACTAAATGTAATAACGCTACCGTTTGCCATAAACATTAAATGTTTATATGTAGTAACATAAAAAGTAAAATAATAAAAAAAAACTATGTAATAAATATTATGTTGTTATAATCCAAAAGCCTTATTTAAAGGCATAACAATGTTGTTATCATTATCATCAGCATTTAATAATAAACGAGCCTTTCCGATACTTTTTTTTTTCGTTTACCTTCTGCTATTCACCTTTTTCCTTTTTTTTTTTTTATTATTTCCCTTCTATTTACCCATGATTTATTAATGGGAAAATTTAAATTTTCTACTTAGGTGTTTGTTACCTTTAAATACATTTGTGACAAAGTGTTTTTTCTGTTTTATTTTTTTTTTTTTTTTGCTATAAAATTAGATCCAAACATATCTACACTTCATTACCTTACATAATAGTTATGTTTTGCCTTTGTGGCTATTTTATACCAAAAAAATTCTACATCTACTGATGACAGACCGACCCTGTATGTTGATACTGTCTGCAAAAGTATTTCAACCAGACAGACAGAGAGTAACAAATTTAAACAAATCTTTGTCTTCTTATTAATAATTAACTAGATATGAGACCGTAATTATTTATTTATTTATTTGTTTCTATGCAAACTATAAATAAACTTTATATAAAATCGATTCTTTTGTATTTTAAGGTAAATATGATGAGGTTATTTGTTAAAAGTAAATAAAACTGTAACTGTTGACTGTTGATTTATGATTTTATTATGTTTCGTGTTAACGCAAGGTAATTAGATAAAATTCATGGATAATTTAAATGAAAATTTAATTAATTAAAATCATGCTTTATCGATAATATTTCAGTAATAAACACCAAAAAAAAACAAATTGTAATCTAAGCGTTAATTTATGTAACGAAAATATTTAGCAAAAAAAAAAAAAAAAATAATAACAGAAAATATTTACACAAAAATCGCTTCATTGACTTTATTACAAGTACAACAAGAAAATAAAGCTTAATAAAAGCTATAGTTAAATTTTATGATAATGTATTTCGATGTCAACATATCATTACATTTGTAAATAATTACTAAAAGCAAAAAAAAAAATACAATTTAACCCTCGTATGTGTCGTAAAATTAAACAGAAAGGGATATGCCGATGACAATAATAATTAACCAAAGCAAAAAAAAAGAAGCTAAGAAGTGTTACTGAGACGTAACCACACAGAAAAAATTATCTACAATATTTACTTAAGAAGAAACATAATCAGAATGATAATAAATAAACAAAAAAGAAAAATAAGGGAGCCAAACCCATACTATAAATTATTATATCAAATATCAACATCATGTAATCGATTTTTAGTTATACTGTGATATTGATAAGAATTAGTTGTTTTTGTTATTAAATATAAACAGAAAAACCCCTAAAGATTTATCTATGATAAAATTTATGCGAATTTATGTTATTAAAACCGATATAAAATACAATTTTGACCACAATTATTGAACCTTTTCATTCATGTATTTTGTAGCTGGTGTGTAACCTCGTTACAAATATTGTTTCATCATTCTATGAAAATTTTATTTGTTGATGCTGGTGATGTTGCCTTAAAGTGGGCAATCATACAGCATAAAATATATATATATAGTAAAATAAACATCAATAAACTGTATAAGTTTCTCTATAATTTCATTTTCTTTTCGTTTTCTTTTCGTTTCTTTCAATAGAAAAACAAAAAATATCGTTTAGCACCCACTTTGTTAATTTTTTTGTTTTTGGTTTATGTTGTGGAGGTGGTCCTTGATGGAATACGTGACAACAACACAAGAAATTTATGATACTTTACTTACTAACTAACAATCACAGAACAATTTCCATTAATATTATTAAGATAAATTGATCTCTTGTCAAATTAATACCGGTAATCAACCTGCCTATATGTTAGGGTGAACACAATTTTCTTTGTTTCCATTAAATGTTTATTTCGTACAAAAATTATGCATTTTGATTTAATTGAATTTAAATAATTAAATTAGCAATAAACGGTAGCAAATATCCTTGAATAATAAAATTGCAGTAACACAAATAGATGAAGGGAATAATAATAAATTATTAAACAAAAAATATGAATAATAAATAATTTTTTTTTTTTATTATTGTTATCTTCATCTACTTCACCTCCTTGTTATAATAAATCATATCAATTCCATTTCGCGTTCGATTAATTCACTTTGGTTTTATTTTTGGTTCATTTGTCTTGTGGAGTGGTGGAATTTTCCGATGACGTCTGTTATCTTAATAAGAAAAACAAAAAAAAAAATAAATAATAATAAGAAACAGAAAGCAGCATCATGATAATAATCGGAATAATAATAAAAATGATAAAGAGGATATAAAAAATTGAACAACGACTGTATTAAGGATTTTTTTTTTTTTTTTACTTTTAAACAAGAAGCACATGAAGTACAGGAAATCCATATGAATGAGTTTATAATGGGAAGATGGATATTTTCGCTGGTTTTAAACCCGCAAATAACTCCCCCAATAAATATTATAGGAAATTGATGAAATTTCATTTTTTTTTGTTGTTGTTGTTGTTGTTGTGTACGCTTAACCGCCCTAAATACCCAATATACTACTAAATTATTTTATAAAGCGAAACTGATTTGGTTTGTTTTGTGCTTTTAGAAAATTAAACGTTCCTTGTTGTAATGTGATAATATTTGAGGCCTCAGCACTTATTCTCTATGAAAAATGTTAATTATTATTTTTTTTTTTTTGCGGAGTTTTATGAGAATTTTGACCATGTAATTGGTGTAATAAAAATGTTAACCAAAGTTTATACAATGTTGAATAGCTTTATTGTTACATTTTCATTCTATTATGTCTTGAAATTAACTTTTTGAATAAAATATAAGAAATATGTCTATTTCGATTATGTTTTATGTGATCTTTGAAAAGTTGATGGAGGATAGGGATTTGAGGTTAGAGAGAAATGAAAAATTACATGCTTTATGCTGATTTGAAAGCAGTTTGCGGTTTAAAGGGTAATTGAATAATTGTTTCCAAAAACACCTTTAAAGTATTGATTATTTATAAAATATTGCCTAAACCTCTGGCAGATTTGGCAATAGATTTTTAACTTCAGAATTATTGATTCTCCTGTATCTTTGCTTATCTGAACCACAATAATATTCTAACCACAATAACACGACTATTTCATGTGGAATTTACCACAAACATTGAAATAAATTTATTCATTTTTGGACAGTACCTTTGTATAAACGTCTCTAATGTACAAAATGCACAAAGAATATTTTCCAGAGTGAATAAATTCATGAATTTCCTTTGAACCATAAAAATATATTTTTTTTTTTTGGTAAATATTAATTGCTATCAAAGCTTCATACAATTATGACAAAATTCATGAATTTATATTAAAAAATGTTTATTTAAATAAAGTTATAAATGTGTAAGTGTAACACCGGAAGAGCTAAGGTAGTCTTCACTGTTTTACGTATTAAGTATTTGAAAGTTAATGTCTCTACGGAGTTTCATTACTTTATTATTACAAAATTTCTATTGAACGCGATATTGTAAGCAACATTTTATAATCTATCATAAATGATATAAAAGATATAAATTAGGCTGGGAATATCAATTAATCGTTATTTCTACGTTATCAGTTAAATTGTCATTTCGTTAATATTTAATACAATTTAGATTCAGATAGAAAAGTCTCATGTGAGTTTATCTTGTTGAAAAGTTTTTATTTTTTTCGTTGAATATGACTTATTTTCAAGTTACTTAAGATCCAGCTCATTGGAATTTAGATATGATTATGGTTTAAGGTGGTGATGAAATTCTTTTTATTGTAGTCAAAAAGGTTTTGTTAAGAAATTTAAATATTTTAATGAAGAAACCAAAAAGAAAACTTTTTTCTTATTAATTCACCATAATTTATTTATATTGATAACGCGTGATAACAAAACTGAATAAACTACGGACAAAAAAAAAACCATTCCATATGCGGTTTTTGGTTCACTCGTGTCTTCTTTTCCGCCACATTTTTAACCCATAATAATAACAATGATTTTCCATGTAGTGCTTACAATTAATTACATTAATGTTTTTATTTAAACAAACTAGTTTTAAAAATTAATTAATTACATTTAACCATTGTTTGGTTGACCGTTTTGGTTCATTTATAATTATTATCATGTTTTTATTTTAATATTATTATTTTTTTTTTCTATTTTTGTGTTGAAACAGAGGAACATTAAGAGAATTTTTTTTATTACATGTACGAGTTGACGATTGTCCCTACAAATCCTTACTTTAATGTTAAAGTTAAGCTACCCCAACATAAAAAGGCGGAAAAAAGAAAGAAGCGACAAAGACAACGAACGAAAGTCTCATTGTAAACGATTTTCTGTTCACAATTAAACGAAAAATATTAATTAAAACATTTCAAAATAACAGAAAAGGAGATAACGAAATACGAATGAAAAACCGATAAAATTATGTAATTACCCTTGAAATGGGTGGTAAGGTTGGCATTTTTCTTTTTCTTTTTTTTTCTGGATTATTGACTTAATTGACAACGACGAATCATTACAATTTTAATATTCTCGACTATTTTCAAGCATTTTGTTAGAGTATTAAGAACGAAATTTATTGATTTAAATTTATTTAAATCGGAAAATCTAATTAATTAAAAACAAATTTTTGAGAATTTTTTTTTTTTTTTGTTTTTTTGTTGGTTATGCTATATGGGTTGCGGTATTTGCTATATGTGTATGAATTTTTTTTTTTTTAAATCAAAATTAAAAAACAACAACATCTTGTGTGGTCAATTAAAGTTATTAAATTTATAAAATCAAACGATTTTTATCATTGAAGTGGTTTTTTTTTATTTGTTTGTTTAATTAGTTTAATTAGAAAAATGAATATTTTGCTGACGATAGAATTTTTGAGCTAATAAACTTTGGTTTATGTCAATAATAATAAAATAAAAATTTCCCTTTAATAAATTTCGTGTCTTGGATGTTTAGTTTATGTATCAAACGCCATCTTTAACATATAAATAAAAGTAAAACGAAAGAGTGTTATTTGCTACAAATGGCGAATTTTTTTTTTTTTTGTTTTGTTATTTCTATAAAAGTATTTTCTATTTAAATACTTAATCCAATTAAATCATTAAAATGAGAATTATTTTATTCTTCCAAAAAAGAAGAAAAATTAAAATAAATTTATTAACATGACACAACAAAACACAAACACAATACACAGTGACATGGTAAAAAAAAAAAACGAAAATAAAAAATCTAGATTAGAAAAAAAAAAAAAAATTTATTAATTTCCTTTTTATATAAATAGTGTTATTGTAAATGGAATAAAATAGCCATTGATATATACAGAATAATTTCCGCATTATATTTAGATGAATGAAACATAAAATATAAACAAATTGGCATTAAAAAATTAACAACAAAACATGAAAATTCAAAAATTAACTACTCAGCAAAATTGATGTAAGCGAAGACATAAACCGTGTTTAGAAGAAAAACCACTCAAAGTGTTTTAAATTATTTAAGAAAAAAATAAATAAATTAATTAATTCATGTTTAGACAGATAATAAAACATAAAAAACATAATTTAAAGTAAATTTATCATAAAAAATAAAAAAAGAAAAACTGACCTTCCGTAAATACCAAACGAAACACAAAATTTTCTTATTAAAACGAAAACGATTTTTTTTTCTTGCCAAGTTTATTTGTTGAAAGATTTAAACAACGAAGGCATAACAAGAAGAAAACTATTAAAACACATTAATGTTGTGGAAATAAATATTATGCAAAGTAAATAAAATCAATGGAAAAACTTTTAAAGTCAATAAAAATCATATCAATCATATTTGTATGACGTTTTCGTTGAGTTTTACTTCTTTTTTTTTTCTATATGCTTTTCCTGTTTATTCGTCTCATCTTTCTGTCGATTGATTGTCGTTTTGTATGACTTGTGCTTTTGATCGATTGACGTCTATTGTACAAGCAGCAACATTAAAAACATTTAACGAATCAGTTAAAATTCACTGGATGGGATATTATTTCGCTGAAATTACCAAAAAGAAAACTGAAACAACGGAAATCGATTAAGTAAATTCATTCAGAGACTTTAAGACTTTGGAAACGTTCTTGTTGGTTTTGTTATTTATTTTCCTTAAAACTTTTGAAGCTTTTATAATTAGATCAGGGAGCAAAACCGTTGACACAATACGTTCTATCTTGACCGGCTACCAGTTTGCTATCGAAGTGACATACTTTTCCCTTAATTTATTGATTACCCGCGACAGTAACATCGCTGCTTTTTTTCTCACGCAATTCACCCTTTTGTTTTATTAATTCATTTATTAATTTTTATAATAATGAATCAATTACATTTCGTACACGTTTCGCATTTTATTAAAATAAAAAATTAAACAAGAAGAGGTGAAACAAGTTGATTAAAACAAAAAACGGCAAAATGAGGACAACGAAAATGTTTTTATTCAACAAATCGTTATTTATTTTATTTTATAAAAGCTTTGGCTGTGATGTGTTTTAAATAATTATATATAAAAGAAAAAAAAAAATACAAAATTTGTAATAAAAAATCAACGATTTGCATTTCTAATGAAAGCGAAAACTTGAATTTCTTGTTTTCAAATCAAATCAAATTAAAAAATAAAATAAACGTCACTGGAAAGGTGTAGGCGTTCATTAAACACTATATAATTAATATACTTTAATTCACTTAATATGCAAATTATACGTTTATTTTTTTTTTCGTTCTCTTATTAAAAGAAAAAAAAAAAAAATAAAATCGCGAAAAAACAAGCGATGTGCAAGTCTGCGGCCTAACTCTAACCACAAATTTAAAATATATATTTTTTTATTATTTTTTTTTTTTTTCGTTTGTTGAGCATAATCAACTACGGCACAAACAGAAAATTTGTTAAACAAATTATAAGAAAGAAAAATAATAAATTATCAGTAAACATGTCAAAAATTATTGACTGTTTTTTTTTTTTCGTTTTGTTTCTGCGCTAATGACATGCTAATTTGTGTATCGACATCGACACATAAACCATTAAAGTCGCATACAAAAACTTACACTTCTACACGCAAAGTGTCTTACAAAAAAAAAAATTAAAAATTAAAAAAAAAATGTTTATCCTTTGTTTGGGCAATATTAAAATTAATTATTCTTTAATATAAATAATCATTCAATTGATTACTTGTGTCTTTCCTTGACAGCTTAAAGTACCTTTTAAAGAGCTAATAATTGGTTTTTCCTTTAAAAAAAAACATCAGACATTAATCTAAGATCATTTCTTATACAGGCAAAATCAGTTTAGGTCTCGTCATTGAAAAACCACCACAAAATTAATGAATAAAGAAATAAATTTGATTGACGGGGAACAGACGCTTACATTTAATTCGTTTTTTTTTTTTTCTTTTTTTTGTTCTTTCGTACATAAATAAAA
Source organism: Ptychoptera albimana (assembly GCA_961205885.1). NCBI lineage: Eukaryota > Metazoa > Arthropoda > Insecta > Diptera > Ptychopteridae > Ptychoptera > Ptychoptera albimana. The sequence goes on from OY540804.1 coordinate 23,735,633, forward strand.
AAAAAAAAAAAAAACAGAAAAATTTTGCTAGCAGTTAAGGAATGAATAAATAATCTGAAACCAGAGTAAGGAAAAAGCAGAAAAATAACTCAAACAAACACGACAAATTTTGCGTTATTACTTATTAATAAATAATTCGTTTTCGTTTTTATAATTTATATTTCTCTGCAAAAGTTCTTTTTTATTTTTTTTTTATTTATTTATTACCTTTTCCGTAAAACCAAATACATATGCCGATTGTTGTTTAACCATAAAATTTTTTAACAAAAAAAAAAACACTCAAAAAAAAAAACACATCATGACTAATCGAAAATCATTGGTGGAATTTTATTTTTATAATTTTAATTGTAGCCGGGATGAAATGTTTCTGTTTGTTACCATGTACAATATTTTCATAAAAGTAATTTAAGACATTTAATAAGTAATATTAATGAAACGTTGTAATGTAATGTTATGTAAAATAAAACAGAAACGAATGGGGGGAAAAAGAAAACCAAAAAAAAAAAAAAAACCCAGAATAAACGCTGAACAAATATTATTTTGCCACAAATCAAATTAAAAAATAAAAAAAAAAAGTGCAAAGAAGAGAATATAAATAACAAGGCAAAAGATCATATATGTTTAAAAATTTTTTGTTTTATGTATGTCATAAATTTTTTTTTTTTTATTAAAATTAATAAAAGGCGAAACAAAATGCGAAAAATACCCTTTTTAAACCTATCAATCATTTTAAATGTCACTCAAATGTTTGAGTGGAAAATCAGACCAACAAGTAAATATCGTGCGCTTTGCAAGTGACACTGATATTTTTTTTTTTTATTATTATTTATATAAATAACGAAATTTAATTATTTTTTATTTTCATTTCAGATTGTTAATTTATATAAAAAAATTATTTAAAAATGTCAGCTGAAACAACGGCTGGTAGTAAAAGTGTTATTACTGTGGCAACTGCTGCAGCAACAATTGCACCACCATTATCACCGCCTAGAATAATAACATCGACCGATGAGTGTGACGGTGGTGGTAGTTTTGGTGGTTTTGAATCAATATCTGAAACAGGTACAACTGGTACATGTCAAACACGTAAAAATACTAAAGTTGAATTTGTACGTTTTGGCTCGGATACCATTTATAAGGAACACGATGAACTAAGGGCGAAAATTAGTGAAGAAATTAGAAAGTAAGTATTTTTTTATTTTACATTATTTACAAATGCCCATTTAATTTATTTGTTAAAGTGTAACCGAGCTTTTGAATAAATAACAAAAACGTTGGTAAATAGCAAAAATTATTATTTATTTAGGTTGGATGCGTTTATGTTTCACTCAATTCATGTTTCGTATATTTTTGTGTTTCATATACAATTTATGAAACATATTATTATAGCAGCGATAAGAAAAGATTTTCCTAATTGATTTGTGCTTTTAAGTTTGATGATTTACGCACAATAAAATTAAAATAGACACACGCAAAAAAAAAAAAAAACCGAAGATTTTTCATCCAAAATTGATGGTAATGACAGTGAAAATGAAATTTATTATTTATTTTTGTTTAAATTTTCACTCTCTCAGTTGGAATTTTTTTTTTTTTTTCATTTCTCTTGAAGCTTTTTCTTTTTTTTTTATTGTTTTTTCCGTTTGGAGCAAAATTTCTCCTTAAAATTCAATCCGTGTTGAATAACATGCGCCTATGAAATGCATTCTACAAAATTGCATTCTGTGTTGAATTATTTATTTATTTATTTTTATTATATAATTAAGTCAGCTGAGAAAATAAATGAAATAAAACTAAAAACTAAAAAAAAAAAAAAAAATGTATCTAATAATAGAATTTTAAAGTAATTAGTGGATAAAATATAATTATAATTGTGGGAGTATGGAGTATGGTGAATTATTAAAATAATATATGTGCTGAATCCGTATTGAACAGTACTTTGTTTTATTATTATTTTTTTTTTTTTTTAAGATTAACCAAATGGCGAATACAATGCAATGACGTATTCTAATGAATTAAAAAAAAAATAAAAATCTATATAAAACACATAACGTAGGGGATTTTTGCCATAATTTTTACATAAATAATAAAGAAAACTTTAAAAAAAAAAAAATTTTATTTAGCACAGACACAAAAATTTTCAATCCAAATTAAGTTTAAACAACGAGAAGCGAATTAAATATATATATATTTTTGTTTTTGTTTTTATTTATGTAAAACATTTTTTTTTTGTTTTTAAACAGAAAACAAAAACAAAAAAAGAAAAACTCAAACAAAACATAATAAACAAACAAATAGCAAAAAAAAAAAATAAAAAAAAAACACTAAAAAACCGTAAAAGCACGAGTCAAGACTTGGAGCAAAATCACAAAAATTCAATTCAGTCTTGTTGAAACTGTTAACCGTGTTGGTTGGGTGTTTGATGTGTTGCGTGCGTGTTTTTTTTTTTGTTAATTTCAAACAAAAAAAAAAAAATTTTTTTAATTTAATTTAATTTAAGAAGAAAATTTATTTTTTTTTTTTTTTTTCTTTTATTAAAGAAAATATTAGTAAGACAAAAGAAACGTAATAAAAAAAAAACATTAAATTTAAAATCATTACACCCGACCGCCTACTTTAATGACACTTTAGTCACTTTTCTTTTTCTTTTTTTTTTCTTTTTCCTGTGTGTATTCAAAAAATGTTCACTGTGCTATCTTTAAACTTGATTTACTTTACTCTACTTTACTTAACTTAACTTAAATTAAATTAAATACAAAAATTAAAAAAAAATATATATTTATATACAAATAGCGAAAAAAAGTAGAAGAAAAAATTCGCGAAAAAGAGTTAATCCGTCTAAAAATAAAAATCGAAAATCAAAAAAAAAAAAAAAAAACGCGATTTTTTTTAATTTTAAATAAAATAATTTTTCTTTTTTGTTTTGTTTTGTTTTGTTTTTTCTTTTTATTATTTTCTTATTTTAATTTAATTAAATAATTAAAAAAAAAAAAAAAAAAATGTGTTTTTCATGTAAAGGTGAAAAAAGGTGTTTTTTATGCGGAAAATAATTTCAATTTTCTTCTCTTGTCTTTTCTCGCTATTTTCTGGTTATTTTTTTTTTTTTTAATTAAAGTGAAGCTAAGCAGCAAACAATACCAAAAATAATAATAAACGGAAAAATAAGAAATGAACAAATGGAATTAAATGAGTAATAAATGTGCCAATTTATAAGATAAAATAAAAAGTAATTTAAATTTCGCGGTCGAGATAAAGAAGAAGAAAAAACCCCCACACACACACACAAATTGAGCTACATAAAGTTAGGTCAGGTCAAGTTAGATTGCAACGAAAAGTCAGTAGAACATTTTATTCTTTTTCGTTTTTTCTTTATTATTTTCGTTAAAATCTAATTTTGAATTAAAACGAGACAACAAAAAATGCAAAAAAAAAAAACATCGAATGCCAGCCAACCATCAAGTTAATAATTAATTAAAAAAAAAAAAACACAACCACAACAACGAAATGCATTTAAAAATCACTCAAAGAAATATTCCAACAATAAACAGATGTAAATAAAATAGGAAAAAAGCGACGATTTTTTTTTTTTTTTTAATAATTATTATTAATAATAATAAATAACGATGATGATGCGATTGGTTAATAAAGAATTGAATTTACAAGAAGAAATTAAACAAATAAAAATCGAAGAAGATAAAGAATTAACATTTGCATCAGTTAAAATTTTAGTTGTACGACAAACGAACAGAAAACAACAGACAAGATCAGTATTAAAAAAAATCAACAATAGTAATAATAATAAAAATCACATCACCAGCAGCAACAGTAACAGCAACAGCAATAACAACAGCAACAACATCAGTAACTGGATTAATAAAAACAACTTGTTCGGTTTAATTTAGTTTTAAATTTTTTAAGTTTTATTAGTTTTGCAAGAGAAATTAAATTAATTAATTAGTAAACCCAATAACCAATAACGAATTAAAAATCAAAAATTAAGAAATTTAGAACGAATTCTCGCAGAGATTAATTAATTAATTCACAAGACAAAGAAAGAAAACTTTTTTTTAATCAACGATCATGTCAATGTGATATTTTGACTTCTTTGTGATTCATTTTATTTAATTTAATTTTAGTTTTTAATTATTATTATTTGTTTTAGAGATAAAAATTTTTTATTTGCCTTTTAATCTATTGAGTGAAATTATTTTTGTTTTGAGTGATTTTATCCGGATTTCGTTGATTTTTTTTTTTTTTGTTTCGTCTACGTTTTTATTGGAAGTTTTTTTTTTGTGCTGTGGATAAAAGTGTTCAATTTAATTAATTTTATGTGATAATTAATTTAGAAAAAATTGTGCTTAATTAATTAAAAAAAATAAAAAGGAGAAAAAGTGTTCAGTAAAACAGTGATTTATGGTGACAAATATTCTAGTGAAAAGTAAAAGTGGAAAACGAGTGAAATTTCATTCTTTTTTTTTAATTTAATTTAATTTAATTAGCATCACAATGTAACGGATAAATTAATTTATTTTTTTTGTTTTTGTTTTTGTTTATCTATTCTTTTATAATTTTATTTAATTTTTAATGTGTTTGTGAGTGATAACTGACCTGACTACTGTTAACAACGTAGAACAACAACCCGCTACAGCTGAAAAAAAAAAAAAATAATAATAATATTTTATTTTTTTTTCGGAAGACACAAAAAAATAATAAAAAATAAATTGATAACAAGAAAAAAAAAAAAAAAAAGAAACTAAATACTGATAAGAAACGTCAAAATAACTACTGATAATAAAATTGAGTAAAATAAAATCACTGAAAAGGATTAAGAAAAAAAAAAAAAATATTTTTTTTTTCTTCTCCTCACTCTTTTTTAATCGTAATTGTAAGTTTTATTTTCTGTGCTTTTACACTTAGCTTTAAGTTACTTAAAATGTCTTTTTTTTTAGGTTATTTAACTCGGAAAATTGTGACCAAATCATATGTTTTCCGTTGTAGAGTTTTTTTTTCTTTTCTTTGAAGAATTTTTAGTCCACGTTTTTTATTTTTATTTATTACTACCGTCCACATAATTAAGCAAAAACAATTCTTTGTTTTTAATTTTTCTTAATAAGAATAAATTGAAATTGAAAAAAATTAAAAAAAAAATTCTTGTCGGGGTTGATTTTTCATTACGTTTATAAATTAGCTGGTGGGTTCGGCTGTTTTTCTCAATTATAATTGCAACTGTTTGCTGTATTTCGCTCATATTCTTGGGTTTTTTTTTTTTAGGGAAAATAATAAAAAAGAATAATTTTTTTTTTCTTAAGCGAGAAAACGAGTACAGGAAAGTAATTGTAAAGAAAAGAAAAGAAAAAAACGAAAGTGGGTTGACCTGAAAATATAAAAATAGCGAATTAAAAAAAAAAAAGTTAAAAAATGGCATGTGACGTCATTAGTAATATTCCTCTAAATGTTAAATAAATTTTAATAAATTATTTAAATAAACAAACAAGACAAAAAGTCTGTTGTAAAATATAGCAAAAAAAAAAGTAAAGAATTAAAAAAACCTAGTGTCTACGTCACTGTGTTATGTTTTTACATTATTTTTTTTTTATGAGTTTTTAATAGCTGAAACATTTAATAATTCTTTATTTTTTTTGTTACTTTTCTACTACTTCTTCTTCTTCACATTTTGTTGTGTTCCTTAGTGCCTTTATTTATGAATATTAATTAATAAAAAATGTTTAAATAATAATAATTATAATTACAAAGAAAGAAAATTTCATCGTTTTATTGTAGAATTTTTTTTTTTACTACTTTACTGCTGCTGCTACTGCAACAAAGAATGAAAAATAGAATTTTGTAGCAAAAATAGAAGGAAAAAAAAAAAAAAACACGAAAACCACAGATGAACAGCACAACAAAAAATCAGCTAATTTTTATTATTATTAGATTATTTAATTTTTTTTTTTTTTTTTTGACAATAAGCCAAATATTGTCATCGACAGTTTGTCGATCTTCCTTTTGTTAAAATTGTCCCACATTTCTTGTCTCCTACGATTTTATCGCACAAATACACAAAAACTTTTTATTTTTATTATGACTTTTTTTTTTTTTTTCCTGTGTCTTTTTATTGCAAAAAAAAAAAAAAATCAATAATCGCAATTTTAAAAGTCATTAATTATTAATATTTTATTATTATATTATTCCTGTTTAAAGAATTTATTATTGTCGTCGCGTATTAAATAAGAAAAAAAACTTTGCAAAATCACTTCCTCGATTATGTTTTTTTTTGGTTTTTCTTCTTTTTTTTTTTTTTTTATAGAAAATTCATATTAATTTTGATAATAAATTATGTTTTGTATTGAGATTGTTGTTTATAGTAGTTAAAAATAGTTATATAAAAGTGCAATAAAAACTTCGGCGACTTTTCGTTTTTTATTTTTTAAATTTATTTTTATTTTTAAGTGACAAATCGAATAAAATTTGTGTATTGATCTGTTAAAGTAACCTAAATGCATATATTAAGCGAATTAATTCATGAGTTTGTTACTTAAACTTTTTTTTAAAACTAAATAACTTACTAAAGCTATCCGAAATAAGCTAAGTCACATGAAACTCACTACTTTCTAATCATAGGTTTGTAGTAATTTAGCTACATATAGCCACAAATAATGTAAAATATCTACGAAATACATGAAAGCCGCTCTTTTGGAAGATCTGTCTGTTCAGTAAAAAATTCTTAATATAGCCAGACCACAGAATTAGAATTATAGTAAACCAAAGACCGCTTTACAATGTTAAATATTATTTATTTACCTTGAAATAAGAAAATAAACTTTATTTTGCGTTTTGTTTATAGTAAAATTAATTAAATTTATTACTCTTTAGCCGCACAACGCTATGTAATACGTCTAGTAACCTAGCTCTAGTCACAGCAACATCAACCAAGTTCTGATTGGTTGATTATTCAAATGTTTGTGTTCTAAAAACACGGAACTCACCAAAGTAGTCTAATATAAAGCCTTAAAGAACGGCTTAAGATTCAAGTTTAATAAATAAATTAAAAGAAGATCTAGGAAGGTCGAATTATAATAAAAGCAGCGAGTTTTACATTCAATATTCAAAATTGTCATATTTAGTGGCTTTTATAGTTATTCAAACATGTGTTTCGCTAAATATAATAATAATAATTTTTTTATTTTCTAAACATAAAAGCAAAAAACAATAATTTAAATTTATTTTCGTTTTGTTACTTAATTTAAAATTTAATTTATTTGTAGTAAAAAGCAGTGAAAAAAAAAAAAAAAACAGAAATAAATGTGAACGGAAGTGGTGTGAACCATATTTGTTATGCATAATTATTAGAAGCGCGCTTGATAATATTTATTTGCTTTAAATGCTACACAAATAGTTAATTAAATTGAATTATTATTTGTTTATTTTAAAACTTTTTAACCGTGATGTATTAACGAGTTTTAACTTCATTTAGCTAGACTAAGATTTTTCATCGAAAATGTTGTTAAGAAAAAAATCATTGAAACCAATAAGAGATTAGTCAATGATGCAAAGAGAATTTTAAACAATAAATTAATTAATTAAAATAAATTATCTTTTAAGGCCATTTTATTCATTGTAAATCTGTGGCTTAAGTAGTATTGAATTCGCTAATAATTTATTTTTCAATAATAACGAAAATTTAATGCTTGAAATATTTTTATTTTTTTTTTCGTATTAAATTCACTCAACTTGATAATGAATTTATTGTTGCTAATTTTGATATAAATTTCTCTCTATGAGTTTTACACCAAAAAATAAAAAACAAACAAAAAAAGATAAAAAAAAAAATTTATTTCCGGAATTTATTGCGAGAAATTTAAACTTAAAAAAAGTTTGTAGAAAACATTGGACGCAGCTTATCGGACGTTAGGGATTTGTACCGCGAGTTGAATAAAAGAAACAAAATAAAAAACATTTATACACTAACCACATGTTTAAAGTTTATTTTTTTTCAATTCGTTTTTATTAGTTTTCAGCTACTGATTATTCTTGTTATAAAGCGGAAAAAAAAAATAAAATAAAATAATAAACTACACGATGGGCTATTTAATAGAAAAAAAAAAAACTTAATGAAACGACCTTAAAAACTCATCTCTAAAGCGAAATTAGATTTTTAATTGAGTTGAAAACTGAGTGTTTTTTATGTTTATATTAAGTTAAATGTTTATAGAACTTTAAGCCACTTTAAAGATACAAAAAGAAAAAAAAAATATTTGAATTTTTTTCTTTTCTTTCTTTTCGTTTAATTTTTTTTTTTTTTTTATTTACTAGCAAAATAATTTAACAGAAGTAAATAACTCACACCATGTAGAAACAATTTTTTCAGCTACTTTTTTTTTCTTTTTTTTTTTATTCAGTTCAATGTTTTATAGAAATGAATTTTATTTTTTCGCTGTCCTAATTTCGTTGGTCTTTGCCTAAATATGTATAAACAAATGACGATACCACCCGCAACACGTTTCATTAATAAAATTAACAAAAAATAATCAGCGAAACAGGCGGAAAAAAAAAAAAAAAAAAAAAAAACTTATGACTAATGCACGAATGTATTTAGTCGATTTAAACTTTTAGTTATTCTAAAATTTTAAATTTATTTATTTTATTTATTTTATATTTAGTTTTTTTTTCTTTTTTATCATTTTTAAATTAAAACAAAATCATTTGCAACAACCGAAAAAAAATTAATACAAGATTTATTTATTTATTCAAATTTATTTTTCATTTAAAAAACAAAAAAAAAAAAAAAACAGCAAAGCAAAAATAAATAAAATTTAATTAACAAACAAATAAATTGAAATTAAATTAATAAAACTGTTAACATGGAAATTTATTAATAATAATAATGATAATTATTTATGCATTTTAAAAATAAAAAGAAAGAAAGAAATTTTTGTTAAAATGTCTCAATTAGAAAAGTTAAATTTCGTTATTATTTTTTTTTTTAGTTAATTTCAGTTTAAATGTATTATATTGCGTTAATTAATTAAATTGTTTTAAATTTTTTTTATATTATTAAAAAGTCTTTGGTTGAATTGAATAAAATTTTTTTTTTTTTGTTTTGATTTCGTTACAACTTTCGGTGTTTATGGTTTCGGTATTTTGATTGATGATTTATATTTTATTACTCGGATTTAACATAATTTCTATGCGAAATGTTAATACGATTTTGTTATAATTTTAGTTTATATAATTTGTGGTATTACATTACGTTTAAACGGAATATGGTTTGAGTTTATAGGAAATTATGATTATAAGTACGGTTAATGAGTAAAATACCGCAGTTTTTTTTCTCTGTTTTTGTGTGTATTGCACTGGTTGATTGTGCAGCAGCGGTAGAGTTTTGTCGTTTTAATTAAAGTTTTAATAGAGATCGGGAATAATTAAAATCGCGGTAAAGGATCCGACAAGTTTATTTATTTTTAACTAATTTGTTGGATCTGAAACACTAAAACAATCTTCTAGCCATGAGTGAAATACGGGACTAGTGTACAACTTTCTTCTATCGCAAACCTTACTGGTTTAATTATTTTATTTAACCTGATTTATTCGGTTAAATTTAGCGAATTAAATGTCGTTATGTAATGATGAAATTTGATTTACGTGAGGAATTTTCTAAGACTTTAATTTGTGTTTGTTTTATTCCAAACATTGGAGCTTTTACTTTACTTTTCTTTACTTTTCTTTGAATTAAATAAGTTTGCTTTTGTAAGAGTTTGCATCTTTTGTAATAAATCAGAGACAAACGAATCCCTTTTGAAATAAATTTAAGCACAAAATTTATGGTTTTTTTTTCACAAGAAACTAATTTCGCAGAATTAATTTATTATCGATTAAATACTCTTTGAGTAGTGATATGAACATGTTAAGTAACGTAACGTAACGTAAAGTAATTTGAATTTGAATATTTATTTAAGTAATTAACAAACGAAAACTTGTCATTTTGTTACGTCAAACTTCTTATTGTGGTTTATACAGATTTAGGATTTTTTATTTATTTTTTTGTTATAATTATTACAGGTGCTAATTATAATAATTAATGTTAATTAGAAATCATTCAAATTATAATTTGGAACAGAATAATTATAGAAAACACTTGATAACGTGCCATACATCCATTAAATCGACGAATTATTTCATAAATTAATTATCATTCAATAGACATAGGGATTTTCTAAATTTTTCTTTTGTATGTGACTAAATTATTTATTTTTTATTATTTTTTTTCTTTCTTGTTTGTTGTTTGTTTGTTTGTTTGTTTGCTTATTATTAACATACTTGGTGTGCGCGGTTATTGTTATTTGATGACACTTTGGTTGTTTGTTAATTGTGATAATCATAATTTTTTGATTTATTAGAAGAAATTACAACAAGTTTAAAGAAAAGATTTTCTGTAAAAATAATATTGGTTTTGTGTGTAAATCACGTAGTTTTTTAATAACGAAAATCATCATAAGCGTTGTGTGAATACTGAAATAGCTGCGTAATATTTGTTAATCTTTTTTGTGTGTGTGTGTTTTTTTTATTATTATTTTGGGTTTTTGATATAATTTTTGTAATGCTACGAAGGATAAAAATGTAATAAAAACTCTGTTTAAAGGTTACTTCGATTCAATAAAGGTTTTCACTAAAAATGATAAAACTATAAAAGTGGAATTAGAAATAGCACAAAACCGATTTCTTTTTTTTTCTTGTTATAGGAAACGAAATATTTTATTTCACAATATAATAATTATTTTCATTTTTTCTTTTAATTAATTTATATTTATTTATTTACTTGAGTTAAAAATTTTTATTTTTTTTAAATTTTGTTAAACAATTTCTTTATCGCGAAACGTGATGTTTTTTCACTACAAACCAGTGTGCCAGCTAGCATAAGAAAAGAAAAATTAATTTTTTGTTTATCACAAAAAAAAAAAAAAAAATTAAATAAATAATTAAATCGAATTACATAAATTTAAATAAATAATTTTTCTCAACTCAAGTGATTAATGATTATTTTAAGGAACGGTGTATAAAAGATTAAAATAATAACAACAAAAAAAACGTTCATTCGTTGATTTAACTCTGGAATTTCAACTTTTATAAAATATATTTTATATATTTTATGCTCTAATAATCAGACCAGTTAATGTAACCATCAAGGTTAATCAGATATATTATTGGTAAAAATTGAAAATTGTACTCAGCAAATACGTCATTGATGGTGTTTTCTTCGCTACAAAGACAAAGCAAAATATAAATCGTCCAATTAGTGTTAAATTAATCGATTTTTTTTTTTTTTTTGTTTTTTACTTTACTCTACAACTACTCGCAAATACCCTCCATTCATTTCTCTGACATTAATAAATAAAATAATAATTATTATTATTATTATTGAGTTTTTGTGTTAATAATAAAACGAAGTAAAGAAAAAATATTTCTTAAATGGAAAAACTAAATACAACAAAAAAAAAAAAAAAAAAAAAATCAATTGCAAAAGAAAATGAAAAAAAAGAAAAAGAAATAAGAAATAAATAAATAATAAAAATACAAAACACCACAAGGCCATTTTTATTATTATAATTAATGTATATATGTATATATATATTTATTTATTTATTTAATGTAATATTATATAAACATTTAATGTGTCATAAAAATAAAAATATAAATATGAAATAGGTAAAAATGTAATTGGTTATAAAAAAAAAACAACAGAACAATACTAATAATTATGCGACCACACAATGATTACTTAAACTGAAATTAGTAAAATGAGTACTGCTAAAACTATGTGTACAAGGAATGTTAATATAAAAAACAAATAATCTTTAATGAAGTAACAGTGATAATAATAACAGTTACTGATTGTCCTTTATTATAATTATAATCGTTTTTAATTGCAGAAATAATAATTGTGATCGATTTATCGTAAATTTTTTTGATTCTTAATTAAAATTATTATAATTATAATAAAATAATCACTGTAAATTTGACAATAGCAGTGACTTGAGAACGCCAAGGATTTATAATTATTAGTTTTGTGTTCGATCTTAGACGCGGCTATAGAATTATCCACTAAAATCATTAAAAATGTAATAAATCTAAGGAAAATGTTGATACGATTGTGAAATCGTTAAAAAATATCACTGTACTTAAATATTTACAATAATAGTGATTTATAAATGCGTATTTTAGACTATTTTTAATCGATATTTGTTGTTAAAATGAATTAAAAATGTTTTTTCCTAATAAAATTTTTATCAAATGAAGGAAAAGATTGATAAAAGTGATAAATTCTTAAAAATAATCACTGCACATTAATATTTATAATAACAGTGATTTATAAACATGAAATACCTACTCGCGGCAGTAGAATTTTAGACAAAAAGTTGATCTTTAATGTTTAGTTGGCGTGACTAGTGATTTACAAATGATTCTTTTTCAATAAAAATTAAAAAAAAAGAAAAAAAGTCTGATAACAGTGATAAATTCTATTAATTTATTAACATAATATGCTGCGAAGGACATTTAAATATATATTTTTCGTTTGTTTAAAATATATATATATATTTTTTTTTTGAGTTTACACCAGTTATAACCGGTATTAATAATGACACTGCTATTTTGGCAATCAGTGTCGATTACATTGTCACTATTACTAAGGCTGTCACTGTATGTTGCTGTTATAAAGCAAATTACTAAATTACATAACAAACATACATTACGCTAATGAAGTGTGAAAATAATATTAATTATTATAGACAAAAAAAAAATCCGCAAATGCTAAATTACTTTCTCTAATTTAATTATTTTCTTTCTTTTCGTAATGATAAATACGAATTAAAAAAAATAATAATAAACCAAAAAAAAAAATAATTATTATCACACTTTAAATATTTATTTAATGCTGAATTACAACAAACAACAAACAAGAATAATTCACTCTGTGAATTAAAAATAATTTAATTTAAATTAAGCAAGCAAGCAAAAAAAAAAAAATTGATGACTATTAAAACTGATTAAATAAAAATAAAATAAAAAAATTTCACACTGACGTAAACTTGGAGAATGTTTTTTTTTTTTCTTTCTATTTTAATTTATTAGGCTGTGTAGGCAAATTTTGTTGTTTATTTAATAATTCTTGTTATGATTTTTATATTTATTTAATTAAATAGATTTTAATTGAAGTTTTCTGATGTTTTTTTTTTATTTCATTCATGATTTCTAGGTGCTACAACTTTATTTAGTTTTGTGCAACCAAAAAAAAAAATTATATACAAAAAAAAAACCACCAAGAACCTTTGTTATCAGTTTAGCTTGAAATTTCATTTACATAAAATGATTGAAAGACCGCAAATCATTCGTTTATATAACTAAACAATATGAGTGCTTTTTAACACTAAAAATCCAGTTAAAAACTTTTTCAATATAAGACAAATACTAGATAAACAACAAAAATGTTATCAGCAAAAGCTGGTTAATACACTACGTTTTTGGACATTATTTATCACAATTGTTTGTAAAATAATAATTAAAATTCCTTAAACCCATTGAAATGTTAGTTGGTTGGTTGCTTTACACTCTGTTACTATTTCTCACACGAAAACAATAAACAACAAACACATTGAAAATGAATTTGCATTCAATTTTGATCACTTACACTATTGTGTTTAATAAAATTAACGTTTTGTCAATTTTCTATGTTTATATAATATTTATTGAGTATTTTTTTTTTCTACACACGATAAATAATCAAAATCGGTAATTATAGAATAACAAAAAAAAAATGAAGAAAAAACGAACGTACAACGAACATTAAATTATAGAATAATAATAAATAATCTTTAATTGTTTTGTTTTCTTTCTTGTAATGGAAAACCACTGTGTAATCACCAAATAATAATTTAAAAAAAATTATTTTTTATTATTTTTATTTCATCACTACCACGTTTAAACTGCAAGCGCTTATACCATAACTGAACAACAACACAGCGAATAAATAAATAAATAAAATTGTAACAACAACGCTTATAAATAATTCTTTAAAAACTATTAATAAAACGCACGTTTTTTGTTTTTTCTTTCTTTATTTTTGTTTTATTCTGCTCTTTCGAGAAAATTTATTCAAAACTTATAGCGTTTTTGTGTGGTTCATTTTTTTTTTGTTTAATATTGGTAAAAACAAAAATTGTTTTACTGTTTTACTCGTTAAATTTTATCTGACATTTATGCAACCAGATGATAAAAGATATTCAAAAAATATAGCAAAAAAAAAAAAAAAAAAGGTTCTTTTGTTGTGCTTTATCTCTTATTTTTGTAAATCTATTGAAAAAATTTAATATGTGCAGCAAAGTTTTTAATACGTGTAAATGAAAAAAAAAAAAAAAACAAAAACGTCGGGATTTAATTATAATGCTTGAAGGAGAGTAAACAAAATAATGGGGATTTTTAGTTTTACTACCTAAAATATGCCTTAGTTTATTGTGTCACATCTGCAGTATATTTAGAAATCGAACTATGATCGTTTTATCATTAAGAAAAAAAAACCCTTTCATCTACGATGTATGAATAAAATAAGATAAAAACACAATTCGGTTAATTTGTGCCTGAATAACCAGGGTCCGTATAATTACTAATAAGAAAATGTAAATATTTCCATTACCAAAATGTGTATTAATAATGATTTTTCTCTCTATTTGTTCTTAGTTATTTCTAAGGTTTTTTTTGTTGTCGTCTTCGATAAGGTTTCTTTAATAAGGAAAAGACTTATTGACATTTCTTATCTAATCTTACTTAATTAGAAATGGAAAATTATACGAAAGATAAATTTGATTATTATTATTATATTTTTTTTCTTAATGGTTAATGATTGAATAAATTATTATTTTATTAATTGCTAGTTAACTCGTTCTTATTAATTAGTATTTATGGGGTATAATTGGTCATTTGTTGTACTGCTAAAGGACAGTGCGGTAGTCCTACTATGAGTTGTTTGTTATAACACAGTAACACAGTCACTTGACAACTGACTGTAATTAAGAAAAGTAAAAATTTAATTACACTGGAAAACAATATAAAAAATTTTTATTTTCCCACTTTGATCACAATGATTTAAAATTCAATTAAAAATCATTAAATAATTTCTTTTTTTTTCTTTATTTATTTTTTAATCAATTTGAAAGCAATATAACATTTTGTAAATTAATTTTATTCAATTTATTTATTTTTTTTTATTAAAATGAGTACAACGCACGCAATTAATGACATAACGAAAAGTTGGCTTAAAATATAAGTAAAAAGCATAAATCAACAACCTCATAAAAAAAAAAAAAAACCAAAAAGTAAAGAACTTGATTTCTGCTGTTCGAAAAGAACCAAAAAATTTTTATTTTTAATCGATAAGAAAACAAAAAAAAAGTTATAAACCCTGTCTGTTCCTAAACTGTTTGTTTGTCCAGCAATCGAAGGTTGAACTTTTTTTTTCTTCTCTACTCTTTAAACGAAGCGAGATAATTTTTTTTTTCTTTTCATTTCAAATCACTTCTTTTGCTTAGTCTTTGAATTTATAATTTTTTTTTTCTGAATATAAACGAAACACCAACTATAGCAGCAACAATAACAGCATCACGGTAGAAACTGCTACAGCACTAATAACACCAACAACACACAAAAAAAAAAATAAAATAAAAAAGTGTTAATTTGTGTTAATTGAAAATGAAAACAAGTAAATTTGTTTGAATAAAATAATTAAAAGAAAAAGACGACGATCAATTTGATGATTATGATGATGATGCGATGATTGCTTTAATAAACAAAACCAAGAAAAAGAAAAAAAATTCACGCTCGATTATCGCGTAAAATCGCTCGGATGAGTAATCAAGTTGATTTCTGTATTTAAATTAAATTTTTTTTTTATTTTTGTTATTTTTATTTTATTTACTTTTATTTCTTCTTGTTATTGTTAATTTTAGATTGAAGTGGTTTTTCACGCTTTTTTCTTTTCTTCACTCTCCTCTGGTGTTTTATACATTTTTAAACATTTGACGTAGAGAAAAAAAAAATGAAAAGAATTCTACTCAAAAAAACCGATGTGAAATTTGAGTTATTCTGCTGTTGATGATTTTTTAATTACATTTTTTTTTTTTTTTGTTGTTGTAGTAATTATTTTTATTACTTGATTATTTGTTATTTAATTAATTAAAAGAAAAATAGGAAAATTTTTTGTTATTATTTAATTAGTTTAGTTAATAAAAACAGAAAACAAAAAACGAAAAATGAGTAATTTTTGTTGTATTTATTACTCATTAATAATTTTCGATTTTTATTTTTAATTACTTTTGCTTTTAATTATTCACTGTTTTCTTGCAAAAATATATACGTTATAAATACGAATTACTAAAAGAATTAAATTATAAAAATTTCCAATACCATTTTTTTTTGTGAGTAATATTCGTAAGTGAAGATTCAATGTAAATTAATTAAAGCAAATAGTGGAAACAGCGTAAACAAAATTCCATTATTTGTTCTTTAAGATTTGTGTGTAAAATACGTAAAAACACAAAATTTAATTAAGAGTTAAATAAATAAATTAAACGATTTACGGTTTATGATTATTCAATTATTGACATAAAAAAAAAATGTCATTGGAATAACTGAAGTGACGAAAACAAACGTTAATTTGGATATAGCTGAAAGTGTTTTGTTTTTGTGAAAATATTCTGATGTTTCTCTCTTTTTTTTTGGATTAAATAATATGTCGAGACTTTTATCTTATATATCTTAGTCCAGTGGCGTCGTTTATAATCATTATCCTGACGTCTTATCGTCTCTGTGGTAATTTTCTGCATATTTTTTTTTCGTATTTTCATTTCATTCAACAATCAAATCGACTGTTTTCCAATTGTAATCAACCGTTTTTTTTTTAATATAATAAAAAAAAATTTCTTTATTCCTCTAAATGCATTTGAATTCAGTTTATTGAACTGTTTTTTTTTCTTGTTTATTTAAGCTGCTTGTTACATTAAAAAATGAATAAAATCTTGTGACAGTAAAGACGAAATAAATTGATGAATAATAATGCAATGTCTCCCATCATTTTAAAACAACCACAATAAGTAAATTAAGAAAAGCAACGTAAATTAATAAAACTTAACTTAAAACCAATAAAACGACATAAATGTAAATAATATAAATAAAATAAAAATTAACTCGCGTAGTTTTAATGGCTTGTAAAAAAAAAAAACAACAAAAAAACCATAACAAAACCAGAGATAAAAAAAAAAAAAAAATTTGCATAGTCTAAAACCAATAAAAAAAAACGAATTATTTTAAGAAGCAAAATAAATAAATAAATAAAATAAAAATAAAACTTGACGTTGATTTATTGTCATTTTCTTAAAATAATAAAAAAAAAAAATTCTCAGTTTTTCATAGATAATCAAACTGGGTGCGACACAAATATTTGATTGTGATTCATTCAGCTTGATCTTTAACAATTCAATAAGCAGTTAAAAATATGTTTATTAAAAGAAAAATCATAATCAGAAAACAGAAAACAGAAAAAAGCAATCAAAATTTTAACATAAATCGATTATAATCGATTTGGTGTTGGTTTTATGTTTTATTAGCGGCGTTTTATATGCGGAAAGATTAAACTTAGTACACTGACACGTAGAAGGCCACATCGTTATCACATCTTTTATAAGCTTAAACCTTTTTTTTTTGTTGGCATAAGCATCGACTTAAGAACGACAATAAATAATTAAATAAGTAAATTTCAATAAAGCTTAGTGTTCATTAACAACCAGGCCTATATCTACCTGTATGTAAATTTTTTTTTTTTTTTTAATCAATAAAAAATTATTTGGTTAAAGCTTTCAGTTAAGTTAAAATCGAAGAAACAAAAGCTTTCAAATCAATAAGAAGATTAATATTAAACAAAAAAAAAAAAATTTATAACAGATTAATACAGAAAACACAAAATTTTATGCCATAAATTTAAAAAAAAAAAAAAATTATTTATTCCGTCTAGTAAAAACTATGAAAGATAGATAAACACGGATGTAAATTATATCAGTGTATATAATCAAGTACAGTATTAAGAAAAAGCTTCTACGTTTATACATTTTTTATTTTTTTTTGATCGTTTTCAATATTTAATCGTTTTAGATAATTTTTACATAAATAACTCATATCGATTCCGTGTTGACACTGGTGTTATGGTTTAAAAATATTTTTACTTTTTATTAAATACTTTACTGTTTGGAATATTATGCAACATAATATGGTTCCGTGGTGATTAATTAAAGAAGTTTTTGGAATTTTTGTTTTGTGCTGGATTCTGCTGGATTTTTAATAATTTTTTAAAGTTATTAGTGGAGCTTTTGTTGTGTATGCAAAAAAACCACGGAATGCAGACGTTAGTTTAGTCTAGTGTTAAACTTGCTCAGTAAAATCTCTAGCTTAAAAGGGGCCTATCTTAGACGAGTTGCTTCAATAATCTGGTTTTCCCTTTCTTTGTTAATTTTCGGTGCTAATTATTTCATTTCGCAATCGACTATCCTTAGGAATAATTAAAATTTCTCAGTATTTCTGCAAGTTTGTCAATTTTAATTCTCTTCACAATTCTCTACATAATTATCTACACGAAAGGGTATCGAATAAATTGCTACGGACAACACTGCATCCTATAAACATCTTTAACTATTCGGTTATCAAATTTTTTCCCTTGTACATTTTCCCATAAATGTCTAGCTACCATAAAATGAATGAAATTTATTAAAGAAACTTTTCTTAATTACTCCACTTATAAAAATAGTTTATACGACTTTAGTCTTTGAATTAGCTAGAATTTTTTTTTTTCTTTCCAATTTGTTTCTTTCTAATTTCTTCTAATTTCGTGGTATTTTATTATGAATTATTAAAGAATAAATAAAGAAAGAAAAAATTAATTTTATTTTGCCATTAAGAATAAAAAGCAAACAAATCGATTAGGTTAATTTAATTCAAACAAATTACCTCATCAAAAATTTGAAATGAACGTAGGAAAAGCCATTTAACTAATACAAGTTAAATGAAAAAAAAAAAAAAAACATGCACAAAAATGTCATTTATATTACTTAAACCACCTTAATCGTTTCTAATACGTCTTAGTATAAGTGTGATCAATTGTTTTGTTATAAAAACAAAAAAAAAAAGACGTTAAATCGCGTGTTGTATGGTCATCTAAAATTCAATTTTATATTTTCTGCAATAAAAAAAAATTACAACACATTGAAACATCTACTTGGGAAAAATGTTTTTCATACACAGGAATACTTAATGTCCGGAACCGGACAACGAAAATTATGTGTAACCAACTAAAAATTGACGTTATTAAGATGATTATTGCCTTTAAAACCATTTTATCTCCCTTTTGAAGTTCTTTTCAAGAAAACATCCATTCTGCTTACAGCTGGAAATAAAGGATCAATAGATAAGACGTGGTCATTACACCAGCTTTACATTAAAGATAATTAAATTTTTCGTTTTTTTGTATTAATAAAATCTTACTGTAAAAGCTTAAACAAAGTTTCGCTAACAATGACAGCATTATTATTCTATAAAAGCACAGAAAAACGAAATCACGGTGGTTGACCTCATTATTTTTCTTTTAAAAAATTAATTTTTTTTTTTTTATTATGTTTATTTTTACGTTAAAACCACCCACGTATCCCAACAAAAAGGAAAACACACGAAAAACGTAAAATGAAATAGAAAGAGATGTGATGGTTAGAAAAAAAACCTCATCAAGCAAAATAAATTTCAAATCAATATCGGTAATAAAAAAAAAAAAAAAAAATCAGCAGTTAAAAGCTCTTTTCATTTTTTTTTAAAACTTTTTTAAGTTTATTTTACAACATATTTTAATATATTGCAATTTTTTTTATCATCGTAACGATCGGTTTTACACCTTTTTTTTTTTTTTTTTTTATTTGTGAGTTGTTGATGTAATTCGATTTTTATTTTTATTCAGTAATTTTATGAAGAAAAAAAAAATACAAATTCGATCTAAATTCATCTAAATAAACCAGATGAAGTTCAATCAGCGCATACTGCATAATCATCAGGTCAAATATTATTGTGTGAAAAGCGGAAACGTATCATCATAATTTTTAAATATTTCCACCCTTTATTTCCATAGTGAAATGAATAAATTTTACGAATCAATCATCAGCATACACACACACACACACATTGATAGATGGCACGCGGCGTACACATTTTTTGTTTTATTAAAGTAATAAAATTTTTTTTTTTTTTTTAATGCATAATTAAAGCGACAATAATTTTTTGTGTTTTATTTTTTGTTAATAAAGGATTAAAAGCTTTTTGGATTGTACAACAAAAATAAAATAAGAAAACGACAGAAATCAAAAAGTTTATTTAGATTTTTTACGATTTAAAATAAAAAAAAAAAAAATTGCCGCTGCAATTAAAGCTTAACAAGGCTATTAAAAAGCTTTAAAATTCTCTTTGCAAATATCAATAAATAAAAAGAAAAATCCTTTGGCATTTTACTCAAAATAAAAGTTCTAATTGGCATTCAAGTAGAGAGAGATTTTTGTTGACCTTATTGGGAAAAAAAAAAATTCACGAAAAAAATAAAGCATAAAAGTAAAAGTTTGCATTTTTTGCGATCACCTATAGAAAGGTAGCGCAGAAACAAAAATATTTTTCGTATAAATAAAAAAAGGAAAAAAGTGAAAGTTATTGGATGGGTAACAAATGCCAACCCCGTAGCATTTTTGTTTTATTTTATTTTCGACAGAACCATTTAATTTTTCGTTAACAGTGCGATGAAAATGCGATCATAATAAGAAGGAAACTTTGCAGTAAAAAAAAAAAATATATATATTGCTTAGTTTGTACGTTTGCCATACAATAAAAAACCGGAGTAAATTGTTGTGCTAGTCCCCAAACCACCCTATTATTTGTTGTAAAAAGTCAATAGAACCGAGTTTTATTTATATACAATTTACGTTTTATTAACCATTGAGTACGTTTCTACCGTTCCTGTAGCTTCATCTTCTTCATATTTTACGTTTATTTTGTGACCGTCACCACCGAAATACAAATTTTTTTTTTTAGGATAAAATGAAAGCAAAGTGTTATCCGATTAAAATCGTTTTTGGTTGGAGTTTTTTTTATTTTAATTTATAACTTTTTTCCTTCTGTGTTGTTTATTCGCTTAATAAGGGTTGTGAACATTTTAAAATAATTTTTTTATTATTTTTTCTAATGGATTATATTAAAACATTTGTTTATTGCTATTTTTGTTCTAATTGGGTCACATTTATTATGTTTATGCTCCGTAGGTGGTTTTAAGGAGATTTAGTCACCAGATTTAGATTTGCAAAGTGGTTGGTTTTATACAATTTTTTTTTTTTTTTTTTTTTATACTTTCTTTTCGTTTGGTTCTATTACTAGAATAAGATTCTAAAAAAAAAATCGACCCTTTTGTACTATTTAAAGGTTATTGTCGTTGGGCTCATCAAAAAATATTCATGATTTTAGAAGTTTTTCTTTTATTTGTTCCATGTTTTAGGATAAAGTTTTTAATGTGGATTAATTTGACAAAGAGTTTTCTTTCAGAAATATTCAATTATGATTTCATTTTGGTTCTAGGGATCGTTTAATTAATTTTTTTTAAACACCATGGTCATTTCTTGAGTTTTTGCAACAGTTTTATTCTTTATTACTTTTAAGCTTTGTCTATAAAGTCGCTTAAGAACACTGTTTGCTTCAGAGCAACTTCTAATCATGTGTGTACGGTTTTTTTTACAGTGCCTCGGTACCCAGCGGTCATTTATTGGCCATGTTTAGTGTACTGAACATTTTTCTCTCAGTTTCTTAAATAAAATAAAATAAAATTGTATTTATCCATAATTCAACCATAAACATGAAAAAAAAAAATTGCACAACCGTCTCACATAAATTCTATAAAAGCTTTCAGCTGTTATTTTCCTAGGTCTCTAATTATATTCTTTAAACAACAACAAAGGCCATCTCTTAAGAAAAATTAAATCTGGGTTATTACAAAATAATATTGATGACCTTTTTCCCTAAACACATAAACATCACAAAAATAATAATGAAAAAACAAAAACAAACGAGAAAAAACGCTAAATTCTTTCCAAAAAAAACAAAACAAAAAATTGAACATTTTCCACAAGCTTTTTTTTTTATTATTATTATTATTATTATTATTATTAAAAACTTAGAGAAATATTTCAAATATTTTGTTATTAAGGTTAAGCAAAGTATAATAAAGATGATAAATAAAAAAAAAAAAGGTTAATGGTGGGTGGGTTGGTGGGTTTTTGTAGTTGGTTTGGTTATTTATTTTTATTAAACATTTCTATTATTTTTAATAAAAACAAAATAAATAAATAAATAAAAAATTTTAGATCTGTATTGACTTGTATTTTCCAGTTCGTTTTTTTTTCTTCTGTATCATTTTTACTTGACAAAAAATATATCTGTTTTTATTTTTTTATTTTTTTAAGACTAAAGTTTACTTTTTGTCACTGGTTGTAAGTTTAGTTTAAAGAATAAACAACACAACACAACAACAATGATAATATCAAAAATATAAGCAAAATTGAAACGTAGAGCATACGAATCAATATTTATTATAAATGAAACGTAACGAAATGGTAAAATAAATGTTTCCAAAACGTGTACATCCGGTGCCTTCATCATTTTACTTTATTATACAAGCGCAAAAAATAAAAAATAATAAATACAAATAAATTACGTTAAATTATTCAGGTAACATCAGTAACCAGAAAAAAGCTTCTTTTTTTTTTTTTGTTGGAAATTAAATTCAGTTTTTCTACTAGAAATTTTCCACTGTAATAAGTAAATAAAGATCAATTTTTTTTCGCTGTTGTTGTTATTTATTTGTCTTAGATATGTTTAAAGAATTATTATTGGAATCGTATATAGTAGAAACGGAAGTAATTACCTCAATCTAGCTATAAATAATACACTCAAGTGCTGTTTACTTCTGTTTTTTTTTTTTTTCTTTAACGCATTTTACTTAATAATCATGTTTTGCGTCTTGTTTAGTATTTTTTTGTTATACCTTTGCTTGATTATTACATTTCAATACAAAAAAAAAATAAGAAACAAATAAAATCCACCCCAATAATAACCCTTTTTCTTCATCTGTTGTTCTCTCTTTGCGTTACTATTTCACTTTTTTTTATTTATTTATTTACTTGTTGTACATTCATAAAGCAGAACAGCGAAATACGAATAATAATAAAGAAAATAAAAATGAAACGAGAAAAAAATCTTTTTTATTTGAAATTTATTATAGAGAGGCAAAAAAGCTTCGAGAGAACTTAGGAAGCTTTTTAATATTTCTTTACTTATTTTATTTTTTTTCGAATATTATTATTTCTTCAACACTCCCCCTGCCTTTTTTTTTACTGTATCTACTGCTGCTGCTTGTATATTTATTTATTTTCAAATGAAAATATTTTATTTTATTTTATTTTATTATTTCGTATTTATATCTAGGGAATTTCAATGAAAATTTACATATGTGAAAGAAGGAAAAATAAAAATAAAAAAAAAAAACGTAAATAAATAAGAGACGAATATCATAAGCTAACGTTAAAAAGAAATATAAATAACATTGCAAAGTACAAAGTAGAATGAATAAAATAAATAAAATAGGAAAAACAAACACAAAAAAAAAAAGAAAAAAAAAGCACGATAAAATGATCGGATTTTATCGAAAAATGTACAGGAAAAAAACAAATACAGGCGAATAATTCTTTTGTAAATTTTGGACTAGCACGCATATCATAGGTTTAATAAACGTAAAAAAAAAAGAGGAAAAAAACAAACAAACAAACCAAATACGATCGTTTTCGACAAGTTTTTTTTTTTGTATTAAATAAGAAGAAAAGAACGCAAAAGTTATTTCCGCTACTAGAGTTTTTTTTACCTGAACAACAAAACGTTTAACGGTTTAGATAAACGTAGAAAATACTTTAAAAGCCACTCATTCAGCACATTATTGTGTATTTCTTAAGAGATTTATGCTTTAGAAGAAATTTTCGCCCCATCACACAAATCACTTATTTAGTTCGGTCAAATAGTCTTAGCAACGAAATTATATTTTTTCTAAGAAATAAGAAATCTGTTCGCTGTACGGTTTAAATAAAATTTTTATTACGTTTGCACAACGTTTTTTTTTTTTTTTTGGATGTATTTTAATTTTAAAATTCGAGTAAAATCCAAATAAAAAACCAGTAAAAATAATTAATTAAAACTTTAATGCAGTATTTGTTTCAATTTTCAATCTTTATGATCATTTATCTATAAACTTCTACACGATTTAAAATTAACAATGGAAAAGGATGAGAATTACGAACTTCGATTATTCTTTTTTTATTATTGTTTAAACTCTGTTCGTCGCGTTAACGATAGTAGTTAAGCTTCCACCAAAACCCGTATCATACGAAAAGCTATTGATTTAGTTCTGCAGCAACACAAATAAATCTATAAAAATCCATTACAGCAGTAACAGAATATCTTAAATCAATTTTAAAAATGAAGAAGCATCGATGACATGAAGACGGAAAATGTCTCATGAATTATTGTGCATTAAAAAAAATGTGAAAGCTCAATCATTTTTTTTCTTCTTATTTTTGTTTATTAAAAAGATATTTTAAAGCTTTTCTCCCGAACTATAATTTCCAATAAATCTAAGTCACGTTAAGCTACTTTAAAATTTACTAAGTGAAAACACTTTGTTAAAACGATTTGTTAAGTTAAGAAGCGAAGAAAATCTTTTACTTGAAACTAAGATAATGCGGTTAAAGTTTTTTTTTATTATTATTATTTTTTTTTTTTTCATTTGATTTAAGGATCGTTTAGTCAGTGCTTTTTTCAGTTATGCTATGCTATGCTAAGTTTAATTTACCTTTTATAAATAGAAGATAAATTAAGTTAACTTTCGCTATAATAAAAGTTAGGTTAAAAGAGCAGCAAATAAATTTCTAACTTTATGATATTATTTCGTTACACGAAGGAGTAAATTTTAAAGGAGTAAATAATAATAATAAGAATTTCTTTTTTTTTTTTATCTGAAATAGATGTAAGAGTTAGCTTTAATCTGGTGCGTGCTGTCCAACAATATTATCACTTTATTACCTAGCAGAAATGTATTCTGTTCGTTTTTTCTTTTTTTTTTTGCTTTTCATACGGATCCGGTGTGTTATAAAAAAAAAAAAAAAAAATGTAATGCAATAAGAAAAGTTGATATAATTATGGTTGAGTAAGGTGTAAAAATGAAATAAGTTATTTAGGTAGAAAGCATCACAAAAAAATAAAATAATTAACGTTGCAGCCAACCAAGCCATGTATACTCTAGAGCAAACAGAACACACAGAACCAACAAAAAAAAAAAAAATAAAATTATTATTTTTCTAAGTGCTGTTTGCTGTTTGCTGTTTGCTGTTTTCTTCTCTCTTTTTTCTATTTTTTTCCTTCTGCATTCTTAACAAAATAATTAAATTGAAAAATTCATATTAATCAAAACAATTTTTTATTTTTCATCAGAAACAATTAAAAAAGTTTTTTATTTTATTTTTTATTTTAATAACAAAAAAAACTAATTTAAAGTAAAATATGCAAAGTAAATTTGTAATCAAAATTATGGCCTTGGTTTGTGTAGTACGATCGAAAATTATTATTTTTATTTTTTTAATGTGCTTTACTGATAAATAGAATTTTTTTTTTTTAATTATTTATTAATTCACGTTAATTAAATTTATATAATACGTAAAAATGTTACATAAAATCGGGAACCCGAGTGTGTAAAGTAGCGGAAAAAAAATTGTTTTAATTGAAAATTTTTATTTTGATTTTTTAATTAACGAAAAATTTATTTTTTAAAAGATTTAAAACAATAAAGGAAAAAAAAAACAAACACACACTGGTGGGTGAATTTGTTTAATAACCAGAACAGGGGTGAACGCAGCTTATTATTTTTCAATAATTCAACAAAGAAATTTATTTTTATTGATTGGGAAATTTTTTTCTTTTTACTTTTTTCTGTGTTGTCGTGTTTTGTTGTTTATTTATTTAAGGAGAGTCATTGTTATATTTATTGTGTATATTAAATAGGAACAAAAAAAAAAACTATAATATGTACATGAGAAATTATTAAAACCGACTCACCTGTACTTGACATAAGAATAATAATAATAATAATAATAATAATAATAAAAAAAAAACACTCTGTGTTGTTGCTAAATGCAGAAATAAAAATAAATAAAAATGAATAAAAACAGCGACGTCGTATTTAAATTAATGATGCATGAAGTTTTTTCTTTTTGCTATTTTTGTTTAAATATTTAATTACAGAGAGAAAATTAAAAAAAAAAAAAAAAAACTAAAAAAATCGATTTAATGAGCAATTTTTAACGATTTATTGAAAGTTTTTATTATTAATGAAAAAAAATCGGAAAAGCAGTGCAAAAATTAAAAACTAAAAAAAAAAAAAATTGTTTTGTTTTTGTTGCTAAGCTTTTTGTTTTTAGTTCCTTCAACATAACACAACACAAAACCACAATTTATGCTGGAATTTTCGTTGGAATAATAATTCTAGAGTTTATTCTGGAAATGTTTTTTTTTTTTGGAAAATAAAAACCAAGAAAGTGGTAAAAACATTACGTAATAAATAAAACGGTCATCCAGTCTTAACGTTAAGCTAGGCTTAGG
This sequence comes from Ptychoptera albimana, assembly GCA_961205885.1. Lineage (NCBI taxonomy): Eukaryota > Metazoa > Arthropoda > Insecta > Diptera > Ptychopteridae > Ptychoptera > Ptychoptera albimana. Next base: position 23,762,438 of record OY540804.1, read on the forward strand.
CTATGTTTTTTTTTTTTTTTGCTGAACATATGTTCTATGTTTCTATGATATTTTTTTGTAATCAAATAAATTTTATTCATTCTCAAAAAAAAAAAAAAAACAGATAAATCTTTCGACAACGGTAGGACACATACCGTAGTAGCATAATAATAGTGAATTAAACCGCAACAACGAACAGAATAAAGATTTAGTTGAATTACTGAAAAAAAAAAAATCCTTAAGCACAGAACCACATGGATCTAGTTTAAAGTGAAAACAAAATAAAAAATGTTGTCTAAACTTTAATAGAAAAATTAAAAAATAAATCAATTAATCTTAATCGCGATAATATGGACACAATAAAAAGCTCGTAATAGTTAAAAATAAATAAATGTGGAAAAAAAAAAAAAAAAACGCCGGATGACCTCATTAATATTTGTTGACTGTTTTTATTTTATTTTTTTTTTGTTACCAACCAACCCCTACTAGCTTTGCTTTAACTCATGCAGAAAGTTTTTCTTTTTATTATTTTTTATTTTTTCGTTGCCATTATCCTTTCGTCATATTTAATGTCACCAAGTTAATTGAATGAACATCAATGACAAACCAATCCTTTTCAATCAATACAAATCAATTTAATTCTAATGAGATGGTAAATGGTTATTAGTTTGTTCATTATTATTGGCTAATAAAAAATGAAATTTTTTTTTCTACCTTGATGTTTATATTACTTGGCCGTGGCTTTTTTATTTTGGCCTGTTAAAACAATAAAGAAAAAAATAAAATAAAATTACTCAATCCATAAAAGTCGATTTTGATTATGTTTTTGTAAATATAATCATTAAGGAAGTTAAACATTAAAGGCATATTAAAGGCTAAATTAAATGTTTAAATTGTCCACCCATATAATTAGTTAGGGTGTTTTTCTTATTCACATATTTTGTCGTTTTGGAAAGAATGGAAACTTCCGATTGTTATTTTATTATATTTTCACCATTAACAAAAAAAAAAAAATGTTTGTCGATAAAATTTTACTTTGTCAAAGTATTAATGATTAGCGCAAATAAATATCTAACCACCACCCTGTTAGTTAATGTTAACGTTGAATTTTTTTTTTATTTTTATTCACCTCTATCACTATGTTGACAACACATGATCTGCTTTTAGTTTGATTGATTTTCCAGTTAAGTTTCGATAAAACTTTTTCTACTTTTAGCACATAACACGTGTGTTTTATAATGTTTACGTTAGGTTCAAACCCCATTCATATGCTTTAATGATGACGATAAGTACGATGAAACTGTTTAACGTTTGGTGAACTTTTGACCTTTTTAATAAGGCGAATTACACTAAAATAATAACAAAAAAACGCTAAGAAATTACACACAGATGAATTGAATGTTTCTGGGTAACAAAAATTCGTATCGTACGTTAAGTAAATGAAAATAAAAAATTTTCTATATAGCAAAATACAAAAAATTAACAAAAAATCGATAATGAAAGAAAGAAAAAAAAAAATGTATATCTATGACAAGAAATTTAATTAAATTTTATTGCTAATAAAATTAAAACAAACTTCTTTCCAAAAATAAAATAAAAAAAAAAGAGTAAAACTCCTATAACCTAGCAGCAGTAAAATTTAATTGAAATTGTCGTGCATTTTACCTGCGGCATTATTTCACCAATCATCCCAATAATATAGAATTTGTATTTTTTTTTTTCTTTATTATTAAAAGCATATTTATATGTGGTTACATCAGCATTTTTTTGTTAATACAGATAAAACAAATTTAAATAAATAATAATTTTAAATCAATTTTATTCATTTTTCTTTTGAAATTTAATTCCATTAATTTCTCCTGGTTTTTACTTTAGTTAAGTGAATTTTGTTTATATGTTTGTAGTTTAAAAAAAAAAAAAATCTAGTTAAGCAGCAACAGCACATTAAAACAATAAATAAATTATTAAAGTCCTTTTTGCGTTGTTTTGTTCTATTTCCAAAGCAACGACCATATGAGACAACGTAATAGTGGAGCAGCAGCAACAATAATAATAAAAAATAGAAAATGAATAAAAAAGCAGCAAACAGTATGTGGTTTTCCGGTAACATGTATTTTCTATGAGTTGTGGCAATTAAACTGGGAAACAATAAAATAATATTAATAAATGATAAATGGAAAAAAAATGTGAAAGCTTTTCCCTTCCGGACACCCAGCTATCATGAGTTTAGTTTTTTTTTTAGCTTAGCTTAACCCTATTGCGTTGTTTTTTTTTTTATAAACTAACATTAACCCTTTTTAAGACAAATCCTGGTCTTAGCAGATAAACTATTTTTTGGGATGTAGAACAAAAAAAAAACTCAAAATCAGTTTGTTGCTGTTGCTAAAAGCTGAAATATTGATTTTTGTTTGTTTGGTAAAATAGAAAAAAAAAAAAAAACGAATCTCAAGGTGCTTTAGCGAGCTAACGTTGGATATTAGACATTGAAAAGGGATAAATTGAGATTGGTACAAGTTTATATTAAAACATCAAAATCATTTTTTTTTTTTTTTTTTTTTTGGTTACAGCAATCCATCCCTGACATTTTATTGTAAATAAATAAAATTCTATTTTCACTTCTTAAATAAACAAGAAAATTATCACTCAACGATGTTTAATAATTTATTTCTTTTAATATTAATTGATTTTCCTCTCGTTGTTTATTTATGTTAACAAAAAATAGAAAAAAGAAAATGAGGAAAATAGCTTCTGTTAAAGAATCAAATAAATCAAATTATCATCGTCAAAGCATTAAAAATGTTTACCACATAGCGAACAAAGTGGTTTATCTTTTGTCAATTGATTTGTTTACAGAAAAGCTCAACAACAATAATTCTTGTGCTTACAATGTTTGACATAGAAAGCACACAAAGTGTATTAAAGGAAAAGTTTTTTCCTACCAGGATATTAGCAGCAGCTAAAACATTTTTTTTTCTCTCTTGAAACGTCACTTCACTTCAATAAAGCTACGAAATCTAATCAAGCTTTTTCATTTACATCAAAAAACCAGAATTTTCTGTTTTTTAATTAAATTAAATTAAATTAAATTAAAAAGCGAAATTACTAAAATTACTCCAAAATAACGTCAAACAAAAGACAGAAAATTGATAACAGCAAAAAAAAAATAAAAATAAAAAACCTCTTCATGTGGAGGCGGTACGTCATCCATTAAAAGGAAAAAACACATAAAAACAAAACAAAAAAAATTGATAAAAACACTAAAATAAAATGTAAGTCGAGTGATAAAAATAAAATTTACGACATTTTACTTTGGGACAGGGAGAGAGTGTACAATATTAATGCTGTTGATGCTGCTATTGATGCCACTGATGATGGAGAGTAAAGCAAAAACAATTTTTTTTTTTTTTTTGTCGCCACAATCATTTTAATCCTATTGTGTGCGTATGTGTTTTCTGTTTTTCACTTTTTTTTTTTTTTGTTTCTGAACTTTATTTAACAAAATATTTGTTTCGAGCTTTTCTTTATTATTATTTTCGGTTTTTATGATTGTAATCCGTTGATTTGTTTTTTTTTTCTGTGTTCCACACACTTCCTTTTTTATGTTATAACCTTAACACTGTTGCTGTTACGTTATAGTTTATTTTTTGTTTAATTTTTCCTTTTGTTCGATAAGAAACGATTGGCGCCTAAATGTTTGTTTGTTTTTTTTTGTGATTTTTATAAGCGACTTTCTGTTACATAAATAAACAAACGGAGATTTTTCATTTGCCAAAAAAAAAAAAACACACACACATAAAGAAAAAAAAACGAAAAAAACAATCCCACACGCTGGGTATCACCATAATCATCATCAACAACAAATAAACCGAAATAAAAATTGTCGTCCTTTACGCTATTTGTGGTTTGAAAAGCTAGCTTTTTCTGTTGTATAATATTTAAATTTTTCCCATCTCTGATAACAATACGAAATGGAGTTTAGTTTGTTTTTTACAATAAAAAAAAATTCGTTTTTCATGTGAATACAAATTTAATAACAATTTGATTAAAGCGCACAAATATTTTCGTTACGTTGTTGTACTATCAGATTTTTCTTAATAAATTTGATGCACTTTTAGTTAAATAAATTCTCTTGTCTTTTAAAGCTTTCTTTATGAATGCTTTCGGATTGGGGAAACTTTATTTCATTTATTTATTACAATTTGAATATATATATATTTTTTTTTTAATTTAACTAATATATGCTCAACCCCCTTTATCTACAGATAAGAAACCGTACATGGTTTTAATTAAATTAAATTAAATTTAAAAATAAAAAATGAGAAACTAAATAAGGTAAAGACTTTTTTTTTTGTTTCAAACTGTTTTGTGCTGTTGCGATGTAGTGATGAGAAGCCTTTTCAAGTGTCCACAAAAAACACTTTAAAATTAAACTAAACACATAGTTTTCGTATTAAATGTCGTTTGTTTATCGACTAAATAAAAATTTCTTTCGTTTTTTATTACAACACAGAAATGCAATATTGACAAAAAATACAAATTAGCCCTTGTTGGCCTTGTGTTTGTTATTTTCTGTAGAAATTATTTAAAGAGTTTATTTAAATCATCTGGAGTCAAGAACACAGAAAACAATACAAACTACAGAGTTTACTTATAAAAGCTTTCACTTTTTTCCCATTAATGAAAACTTCTTATTTGATAAAACAACCAACTTAGTTTATTAAATAAAAACAAAGTTGGGAATAACGAAAAGAAAGAAGAAAAAAAAAAACACTCAGCACAGCTAGAAAAAACACTCAACAGTTTATACTGTGCAGAGCTTTTTATGTAAAATAAAATTACAATAATCATTATTTTATTTATGTTTTTATGCAACAATCTGCTTAAATAATCAACATATATTTTTTTTATTTTGTTATCATATTGCGATTTAAATTGAATTATTTTGCATTAAGTTTACGATTTTCACTCAGTTTTTTTTTTCTGTTGTGTGCGTGAGCAATTTTTTAATACGTGACTCGCATTTACCACTTTTTAACGAGCGTAATTATACATAACAAAGTATAATTATATAATTAAATAATAAATAATAATCAGGAAATGTTTTTAATTGTTCATATTACTAAGCTGGTTTAGTTATTACTATGGATTTACCAACGTGGTTATTATGAAATTCTTAGTTTTTTTTTTTTTTTTTTTATTAATTTATTCTAAGTCACTTCTAACCTGTTAATTTGTGGTTAAACGTTTAGTTTAATAATTAAAAAAAAAAAAAACATTATTTTTATATCACAAAAGACTGCATATCGTTAATTACATGCAAATGTATTTAAGACATAAATCCACTGGCTATTGAAAGGCAACAATTTAATACAAAATTTATACAAACATTTTTTGTACCGTACCGTGCCAAGGATGTTATTTCATTTTATTATCGAAAAAGTAAAGTCACCAGTGCTTAATATATAAATCTCGTACCGTACGTAATACCAATGATTTTGATTAAATTTAAAAACTAATCAATTGGAAAACCAATCGAAGCTAGAGATTTAATAACAAAAAAAAAAAATTTTTTTTTTTAGCATCGAATACACAAAGAAAATAAATAAATAAAAAAAAAAACAAAACGGATAAAGCTCAACACAATTTAATTTCATTAAGAAATAAAGCTTTTTTTTTATTTCTATGTTTCTATTTAACTTGTTTACATTATTTAACTGAATTAGATAATTTTGTCATTATTTACTTTTCATTTAATTTTAATTCGTTTTCTTCGCTTTCTGTTTTGTCCCCATCAATTTTGTTTCTTTGTTTATTGTCTTTACTTAGTTGAGCGAAATGCTTTTTTTGCGTTATTATTATTTAAAAGTAGCGCATTCGAAAGGTTTTTGTTTGTTTTTTTCTTCGTTTTTTAGTTATTAGAAATTTTCTACACGAATACAGGTAGAGATTATTTTTGTATTATTCTTATGATGTCTCCAAATGAAATAAAAATTCAATTTTATATTGTTGCTATAGGTTTCTCAGTTTCTTATCGTATTTTTTCTATCATTTCTTATTATTATTATTATTATTATTATTATAGATGCTGTAGAGCTTAAAAAAATACGTGAAAAAGAATAAGGAAAAACCACAAGAAGGCTTGTAGTAGGTGGATAAGAATAACAAAAAAAAAAAAAAAAAAAACGACAAACTTATAAGAAAACAGAAAAAAAATCTCCGAAAATAAAGTTGTCCTGTCTCGGATCGTTTCGTTTTGATTAGACAAAATTAAAAAAGTAAAAAAAAATCCTTCTAATGATTGACATTTTTTTTTTCTTCCCTTTTAACACTCACACTTAAAAACGTTATTTAGTCCTTAATCCGGTTTTATTTTAATGTTTTGCCAAAAAAAGGAAAAACGAAAAGGAAAAACTACTTGAGGCTACAAACAGCACGCATACCAATTCAACAAGTAGATTCTTCTTCCTTAGAAAAGAAAAGAATTTTTTTTTTCTTTTCAATTCAACTAGATTTTTTCTAGTAAATCGGAAAAGCTTTAGCTGTTTATCCTCTACGTTTCGTATTATCAGCCGTAATTTATGTTTTTTTCTACTTCTTCTTCTTTTTCTTTTTATTATTAATGCAACAGATCAGTTACAATGGTGGAAGCCATAGCGGTGGTATTTCTCCACAAAAAATAGATCTGGGAAAGCGTAAATAATAATAATAAGAAAAAAAAAAAAAAATTCATTAAAAGTAAAACCATGTACGGTTAGTATAGCTTCCGGATATCTAGTGTGTTTTCTACTTGTTCCTTGTTGATTTTTTGTTTTTTTTTTTTTTTTGTCATTAAACGGCAATTACATTCCAACGTTTTCACCACAAATACACAAAATTTATTATTATTTCGTAGCCTTTGCCAAAACACTCTTAAAGAATTTTCCAACAATTGGCAAGTCACTTGCGCTAAAATTTAATTAATGAAAAATTGATACTACGAATTTACAATTCCAAGCAGATAAATAAAAATAAAATATTTAAAAATGTATCAATGATTCCCCGAATAAATTGCTTCCTCAAGTTATTTATAGAATTTTTTTTTTTTTTGCTTCCTTTGCGTTTTATTTATATAAAAAAAAAAGATTTATTTTTTTAAAAAAGTTTAACGTAAATCAAAGTGAGAAAAGTTTTCAATGTTTGAACTTATTTAAGCTGTTTTTTACTTTAAAAAACTTTTCACTCGTTAATCCTCCCCCCGTTTGTTTTTTTTTTGCCTTTGCTTTTGCCGTCATATATTTAAGTTTTTGGGTTTTCTAATGTAGGAAAAGCACATATAGTAGAAAAAAATAAAATGAAATTTTTTTTTGTTTGTTCTTCTTTTAATTAACTTTGATTGAAGGAATTAAGTGAAACTTTTATTTCATTTGCTAAGATAAAGCCAAAAAAAAAAAAAAAAAAAAAACTTTGTCCCGACTTATTGATTTTCACTAAACATGCAACGTTGATTGCTTAACTTTTCTTCTTTTTCTTTTTTTTTTTTTTCGTATGTTATCAGAAAATTACATAAAATACATTCGCTCCCAAGTGTCGCATAATAAATCAATAAAAATACAACAAAAAAAAAATAATATTCAGGACGATATAAGGTAAAACCGATTACAAATTCATTCAACCGCATAGAATATTTGTTACAAATTCGTCTAACTAAGCATCTGTTGTTGAAAAAAAAAAAAAAACCGAATTTTCCACAGATAAATAACGAGAATTTTACACATGCCGCCAAAAAATTGTGTAAAAAAAAAAGAATGTTTAATAAAATAAACCTTCTTCAGCACATGCATGGTCTATAATATAAACAAATCAATTTATGGTTTTGGTTTGGTTTGGTTTCCATTTTGTATCTACACTCTTCTCGATGAGTCCATTGTGTACAATTTTATTTCGCATAGGAAAGTTTATTGTTTTGGCAAGTGCAAAAAAAAAAAAACTCTTTTCCACCTCGATTTAACCTTAGATTATCGCCTTAAACTTTTACCAACCGTATATTCGAAATTTGTTAGAAAAACACAAAAGAAGGAAAGAAGCGAAAACCAATAATTTACATGATTTTCATCTTCATCTACAGACAAAAATGTATTTTCTTTTTTGTTTTTTTTTTGGTTAATAATAAACAAAACATGTGCAGAAAATTAGCGTAGAAGGATAGGTGATGGGAATTTGTCTAATAAGCTTTTATAAGTATACAAAAAAAAAAAAAAAAAAAGCACACAATATTTTCAATACACCTGGTGGAAAATAAGAATTTGAATAAACTAAATTGAAAACTTTTTCTCGTCTCATATTTTTTTATTAACGTTTATATGAATAAATTGAAAGGAAATCAAATAACAGCGGGTATTTGAAGAGATTTCAGTGTTATGGGTGGGTATTCCGAAATTCGATTAATTACCGTGATTTTAACGGTTTATGGGAAGTAAGTTTCAAGGGGGTTTTTTTTTTAGAATTATTCTCCTTGATTATCTAGGTTTATGAATTTTTCGAAATGTACGCGAAATAACACGGAAATATTAAAAATAAATTTCAAAACTAGCATATGTGCGTCGATTTTATATTTAAATAATTAACGAATCAAAGCGTAGAGTTTTTTTTTTATTATTATTATTATACTTAATTATTAATTCTATATAGAAAAATCAATTTAATTCCGTCATTACTAATTGAATGATGACTACACCTGGCATTTTTACGTTTATTGCAATTTCCATCAACACTTCATTCAGGGATAATTCTATTTTAACAAATGTCTTTGATGTTTCGCTACAGTTTAATATTTATTTAAGTCAAGGAAACAAACTAATATAAACGTATCGATTCTAATTAAATATTTAAAATATTTGAAAATAATTTAATTACGAGAAAGATGAGTAAAAAAGACAAAAACCATATGTGTGCTGCAAAACAAGTAAATTTATGTTTCGGTTATTTTATCCATTATTATTTTCTTCTTTTTTTTTTTTTTACCACATTATGTTATGTTGTATAGAGGAATTCACCTTTAAATAAAAATAAAATCTTATGTTAAAAACTCAAGCGAATAGCAATAATGTTATAAAGTTAAAAAAAAAAATAAATATCATCTTACATAAAATAAGTGAAGGAAAGAAAAGAAAAACCTGAAGACAAGAAGTGAAACACATCAAAGCAACTAGAAACTACTTTTGCGAAAGAAAACTAAATTAAAAAAAAAAAAAATAATAATAAATAAAAACGGAAAAAACTACAAGGCGAAAAAAGTCATTTGAGAGGAAGAAACAAAGACAAAATCTCTCATCTTCTGAAGCGCAATGTAAAAAAATATAAAAAGCAGAAATACTTAAACAAAGAAGGATCAAATAGGATGTGAGTGTAACAATAATAAATGTATGAAGGAAATAATAATAGAAACAGAACACTATGAAATTATTATAAGGACATAGAGGAATATAATCAAATCAGGTTTTGTTCCTCAAGCGAAAGTAAACAGAAAACAAAAGCGAAAAAAAAAAAGCTTTAAAGAGCAGAATGAAAAAAAAAAAAACAACGCATAACAATTGCTAGGCTTTTATTCTTTTTCTCCACTCTTTCTCTCTCCAATACATTATTTATTCAACAAACCGACTAAGAACCAACCAAAACACGAAATTATCTTGTGAAGTGGATCGTAAAAGAAATAACCAATATGATGTAAATAAAAAAATAAATGGAAAAAGATTCCCAGAAGAAATTCCAGAACAGGAGTTTTTTTTTTTTTTTTTTTTTTTCATTGTTTTTTTGATTCGCTAGTAGACGAAAGTTTTTTCTTTTTTAGGTAAATAAAGCTCAGCCACATCGTCATTAAATCGATTTGTTCTCGCAAAAAAAAAAAAAAAAATGGTTAAATATAGAATGAAATAAACTTAAACTAGGCTTGACACTCCCTAGACGACACTAATACAACACGATGAGCATCTGTTTATTTAGGATGACAATAAGCAAGTAAAAGACAACAAAAAAAAAAAAAAATCAGCAAGAATAAAAAACAGGATATTCTCCTGTGTAACTGGTGGTTTACAATGAATATTTGCGGCTAGAGAATATTATTAATCGGTGACTGTGGTTATAAAAAAAAAATAAAAAAAAAATGTTTCTTGTTGTCTCGGCTAGGCAGTACAGTGCTTACACGCTTTATCCACCCCGTTTATTCTTTAACAACATTAAAATTCCTTTTTTCGATGTGTAAGCAGCTTCTTTTTTTTTTTTTTTGTTTCCTTTTCACTAAATTTTTCCAATAAACGTAAAACAAACAAAATATAAAAAAAAAACGTAGAAAATCAATTTAATTTAGCGTAAAAAAAAATGTTTAACAAACGATTCTTTGTGTGTGTATTTCGTGTGCTTTTGTTATGTACTTAGTAAACATAAGAGATTTGTTTACAATCATCCCCCCCCCCCCCCCCCTCAATCATTATTATTATTTGTTGTTGTTGTTTTTGGTAAACTTTTTACATCATCCGTTACACAAAATATCCTCTTAATCTTTCTTAGTTGTGCTTTTTTCTTAATATTTTTTTTGTTTGATTTTGAAACGATAGTATTTGGTTGGGAGTTTTTTTTTGCACCCAAATAAAAATTCCACATTATCGTTACATTCTCTCTTGCGTCTAATAATTCTTGTTGCAAGTGGAAAATCTTATTACCAAATCGAATTGTTAAAGAAATTTATTATTCCGTTTCTTCGTTTTTTTTTTTTTTTTTTTTGTTTCTTGTGAAATGTAAAAGTTATAAAAGCTTAAAGCTTATTTTAAAAATTCCAGCACAAATTCTCGTTAATTCCCATTTAATATTGATTTTTCTAAATAATTTTCTATCTGCTTGTTTGCTTTTATATTCAATTAAGGATCTGCCTATGGTTATTAGAATTATTCAACAATCATTAAACAAATTATGTTGAATCAAAAACGTTGTTTTGTTTACTCTTTTTACTGAAATATTTCTCTTTAATTTTCTCTGTATATATTCCCCAAAAAAAAAAAACACTTAATAACTTATTATCCATTGAAAGTTAAGCCGTCCAATTAATTAATTTATTTTTTTTTTCTCTAATAAAAACATAAATATTCCATAATTAAAATTATTATCATAAAGTCAATGGTGGTTTGAGCTTTATTTAAATTTTAAAATAGGCCAAAAATTAAAAACGATGAAATGAAAATTCCTTAAACAAAAAAGCAAACACAACGACCGATCATTTATGCGATAAATTTAATAAAACTTTTATTAAAACTTTGTAAAACCAAATAGAAAAACAGTCGATGGGAAAACGTTTTGTAAAATTGGCCAAAAAGAAAAAGCGATTCCCTCTTGCTTTCTACATAATTAATAAAGCAACAAACTAGTGTTTTGTTTAAAAGCTTCTACAACAAACATCAAATTAATTCCATGAATTTTTATTCATTTTCAATATTTAAGATGAAAAATCAAATAAAATCGAAAAAAAAAAAATGTATTCCGGTAAATCTAGAATCTTTTTTAATTAATTAATGAGGGAATTTTCAATAAAGAACAAACATTCTGCGGTTTTTAGAGAAATTAATTATGTTTTTTTTTTTTTGGTTATTAATTAATTTTTTTAAATGGTTTTTTACTTTTATAATTGAATTTATAATAAAACCACAACTAAATTGGAAAAAAAAGCAGTGTGTAAAACCCCAAACAATTTTAAATGTTTACTCATTATGAGGTGTCCGAATGCGACTTGTTCTGAAAAAGAGAATTCATTATTGTAGAACTAATGATTCCAGTTTTAAAACTGTTTAAATACAACATTGCTAAGGGTTAAGCAATTACTGAGTTAACTATTGCATTTAAGTCAAATCAATTTATCAAAACAGGAGACGTTTACTATGAAATGCTTAAAATTTCTGATATTTTACAAAGAATAGAACTACGAATCTACAAACAGACAACACAGTTCAAGGAGGGTGTTTATATTTTGTTATTTTACATGGAACTTTGGTTTGTTTTACTGTTTTCTTTGGTATTCTTACAGTTTTTGATGAATTAATCCAACTTATTTAGTATATTTTATAGATTAATTTAAAGGAATCACATTGTCTGTTTAAGCTTAATGAAATACTAAAATCGGACTCTAAACGATAACCTCCCATTATGTTCCTGTCTGGGCTTTTTTTTTTTAATTCGTATTAGCATAGTTTTGAGTTCATGTCTCTTATTGCTATCTGTTGAATAAGAAAAAAACCACCGGTTCCATTCTCTGAATCAAATATGAATAATAAATTAAGTCACATGGTGCAGCTAAGTAGTTTTATTTCTTTTAATCGTCTCCATCATTTTAATTGTTTATTTATTTATAATTATTGACTACAAATAGACATCGAATTACATCATTAATTGTTAATAATCCCCACTTACTGGTTATACACGATGCATCCCAAAAACAGATTTATTTGTATCAAACAAGTTTTCTACTTCTACTTAATAAAATGCCACTGTTATTTGGTTTTTTTTTTGTTAATATATGTTGATATTTGATTAACTTTCACTTTAAACAGCCACGTCTATAAATCTATAAAAATTATTGTTTAGAGGATTAAGCGATTTAAAGTTAGTTTTTTTTTTTCCTACTTTTTTTTTTAATATTATTGTCGATATCATTTGACTTAAATCAAATAATATTTTATATTAATATAAATAAATAAATCAGATATATTTACAAATAATATTTCTTTCATTATACATATATAAAAGATAAGAAACTTGTGTTGTCTTAGTATTTGTGTACAACAAAAAAAAATCAAACATTGTCGGCGAGAGGGATTATAAATCTTTATCAGCAAAAATATTGTTTTTCTTATTTATTAATAATAAAAAACTGTATTTTGCCACTTCAGATTTTAGTTTAAATTTGATTTTCTTTGTGATTTAATGTGAATGTGAAAACAAAAAAAAAAAAAAAGGAGAAAAAATTTGTTGTGATCAGTTGAAACATGTTTCAAATAAAAAGTTTAAGCAAAAAGTAAACAAAAAAAAAAATTCTTTTTTTTTTTTTAAATAATTATTTTTTAATTTTCTATTTTAAAAGCTTGCTAGTAATTAAATGTTATTCATTTTTTTACTGTGGTTTGTGCTGTGTTTATCTTTAGCAGTTTCTTAATAAGATTTGTTAATAAATTCTGATAAAAGTTTTTCTTTAAAAAACCCCATCGAAAACGCTTGTTAATAATGAAAACAGACAGAATTATTACAAAAAAATAAAAAAAAAAAAACACTTTGTAATAGGGACAAAATCCACATTTTTTTTAGATCTTTTTATGCGATTAGAAAATCAATAGAAAAAAGATTTTTTCTTTATCATTTTATCTTAAAATTAAAAAATTTCACAAAGATAACTGTTTGTAAATTTCTTGTTATCATTTTGACAGTAATTACCTAAAATTTAATTACATTTGATTGATTTTTGTTAATTAATTAAACTAAAAATAAGTGATTTGTGGGCTTATTATGCGTTTTAATCACTTCAGTTACAGAATTTTGATTATGCAGTAAAAAAAAATGTTTAAAAAAAACCATATTTATAATTACATAACTGAAAATAATATTCATTTTTTTTTTTTTTAATTTAATTAAAATATTATAATTGGAATTTGAAATAAAAATAAAAATAATAAAAAAAAAAAATTATTAATCAATCAACAGAATAAAATCGTAATAAAAAAAAAGAAAGAATTTATTTTTTTTTAATTCTGGTTACAATAAAATGAGCAAATAATCGATTTATTAATTAAACAAATTAAAACAAAAAAGAAAAAATTATTTTTTATTTTAAAAATAGAGAAAAATATTATTTTTATATTTTAAAATAAACAAAAAATCAAATTTTTGTATGGGTACAAGAAAGAAGAAATTCGTGGAAAATTCTTTAATTAGATTGAGTAATTTGTGTGGTTATTTTGGAGGGATTTTCATTGAACGTATATAACAAGGACAGTTCGGTGTAAATTAATAAACAAGTTAAAGATTTAAGCATACAATGGGTTGCTTTAAGAAAGAACGAACTGATGTTCGCAATTATTTTGCTAATTAGGTAGTCAGGTAACAAAATTTCGTGAAATTTGTGTAAAATTTCGCGTTAATTTTATCAAACGCGCATCGCATATGAATAGAAAGTTTTACCATCGAAGTTAATCGTACATTGACCACCTTACTAATCTCACTTCAATCTACATGTGTATTAAACTACTTATTTACCTACTTAATGTCTATCTACCTCCTCACAGGTTCAACCACTCAGTGAAGCAGAATTATTCACTAAATTTTACGACAATTAATTAAAATTATCAATCAATACACACGACACTGTTGTAAAATAGTCATTTCATTATAAATAATTAATTAAATAATTAATTAATAAGACAAAATGTATTTTGAAGCTTTTTTGTGTTTTTAATTAAGTTTTTATTTGTGTCAGTATTTAACAGAATTATTCAAGTTTGTTTTGTTCTTCGGGTTTTCGTTTTTTTTTGCCTTGCTGTTTCATTCATTGTGTTTTTTGTTTAAAGCTTTCAAGTGGAGCTTATAAAACAAACATACTACTGTCATCCGAATGTTTATAAATAAATAAAGAATGAAAATAAATTAAAAGAAAGCCCAACTCGTTCATATTACTTCCCTATGGCTTCATTATGTTTTTACTCTCTGCAAACTATTTCAGTTTTGTTTAGTTATGTTTAGTGCTTCAAGAATATCTATTTTGCATAAATATTACGTTGGCTTAATTACAAAATGTCAACCTTTTACATTTTTCTCATCTAAATTAAATGTTTATTTATATTAAAATTAAAAAAAAAAACACACACACACAAAATTTTACTCAGCATTAACCTTAAAAACAAAAACAAAAAAACACAAAAAAAAAAAAACAACAAGCAAAACGCATTAAAATTATATCAATCAATCTTGTTTAGCTTACTTAACTTAGTTTTATTCACTTAATTACGTCATAAATGTGTAGGTGTTTGTGTATTTAATTAAATTTCCAAAACCTTGTGACGTCAGTGTTCTGTATTCTCATAAACAGAATCGAAATAAAAATTTTGTTACAAAATTAATTAAATTTTCGCTGTTTTCAAAGTATTTTTTTTTTCGTTTGATCGTGATGATGATCATCATCATCATGATATCAGTTAAAAATAGTTTAAAACATCAACAACAACAATAACAGCAGCAACAACACAATAATCACTTTTCTTTTGCTGTTGAAAATAAAACGTCGTGAGTTAATTAACGGAAAAATGCGAATTATTTTTATTTAATTTAGAAAAAGATGAAGGAAATGTAGGTGTCGATGTGATCGTAATCAAAACAGAAATAAAAAATTAAAAAAAAAATAAAATAAACAAATACAAAGGAAAACCCGAATCACTTTATCAACAAAATAAAAAAAAAAACACACAAAAACTACGTGTGATCAGCAGGAGTTTAATCGTTGATCGCACGATCATGATGATCGGTCGAATTTTCATCAACAAATAATTAAAAAAAAAAAAAAAAATGTTTGTTGTTACTTGTGGATTTTTGTTTATTGATCTAATTCTTACATTTGTTTATTGTGTGTTTCCCTCTACTAATTAATTCAATTTAATTAAAAATATTTTCTCTTAATTAATTAACGTAATTTCTGTGTTTTATTGTTTGAAAAAAAATTTTATTAGTGCATTGCCGTACAAGTTAATTCGCGTTTATTTTTTTCAAATTACATTCAAGAAAAGTGTTTTTTTTTTTCTTCAAAAATTAAAATTAAATTAAGAAATAAAAGCGAAAAACGAATTTTTTTTTTGCACAAAGTGTTGACAATTTCTATTGAGTTAAACTAATAAAAAAAAAAAGAAACGAAAAAAACGAACCAACTAACAAACTTTGTTAAATGAGGTGCGGTTCTTTGTGAAATATTTAAAGGATTGGGTGTGAAAATAAAAATTTATTTAATAATAAAAAAAAAATAAAAGAAGAAATTTAATGTGAGAAAAAGTGAGAACAGTGGCGTCAATATGTCGCCGACGACATACATACAAACATATAAAATAGTTAATAATTCATAAACTATTTTTTATTTTCCCCATTTTATACAAGAAAAATCCGCGAAAACTTTCATAAGAAAAGCGATAATAAAATTTAATTTAATTTAATTTTAGATTGAGTTTATTTTTTAATTGTGGTTTTTTTTGATATAAAATCGTTAATCTTAATGTAAAAACAATGTTTTTTGCATGTAAATCGAATAAACCATCCGGCAGAATAGTTTTTATTAGCTTCAGAGTGGATAATAATACACAAAAAAAAAGGAAGAGTATGCGAGTGAAATAGTAGGGAAAATGTTTAATTAATTAGGAAACAAAAAAAAATAAAATTGCATTAATCACAGTACGTTACTGGGAGAAATTTAATCTAATTTAAACCGTTTAATGCACTTGCTAACAGAAAACAAGTAAACGTGGTGTAATGAGATGTTTGGAGAGTAAAAATCCAATTCTGTTCCAATCATTTTCTTTTTTTTTTGTTTAATTACTATTCGCTCACTCGTGTGTGTGTGTGTGTATGTTTTTTTTTATAAATATTTACATTGACAGTTGGCAAACACTTTCCAAATAAAATAAAACAAAACGAAACAAAACAAAAAATGTAAACAACTCTTGCTTGGTTGCCGCCGTTAATTTTGATTACTTTTACTTTGAGATACAAGAGGAAAAATAATTTTCCAATGATTATTATTATTATTATTATTCGTTTTTTGGTTGTTTTTTTTATTGTGTTAAGTAAAAACAGATGAAAACCACGTGTATTGAGAAACAAATCATAAAACGTAAAGCAAGAAAACGAGAATTTTTCAATCAAAGAAAAACCAACGAAAAGATAGAAAATAATTTTTTTTTTTTTTTAATGATCGTTATGAAATGTAATTATTTTTAATTATTGTGCTCTTATTATTTATTATTCTTCTTTCATTTATTTATTTATTTATTTATTATCCTGTTATAATTTTTTTTTTTTTTTTTTTTTTTTTGGCATCTGTTTCACCGGATATTATTCTGTGGTCGCATTATTACTGTTACTGTTTTGCTACTCTTGTTATTCTAATAAAATTTAATTAAATATTAAATGGTTTTTTCGGTGGTTCTTCTCTTCTTTTTTTTTTTTTGTTTTATTACTGTCATATTTATTTTATAGTTTTAATTCAAATTAATTATTATTTAACTTGGTTGTAGTAAATTAAAATAATAAAAAAAAAAAAAAACAAAATTATTAACTCAAAATTCGTTTAATGATGGGAAAACTTTTTGAATCGAAAACGTTTGTGAATGGTAATGCCTTATGGATTCGTCTTTTTTTATTAACAATAAATCATGAATCTTTGATGTTTTTTTGCTTCTCTCTTTATAATTTTATGAAATATTATTGCCTCACAGTGACTGCTGTGAACCAAAGAAATGACCGCTTCGATAAATTTTTTTTTTTTTTTTTGGTGCAATAGGAAAAACTAAATAAAATTTATAACCGTGGTTATGGATAGATATTTCATCAAAATTTATCGTATTTATAAATGGGAATGGGAATGGCAAACGTTATGCATTACTTGACCACATCTGTTTGTTGTTAAAGGAACATGAATCACACTTGAATTGGATTTAATGTCGTAAACAAGAGAAGAGATAAATTTTTTTCTTTTCGGTTTTCTGGTAAAAAAAAATCTTCAAGAAATTTGACTCTTTAAAACGAATATTTAATTAATTTTTGTGTTAATAAAACATTCAGCAACCAGAGTAGTATGTTTCACTCCTGTATTCCATAAGATGTACACTGATTATTAATATTAAGGTCAGAATTATCCCTAAGGAAAATACCACATAATACGTTTTCTGTTAGAATTTTTTTTTGCTTTTATTCTACTTTCATTCTACAACCACAAATGTCTACAAAATAAAAATAATTAATAAAAAAAAGAAAGAAAAAAAAAAAAAAACAGAATCAAACTCTATGTTATGGGAAATCGCGGCGTTAACATTTCACAGAACACATTTCATGGAATTCACTCAACTTTTATTACTTTCTCTTCGTTAATAAAAGAAAAAAAAATAAAAAAAAAACTCCTTGCAGCCAAAACAGGCGCAGCATCAGCTACTGAATTTTTTTTCTTCTTTATTTTTTTTTTATTATTTTAAATGAAAATCCAACAACATGACCACGTAAATGTCATCGTCATAATAATTTTAGCATAAAAATGCGAATAAAGTTTGATGAAGTAGAGACACTAAACAGCAAATAGCGATAATTAAATTAAAAATTTATGTTTTTTTTTTTATTACGTATGATATATGTGTGTGTGTGTGTGTTTGTATGTGTGACGTCATTAATAACTATTTAGTCAACTTAAACAGAAAAAAAAAAAATAATAAAAAAAAAACACACTCTTTGGCGTTAATCCAATAAAATAAAAAAAGTTTGTTTTCGTTTTCTTGTTAGTTTTAAAATTTAATAAACACTGAAAACACTCAGTTTTTTAAGGAATTTATTAACCGAAAAGGAGAATAACAAGTAAAAAAAAAATGTCCCATTACACAAAAGATCATCAAATACAAATAATAATTGATGAGGTATTAGAAGAGGTGGATGAGGATGAGGATGATGAGAAAAATAATAAAAATAATAACAGTGACGGTGCATCAAGCAACGATGACGAACTTGATGATGCTGGTGATGATGATTTATTAGCAACAACTAATTTTGATAATACATTAAGGTTTGACTAAGTCCAAATTTTAAGAGAGTATTAACCGCATAAATAATTAATTTTACCAGCTATAATGTGTGTGTTTGCTAACAGGTGGCGTCTATAGTTAACTTCTAATAAAAACGAAAAGAAAATAAGAAAAGAATTTTTTTTTATTAGCCTCAAAGCAGATATTTTAAGTCAGGTCTGGGAAATTATTGGCACGCGTTTTAAATTATTCGCACAGGTTTTTTTTTTGTTTTTTTCTGTGTTATGACTTTTCTTTTTTAATTATTTTATTTTGAGTTATTGTGACTCAGTGATCTTTTGTTTTATTTTTAATGAACCTAAATTTTGTGAGGATTTTTTTTTCTTTTTTGCGGCTGTTGTCTTGAAATGTCAACAAAAGTGATTTCACTTAAATTTTTGGTCTTTCGTTGTGATGAGTAATTATTATTATTGGTTTGAGGAAAAAAATTGTTGTAAATCGTTTAAGCGATTATATTTTATGTAAATTAGATTGACAGTCAGAGATTGTTGATTTGACAAGGAAATATTTATTGAAACATTTTTAGCACTGAATTTGGTTAATATTCTATAACCTGAATAGAAATATTTTTGTTTTTTTTACCTTAATTACAAATTTGAAGAGTGCCTGAGTATATCCACTATAGAATAATTATGCTGTTTAGCTTCTGAGTTATTATTTATGCATTATAATAGATCGTAGCTCCTTAAAGGTGTAAAAATCTATTAAAAAAATTGAAAGTGTATTAAGTTTATGAAAATCCCGAAATATAATTTCTCTTGATACTAAAATTGTGTTTATTATGTTTATCAACAAAATAAGTTAAAACGTTTATAAAATTAGCTTTGATTAACGCGGCTTTCAGTTTTATTTACAAATCAATTCACTAGTTGAAGACTTGACACCGTGTGCTTTGCGATTAGAAACGATCTTCTATCTCAGAACTATAATTTTTATTTTAAATAAAAATTTAGATGTGCAATTTCCAGGTCCTTTTATACAATTATAAATTTTACTGTAGCACCGTAGCAGGTTTTTCTCCTATAGATATATAACGTTTAATCAATGTTTTAAAGATCCGATTCTATCTATGTATCTTAGGTCGTTAATTAATCATAAAACATGCTTTCTGTACCCTTTTTAAAAAGTATCTAATTACCTCTTAGATATAGCTCTAAGTAATAGGACATTACGTTGCAAATAATCCATTAACACTTTTATTACAAATGTAATGAAAACAAGAAAGTGAAGGAAAAACTTTATTACCAGGTAAAATAATAATAAAATGAATAATACAAAGTAAATTATCTATCCTTAGAGATAGATCCTTAATCCTGAGATTTGTTTCATGGTTTAATAAATTTATTTCTTTTCACTTTTTATTCACTAATTAACGTAAAAAAAAAAATTTATTATAAATTAAATACCGTAAATCGCGTAAAACAGAGAATATTCAAATGTCATCCTCCCGAATATAGTAATTACGTGAGTTTTAGCACAAAAAATCACCGTGTGTAATAAAATCTTGTTTTCTTTTTATTTTTATCTTGATTTAAATATTTTTTTAAGAAAACAATAAAAAAAAAATGTTATTTTCAAAAGACACACCTTGGTGGTGGCTTACTGATTAACAATTCTTGTCCAAATTCACGTTTAACGATTATTATAAAGTTTATCAAATTAGAGACGTGATACGATTTGTTTATTTTTTATTTTTCATTGCCTAAACTTAGCTTAACTAAAATCTAATTTTAGTCTAGTAAATGAATTTTTCGATTTCATTTTAACTGTTTGTGGTGAAAATCCAGTCTGACAGTCTTACCGAAATTATTTTGTTGGTTTTTATTATTAAAGTATTACGATAAAAACCACAAACAGAATTTTTTTTTTATTTTTTTATTTATTGCCTTGTTTTTGTTTTTTTTTTTTTTGTATTAAAATTAATTACAATAAATATTTACAAGAGGAGAGGCAACAAAAAATTAGTAAACAAAACAAAAAATAATTTTTTTTTTTCTATTTTAATTTCAACAACATAAAAATTGACTTGGAAAACCAATTAAATTAGATTTTTATCATTTAATTAGATGGTTGATATACTTGTGCAATATGAAACTTCTAACTTTGTTAACTGTAATCAGGATTAAAGAGTTGGAATTGCACATTTGTAAGCGAAGCGAAGCGGAACTTTAGAAAGTAATTAAAAAAAAATAAAAAATAAAAACTGAATAGAGAAGAATTAAAAACAAAATAACATAATAACATTACGTGTGAAACATACTGGCTGGTTTAAGGCAGGTGTTAACTACGTTAGATATTCAGTTGTTGTATGGTTTAACAAAAAGCGAGTCTCAGCTTTTAATTCAATTGAAAATTTAGTTAAATTCATATTTTTTTTCCTTAAAACTAATTCGTGAATCAAAAAGCTTTCACGGGTGACGTTTAAATTTTGGATCAACTTGCAACAGTTGGTTTTGTTTAAGGGCTTTAATAGCTACGCTTTCCTACTATTTCATGGTCTTAACGCCAAGGAAACTTCTAGTCAAGACTTTCATTGCTTTTAAGGATACTTCCACTATAGATTCTTTATTATTCAATAGATTACGCAGTATTCTTGAAGTTTTATAGAAATTTTAATACAATTCGCTGTTGTAGAATCGTAAAAATTATTTTTCATTTGCATCAGTGTATCACTGGTTTAATTTTTGTAATCATTTTTCTCATTGTTGACTAAAGTGGGTGGATGTAATGATTTAAAAAATGTATTCTTAAATAATGTTCCACAGTAATATAATAATAAAAAATAAAAACCGCATACCACATACGCATTGCAGGTTGATCACATCTGATAAACAGGAAGCAAGAGTATTTCCCGTGACATTTCTGTCTGTTCTTTATATGAAATAATGACTTAAGGTAAATGTCGTAAAGTTAAAATGTAATAAAAGTAAAAAAGAAATTAAGACATAAGGTGGTTTTATTTTGTTTTTTTTTATTTCACATTTTTTTTTACACACAACGATCACGTGTCATAGGTAAGAAAAATTAACTGAATTACGTTACTTAGTTAAATTAAATGAAGTTAACAAAACAGAGAGTGTAATAAAAATGTAATTAAAAAATTAATAATAATTAAACAATGTTCTAGATGAGCAGCAACAAAAAAAAAAAAATTCAAACAGTAAAATCAGTGAGTAGAGATCATAGAAAAAAAAGCGAATTTTCTCGCTTCAGGGATCAGATAGTATCAAATGTCAAAAGTTGCTTGTTAAATATAAATAAAAATGAATTTGAGATGAAAAAAGGAAAATAGAATAAATAAAACGAATTTGACTCCTAGTTAAGTCACGTAAAATACTTGCTAAGATGGTACGTGGTGGGTTAGTTTATTTCCCAACCCAAACAAAACGTAACAAGTGTAAATAGAAAATTTATTTCAATCTTTTCAGCACTGTTAAACCGAAATTTGTTTACCTTTGTTTGCCGGTGTGCTGTTGGTAAAAGGGTTTTTTTCCCTTTCCTTTGCATTTCTTTTCTTTAATTTTCTGTATCTTTCGAGATACCCTTTTTTGTGGAGGCTCCACTGTTCTAATTTGTTTATTTAGACGGAATTTACTATTTTTATTTTTTTTTTTTTGTGTATTCCTGCTCACCTGAAATGTTTGTTTTTTTTCCTTTAACTTTTAACACATTTTAATTACATTTCATTATTAAATCTTTCTGTAATAACAAAACATAATTTATTGTTTGTCTGCTATTTAAGTAGCGAGAAAAAAATTGTGTCACATTAAAATTAATTAACAAAATGCTGTGGGTGAAACGAAAAATGGCGATTTTTTTTTTTTAATATTAAAACTTTCGTGGAACAAGGGTTATTTCACCAGTCGGTAACACCTTTAATAAACTTTTATTTATTAACTATCAAACCTTAAAAACTTACCGGGTTGAAAAAAATATTACTCAAGAATGATTAAACTTCTTATTATTCTACAAACAACAACAACAACAACTGTGCGTCTTTTTTTTTCTTTTCTTTCCTACAAAAATATTTTGTAACATTTTTTTCTCTGCTGCTTTTCGTAAAAAAAAAAAAAAAAAAAAAAAATAAATAATTAACAAAAAAAAAAAAAAAAACGAGAAACGATTAAACAAATTCTAAATTTAACACACAAATGAAATTTATTTTATTTAGATAGAAAAAAAAAAATCTAAGCGAAAATAACATTTTAATTGATTGTTTATCGTAGGAAAATCGTTTTTTTTTTTACTTATTCCTTGTGTATTTTTCTTTCTTTTTTTTCATTTTTTTTTTTTTTGCAACTTTATTATTACAAAACAAACATTGGAAAAGCAACAACGAAATAAATGAAGAAGAAGAAGAAGTAGAAGAAAGAAGAAACAGAAAAAAAAAGTAAATTAAATAAATAAATCTGTGTTAAGATATAAACAGATGTGGGGCTGTGTGGTATTTAATTTTCACTTAAACATTACATTTTGCTTTAATTTCGCTTCTTCGTTTCTGTTATAATATAAACACTTAAATAATGAGAGACGTTCCTTATTATTATTATTATTATTATTATTATTATTATTATCATTATTATTATTATTATTGTTTTTTTTTTTTTGTACGTTGGTTAATACCAGTAATTACGATTTTTAGACATTAGAAATAATAACAAGTAAAAAAAAAAATGCGTAGTGTCCTTGTCAGTGTTGTTATATTGATAACACGTATTCTGTAGCATACGCAACAATTATTGGTTTACTTGAAATTAACGGACTACGAAACAACGATTAAAACAAACCAAAGCCCAATAATTAGAATGCGGAAATTAAAACTATTTTATTTACGCAATGAGCAACGATAACATTAAAAATAAAAATTTTTTTTAATCAGTTGTATAGTTGGTTAAGTAATTAATTAAATTATTTTTTTTTTTTTCTTTCATTTAATTCTTTACATAAACAATTGTTTTTTTTTTTTTTCCTAGAATTTATTCACCTCTTAAATCTTAACCACGAAAAATGTCTTATTGTTTTCTTAAAGATACGAACAAAAAAAAAAAAAGGCAATAAAACAGAACTGAATCACTTTCAATGTGTTAAACGTTTTAAACACCTTTCTGCTTTACCTCTTTTAACAAATCATTATCCATTTACCTTTTATTTATTACTAATTGACATTTCGATTTATTTACTGTTTCGCTGTATACATTGAATTTTAATTAATTAATTAAAAAAAAAAAAGTAAATATATTTTAGGTGAAAAACCATCTGCTTTTGTTTGAATTTTATTTTATTTAAAAAAAAAAGGCAAAAACTTTTAAAGCTTTTAGATTTAACTTTTTATGAAATGATTTTTATTTATGTAAATTCAGCAAAGGAAATAAATCAAATTGCATACAAGCAACAGTATGAATGTACTCACTGAGCAATAAAATTCATTTAGTTTCCTAGTTTAAAAGGGATAATAAAATGTGAAAAATGTAGAAATAAAAAAAGCAGCAGCAGCAGCAATGAAAAGTTTAAAGACTCAAAAGAAAAGAAAGAAAAGAAAAATAATCCACAGGTGTCATAATACGGAAATAAACTTTTGTCATGACGCAACAAATTATTGGGAGCAACCAGTAGTAAATTTCACTTCTTTTTTCGTTTTTTTTTTTTTTTTTTTGTTATGAATCGTCATGGCTTTTAGTGTAGTTTTTCCATGTTTCGTGCTGTTTCACTAGAGTTTTTTTTTGGTTTTATTTTTATTTATTTATAGAAGCTTTCCGTTGTTATTGCTGTTGTTGATGTTTTATATTAAGGATTCCCCAGGAGGTACGCATAACAATAATAACAACAACAACGTGAAACTTCCTAAAGAAAAAAAAAATGTTATTTTACAAC
Organism: Ptychoptera albimana; assembly: GCA_961205885.1. Classification (NCBI taxonomy): domain Eukaryota; kingdom Metazoa; phylum Arthropoda; class Insecta; order Diptera; family Ptychopteridae; genus Ptychoptera; species Ptychoptera albimana. Next base: position 23,787,118 of record OY540804.1, read on the forward strand.
ACAAAAGAATAAAAAAAAAAAACGAACGAACGAAAACCACTTAAATAAATTGCGAAAATTACCTTTTAAAAAGGAGAAATAATATTAAATTTTGTAATAAAATGGAAGTTTTCAAGTAATCCAGATGACTTTACTATTTTTATTACTGTTCTGTGTAGAATAAAGCTTTGTTAATATTTAAAATAAGCTTAACAACTACGATGTCAAATAAACAATGCAGTCAATTCTTGTTATGTTAATTCACATATTTATGATTTAATTTAGATCTGTCATTTCATGATTTGAATTTTCTTGTTTAATTTAAATCTGTTATCTAAATCAAAATACTGACAATTTTAAACCTGTAAATGTGATAAGAGAAAATAGATCCAATTATATATTATCCGGAACGTAAAAGCGAAAGCAAAATAGTGATTAAGTTAAATCGTTGCTAATTGGCGTTAGGAACATCAATGTATCATTTTTCTGGATAAAACTCTTGTTGCTTGTTATAAATATTTTGATTACATAAATAAAGGAGTAGAAGTAGGAATATTACCATAACCGGAAGGTTCACTTTAAATACATAAAATCATTAATCATTAATTTTACTGTAAATATTCTAACAACCTAGCCTAGCATCTATACATAATTTGCCTTTGACATTCTGACAGTAAAAAATTACTAAAAAATCCAACGAAAGAGATCAAAAGACAATTTTTTTTCGTTGTTTATCAATTAAAAAACTTTATATCTTCATTAATACAACAACAAAAACACCAAAAAATAATTAACGAATTAAATATTCACGTGCTTAAAGTATTTACAAAAAAAAAAATAAACAGAAAAATTACCAAATAAGCTTAAAGCGGAATGTAAATCATTGAAAAAGCTTAAAAAAAAATTAATTTCAGTAAAAAAAAATCCAAAATAAATTTTAATTAGGCACACGAAAAACACACTTTCATGGCTAATTACTGATTTTTAAAACGTTATCTAGGCTCATTAGGTTCAAATATTCGGTGTTTTTTTTTTTTTTTTTGTGGCTGAAGATAATTTTTTTATCACAGCTTCCAGATTATACAGTTAATCAATTTTTGTAACTTGCTACTTGAAGGGAAAATAGAAGAAAAAAATGAAATGTGAAACCAGAAAAAAATACTTTCAAAGTTCTGCGTTCAAAGTCTTTATCGTTTAAGCTTTAAGACAAATTTGGTAAAAGTTTTGACAGGAATTCTTTGTTTCAATTTGCTCACTCAACAGATTTATTCTTTATTAATATCAGCAAAGAAGAGTTTTTGTCATATTCTTCAACAATCTGCACCCTCCCCATCTCATGAACAATTTAAATTGCAAAGCATTTATAACTAGTGAAAATCTTATCGAAGTTCACACTTAATGTTTGTTAACAAAGGGAATTGTTACTTAAAACGAGGGTTTTTTTCTGTTTTCTGCTTTCTTTTTTGAGATTTTTTTAAATTTTTTTTTTGTTTGCTTTAGTGAATAGAGAATACAAGAAAGATCAATTGGAAAAAAAAAGTTTATTTACAAAAGGAATTTAGTATGATGAAGGATTCGTTTACAAGATGATTTTTTTTTTTTTGCGTTGGAATTGAAGTGATAATTTTACAGTAGAGTTACGAATTTTGATTAATTTTAAAGTTATGCATTTAGCCTATCTAACTTACAATAATGTCTCATTGGTTTTTAGTTTTATTTGGTTTTTTGAAAAGTTTTTAATGCGATTGAACTGATTAATGCTTTACAGTGAAGTCTCATTGATTTTCAGTATTAAATTATTTCAGTAAAGTTAAGTTAAGTAACTTAAATAACCATTGCAATAACCAATAACCAATCGTTGATATGTTTTTCAACATTTTTAAGCAGAAATTTCTTCAAATTGATTTCATTACGTTGATTTACTTCATTGAGCTTGATGTCGTAATAATCTAGAAGCCTATTTTAATTAATTCAAAGCAAACATATCACCAAATTGACAGCCACAACATTGATTTACTTTATTGATTATTGATTATTTCATAAACCCTCGGATTACAAAAGAAAGAAATTCTTCTTCGTCATTATTATAAATATAATCAGCAGTAGATAAGAATAAATAAATAATTTTTTGTAATCAAAATAACTAATTAAATATTAAATATTTCTTTCTATTGTTCTCAACTACAAAATCTGCTTCTTTTTCAATTATTGAATTACATTTGTGTTGCTTATAAAACAATATTTGAATTATTATTTGAAAATATGTTTATGTTTAGCTATATGCTTTGTTTTTATAAAAAAAAAAAAAAAAACAAAATTATTTTTGTAACAAATTGCCTTGTTATTGCAAATTTAATACGAAAAAATACAGCGAAAATTTTGCAACAAAAATTTGTTTTTCTAACAATGAAATAGTAAGGGAAATTTTTTATTTATTTATTTTTTTTTTTTCATTAATAATTGACTCGGTAATTATTTTAGGATCAAAACTGGGGTTTTACGCTCGAGGCAATTTTTTTAATTGTGTCCCTTCCACCAAAGTAGTTTACATGGACAGAACAGAATAAATAAATAAAGAAAGAAAGAAACAAATTGTTACAAAACCGCTTAGTTCGTCTCTGTAAAGCCGTTAAAACCCACCACTGTATATAAAATACTGAATGTAAATTAGAAAATAAATCAAATCGATGGTGAAAAGAAGAAAAAAAAGAAAAAACTGAGTAAAACAACGATAAATCTAAACCTGTGCTGAAAGTTCTCTCTTTTTTTTACTCTAGAAAGCTTTTTTAAGTTAATAGAAAGAATGTAAAAAAACGTTTGCTGTGTACATTTTTTTTTTTTTATTAACTACTTTTACTAACCATAGTCATGATTTTTGATGAGCAAACAGTACTTGGATTTTGTTTACTATTCTATATGTAGATACAATTTGTTGTTTATCTTTGAAAGGGTTGAAAAATATGTATTTTGTCATAATTCTGTTTCAGGCTGCATAAACTTTCCATACGTAATTTTTTTTTCTTCTCGTTTTTGGTTTTTGCTTTGTTTTCTTTATTGTTGCTATTTTTCGTTGATAGAACAGCATACATTGTACGTTCTACATATTTAAAGCTCTCATATTGTTGATCATAAAAAATATATATTTATCTTGTATCATGCTTTAGGTTTTGGGCAAGTAACAAAGCGAAATAATAATTTTTTTTTTTATTTTTTTTTTCAACATAAAAAAGCACAGAGATACTTTTTTGTGTAAAAAAAAATAAAAAATTTATTTAAAAAATTCTGCTTTGTGCATAAATACTTAGCAGAAATGTGATTTTTGTATTGGTTTTTCTTTTACCTTTTAATTAATAGAATTTTTTTTATATGCCGCGAATTAATTTATTCGGGTAATCAAAAGAAAATTCAAATATCAAATATTTAATTAATAAAACTTAAAAAAAAAAAACAAAAATTATTCACAGATTTGTTGTTTAAAAAAAAAAAAAAAATTATTATTTTAATTTAATTAATTTTTTTTTATTATTATTATTATTGGTAAGCGTATGCAAATTATTTGTTATTTGTTGCAAAAATAAATAAATAAATAAAACTGCAACAATAATAACAATAAATAGCTAAAGTAATAAATAATTAAATGTTTTATTTTTAAACAAACTTTATTAACTAAGTTAATTATTATGTAATTAATTAATTAATTAATTAAAATTCTTTCTTTTTTTTTTGTATTTTTAGTGCGTGTAAACTCTCTGACAAAAGTCGGGCCGATCGGCTGGCACGGCCACGAATGTCTTTACTGGGGAAGCCATTGAACTATAATCGTGGCTCACGTCGTGATGCCCGGTATAGAAGACTACAAAGCCGCGTTTATAATTTCTTGGAGCGGCCAAGAGGTTTACCGGCTATTTTATATCACGTGATGGTGTAAGTATTTAATTAATTTATTTTTTTTTTCTTTTTTTTTTGTAAAACATTCTTTTTAGCTTTTAAATTATCTCGGGAACAGAAGTAAAAACAAATAAAAAATTAGGGAAGGCAAAGAATTTGTTTCTAGTATTGATAAGAAACCTTTTTTGGTTTTTTTTTTCTTCTGGACAAGCTTTTACAGTGAGATCAATCTTTATGCCTACACAATTTTATTTATTTCGTTTCTGTCTAATGGTTCATGGTATTTTCATATAAGTAAATAGTACCCAGAAGAGTAATTTCAGAATTATCCTTTATCTTTCTTTTTGTTTTCTTTATTTTCATTTTTTTTTTGTTTATCAGTAAAAGTTCAACCAGAAATATCAATTCATTTATATCGGTGTATATAAAAAATAAAATAAAACATAAACTACCCACATTTCTATTTTTATTTTCTCTGTTATCTTGTTTACCCAAAAAAAAAAAAAAAAAAAAAAAAAAAACAAAAAACATTTTTTTTCTTCGACAAACAAGACTGATGATGCTCAATCTTCCTCTGCTTTTATTTTAATTCCACACAATACCTGAAATATTTTCTATGTATGCAGTAAAAGAATATTTATTGCGTATTTGATCGTCCACCAATAATAATTTATTATTATTATTTTTTTTTTTTTGATTGGCACTAGCATATTAAAAACTCCTCAAGAATAATTGAATCGACGTAAAAAAGAAAAATGAAATTTCCTTATAAAAATTTCCTTCTATGTTGTTTTCATGGCGGACAAACAAGGTTTTCACATAAACGAAGTTTTCTATTTACAGAAAATTAATTTTTTTTTTTTTTTTTTTTTTTTTTGTACGGTAGAAAGACCAACCAAAAATAAAAACATAAAAATTATTTCCCGATGATCTCATTACGTATAATAAATAATAAATAATAATGATAAAAAAAAAATTCTTGAGAAAACAGTTTTATTTTTTTTTTTTTTCTACTTGTTTATTTGCTATTAAAAATTTTTTATTTTATTTTATTTTTTTTTTATTAATAATAAGCAATTGAAATATTGTTTGCTAAATAAATAAACAAATAAAAAACATTATTATTTTTTATTTTTACACAAATGATTACATTTGCACAAACTTGAATTTACAAAATGAGCCATGACTTTAATGGGAAATGCAATGATTATTAATTAAATTTATTAATTATTTATTTATTTTGTGAAATTTTATAAATAAATAATATTTAATTGAAATGATGGCGCCATAATAATAATAATAATTTTTTTTTTTTTTTTTTTTAATAAATTTGATTTGTGCTCTTTATTAATTAATTAAAATAGTTTTCGTGTTAATGAAAATTTAGCCGAGGGCGACTTTAACAATTGTTTCATGATTTTTATTTGATTGTTACTGAAAATTATTACTTTACGTTTTGGTAGCAAGTTGTTTTCTAGACAAGTTTTTTTGTTTTGGTTTTTATTCCATCCACTTACTTTGCACAGATTTCTATCGTCAAATAAAAACTAAGTTCATTAACTTTTACTATTACTGGTTTTTTATTTTCTTTTGCAAACAATAATGTTCTTGTTTACTGTTTACGCAGCCAGTACACTATGAACTTGCTTCTATTATCAGTCCATTTATGACTTTAGTGCACATACTGCTTCATATATTAATAAATTGTTAAACAAATAATAAAATGTCATTGAAAAAAAAAAGAAAAAAGAAGAAACTTTAACGTTTTTATTCGTACAAACATGAAAATAAAATAAAAATTCAATTAAAACACAGCGAGAAAAATAGAAAATTAATGAGATGGTTCGGGGTCGGTTGATCTACTTAGAAAAAAAAATTATTTTTCATTTCTTTTTTATCTTATTATTTGTGGTTAGTAATTGCTTTCTGGGCTATGTGGAATGAAAAAAAAAAAACAAACAACAAGGCAACATGTCGCTTAATAGAATTTTTTTTTCACTATGAAAAAAAACATTAAAAACGAAAAGAGAAAATAAAATCTTCAATAAAACACGGTTGGATGTCAGACTTAAACATAAATAAATACTTAATTCTGGTGGGGTTTTTTGAGTTAATTTATCTAACGAGAAATTAAAAATTGAAAAATTACATTTGGAAAAGTCGTTGCCACTTTGTTAGTCGTTGGTTTTTACTGTAACGTTTTTAGAATTATAATCTAACAACGTGAAAATGCATTATGTAAGAAAACCAAAATTTCTATCTACAAGTCTATAGGAAAATGCTTATTAAGTGAAGAAAATCCATAGTAAACAAAGTGAAAAATTAAATAAAAAAAAAAGTAACAACCGAATAAAACTTCCAAATCAAGACTTTCTTTCTTTCTTAATTTAAGACTTACTTTCTTGAAACTTTCGTGTAATAGTAGCAGTAGTAGTAGTAGTAGTAGTAGTAGTAGTCGTAGTAACAAAAATAGAATAAAAAAAAAGTAACCAAAACAGCATAAACTTTTAAGCATTTTCTACTCTTTTTACTAAATTTAATTTAATTTCGTTTTCTTCTCTTTATGTTTAAATTGTCTTCTGTTTAATCGTGTTTGTTGGTGTTATTGGTGCTTCTGCTACTGCTACTACTGTTTTTATCATCAATTTCTTCTTCTTTCTTTTCTTTTATTATCAGATTAAACCTTTTTTTTCTGTTCGTTTAAAAACAACAAAAATAAAACATCACCAGCGAAGATCTTATTATTCAATTCGTACAATTTACACCATCTTACAGTTAGTGAAGAATATCAAATGAAGTAACAAAACAATTTTTTTTTTGTTGTTGTTGTTTAAATACAGCATCCCCAGCCCATACAGCATCAATTTTAATTTTTACATATTGTGTGCACCTATTTGAATAATAGATTACCGACAGTAATTTAGAACTTAGGTTTGCCTTTTATTTCTTACTTCTCTTGATGTCTTTGCTTTTATTACAGGAATTCTACTGCATTTTAGCGCTATTTCATTACAATTTTCATCAATTTTTGAAGGAATGGCTAATAAAAGTTCGTTTAGCGTTACCAGCATTAAAATTCCCTTGTGATTTTTAATTTAAAAAAAATAATTTGTTTTATTTTCCCAATTTTAACGCCAATGCATTTCACCAATTTGACATTGAATGCCTTTCACAAGTTCTCTGTTATTAATTTTCAAGACCTTTAATAATCGATAATTGTTGAATTTTAAAACAATTTTACATTCGCTACTCTAAGTAATTTTCCATCTGCTAACTGTTCTGGTGGGTTTTTCATAGAATTCATTATCAATTCGTTTTATTTCTCAGTACACTCAGTACATCTCTCCAAAAATAATTTTTTTTTTTTCTGTATAATTTGAAAATATTTCTTTGATTCTTTCTAATCAATTTTATTTTCTGAATAAATTTTAATTAAAAAATATAAGAAAAAAATTTCAATTTCTTTTTGAATGAAAATAAAAGCACAACACGGATAAATGGTAACGGTGGGATTGTTACCAGGTCAACGTTAAAATGTTACAAAAAAGAAAAAGAAAAATATTTATAATTAGCAAAGTCATTAAAAATTATAAATTAAACATAAAGCGACTTTGTTTGTTTGTTATCTCAGCTTTATCCTTGTTTAGGATTTTTGTTGTTCTTGTTTTTGTTGTTGTTATTATTATGGATTATTAGGAGAGAAAAAGGTGAAAACAGAAAACACTAATGGAAAAGTATAAGGGGAATAAAAATAAAGATGAAAAGAAACAAAAAAACACGGGAATTTTTTGCGAAGGAATATTTTAAATTCATCTTTTAAGCTTTTTTCAACATTAAAGTTTAACTGGATGCGAAAACAAATGAAAATTTATGAAACAAAGAAATACAAAAGCTTTTTTTTTTTTTTTTTTTTTCATTTTATCCATTTTTACAATTACAGAAACTACCTGGCTAACCATCGATCAATGCTCAAGCTAAGGCTAGAAAGTAATATTTTCAAGCAAAATGTGTAATTTCAATCTAATTTAATTATTTATTTAAAGAAAACTTTGAGATATTTCTTCACATTTTACCACATTGATTGAAATTTAATTCAATTTTTCTTTTGCATCTTTTCTACATAATTTCATTGTTTAAACTTGTTTACCAATATTAAAAATAACAAATTGTAACAACTGAATTCCCCAGTGAGACAGTGGGTCAAGCGTAAAGAAATGCTGGAAATAAAAAATCCATCAAATAATCAAAATAACTGCCATTAAAAACATTCAAGACAACAACGTACAAAAGTTTAACTAATTTTAATTCTAATTAAAAATAAAACAAGTACAAAAGTTTTTTATTTAAGTTTAAAGAATCTTCTACAGGAATTAATAAATAATTTTTTACTAACCACGAATAAAACCATAATAATAATAATAACGAACAAAAAAACACTAAAAATAAAGATAGAGAGAAATACAGAAAAATTATGTGCTTTACGCTATTATTATTAAGAAGCAAAAAAAAAAAAAAAATTAAATTAAATTTTTACTACATTAATTAGATATTTGTTTAAGAAAACAATTTTTTTGTTATTAATGAGAGATAAATAATAAAAAAAAAATCACTAAAACATCTGTGTACAAGATAATAAAATGAATAAAAGCACACAAAAGAAAGCCAAAACTAATAATTCCTTCGCTATAGTTTTTTTTTTTTAATAATTAAATTAAGACTTAAAAGCTTTTTATTTATTAATAATTTATTATTTATGGAGACAGTAATTAAAAGATTGTTTTTTTTTTCTTCTTTTATATAAAAATTCATCGCTTTGGTTATAGTCGTTGATGCTTTGTTTCTTGGTGATGTAGTTGAATCATTTTTTGGTTAGGGATGCTTGGATCTTTTCTCTCTAAAATACGCATATATAAAATAGGTCACATATGCTTTTAATTAAAGCCTAATATTGATTTAAACAATAAAATTTTTATTGTACGTTTAACTATCAATAATTAACCCATCCGCACCTGGTGAATTTTGTTTTTCAGTTATTCAGTTCATCTTACAACGCAAAAGTGAAATTTGTTTTAAATTATTATTCTTATTGTTATAATAATTATTATTATTATTGTTAATGGATAAAAAAAACCTTTCTTCTTCTTCATATTTATGTTAAAATAATAATAGACCGTCAGAATCTGTTTTAAAACCCGCTTCAAAAAGCCCCCTCTAAATGTACAGAATTAAATTTTCGACAAATTTATAGCATTTAGGTACGAAAAAAAAAAAGGTTTACATTGGAGCACAGATGGAAGCAACAGAAAGTGTATTTAAAGTAATATTATAAGGGTATAATTCACAATTATATTATCAATTTTATATATATATATATACATTTCACCCAATTTAAATTGAAAATTGTTTAAAAAAAAAAACGACGGACAATAATAGATGTAAAGGTGAAAAAGGTGTAGCATGATTTGATTTTACTTAATTTCACTTCGTTACATTAAATAATTTAAATGAAATTTTTGAGTGCAAGTTTCACAAAACATAAAAACAATAAATAATCAAATTAATAATTTAAATAATAAAAATTCTGTATTTTTTTTTTCTTTCAAATTTATGTGTACGTCGAAGTATAAAAAATATTGCTGTTGTGCTTTTTTTTTTTTGTAATTCTTATCCTCGATTATTTCCTATGTAGCCGTAGCACAATGAAAGATTTTTTTTTTTGTTGTTATTTTCATTCCTTTAATAAAAATGTGCTGCTGCACACATATTAGTAGTGCTTTTAGAACGTTCCACTAACAAAACGAATTTTATTTATGCATTTTATAAAAAATTTAAAAAACCAATCTTCAAACCCCAAGTAAAAAATGAAAATTAAAGCTGTTTTCTAACTTGGGCCTTTCTGAATAAATAAAATGTGAAAATTCGCTTCTTCTACACATTTTCTGTTCTTGATTATCCTGATAATGTACAAAAAAAAAATTTTTTTAATTTAATTCAACTGTGAATGTAATAAAGCACGTTTTTTTTTAAGATTAAATTTTTTAAAATTACCCACACAAGAATTTTCTATAATTAACATAACTGAGTAGTTGAGAAAATCACTCAAATTTTCACTCTAAAATGAGTTTTTTTGTTTTTGTTTTGATTTAAACGAATCAACCCATTTACAGATAAATTTAATTAAATTAAATTTTAAAATATATCAATTATACTTATCAATGAGCAATAAATGTTAATTAATTGTAAAAATTTAATCAAATTATTGATTTATCGATGATTTTTGTGTATAATTTTTATTATTTTTTTATTATAATTAAAACGTTTCCACTTCATTATACAAAACACAAAATAATAATTATTTTTTTTTTAATTGTTTATACTTATTTAATTATTATATTATTAATAAAATTCATAATGTAAATAATAAAATTTTCATTTTAATATATTATATTGGGGGAGAGGATGAGCGTTTTTCTGTTGATTTGTTTTACGAATAATTTTTATTATTATTTTTTTTTTTATTCTCTCTTGTGTTGAATATAAATTGTAAATAGAAACGAAAATAAAATATATTATTTATGAATATTAAATAATATTTATATATTCAAATTGATATCAAAATGAAAGTGTGATAACATTTGTTTAATAATAATAATAATAATAATAATAAATATGAGAAATGACAGATACAAAAAACCTACAGCCTTGTATAAATGCCTTGTTATTAGTGAATCTCCAAAAATAAAACCGAATTTTTGCAGAAAAGATTTATTATATTTCAACAATCAAATTTAAAATGAAATCATAAGTTCAAATTTCATATTTTCGATTTAATCAAAATTATAAATAAAGCAAAGCATTAAAAAAAAAAACCTAGAAATAATTTAATCGTGTAGGTTATTATAACTAATTTTGATGATTATTAGCATAACATATGCTAGCAAATTATATATATATATATATATATATATATATATATATATATATTAAAACAAAGATAATTTCCTTAAGGATTTAATTGTAAAGAAAAAATAAAGGAAAAATCTATAACCAAGAAATTGTCGTATTAATGCAAAATACAAGTAGAAAGTTATGTAAATTTTAATTCATTTTATTCATTTAATTTTATTTGGTTGAATAATAGATGTCTGAATACTGATAACAAATATATAAAGTTGATATAGATGCCTAGAAATATATGTTTTTATATAATGAGGGTTTGAATATGTTGCTTTATGTAATTTAAACTACCTTTCATCAAGATTATTTCCTTTTATTTTTTTCAGTATAACAGCGGAGTGTAACTTTGATTATTTTAATTAGAATTCATGTTTAACCAAATACATGTTATTGGTTACTTGGTTATTATTTAATTATTGAACTTTCACGGATAAACAGTCACTGAATTAATACAGACACGAATTTAATCTTGAATTTATAACTTAATACTTGGGTGGTTATAGGTACCTTGAAAGCTGGGTTATTATTAATTCAAATAAATTAAAATTGAAGAAGAAAGCTGTGCTAGAACCAACCACATCCATCTATTTATTCCTTAATTCATCAATAAATTTACAAACAAAAATTCACCAACCACTGTAAAACTCAACACCAGAATACACCTCAATAAGTTTCAACAAAATAATCACCAAGTTTTGTTTACATTTTATTTGATTAGACATTTAAGCTTTTTCATTTGAAAAACAGATTTTATCAGAGTATCAAAAAAAAAATTTGTCTTCATTAACAACAAACAAAAAGGACTAACGATTTATATAAAATGATTGACTTGTAAATTTGTTATAAACACGCTTAACAAAAAAAAAAAAAAAGGATAATATGATTGATCGTATAGAAAATGTAGAGCAGGTATATTAATAAGCTTTAATTACTTTATAATAATTAAATAACATTGGGAAAACATAATTTATTTACATTTCTATTAATTAAGCCAATTAAATGGATTTATTTCTATTATATAAAAAGTTTGTGTTTGTTTAGATTTTTATTTCGTTTTTTTTTTTTTTTTTTACAAAAAGCTATAATACTTAACAAGCCAATAAAATAAGTCACAAGAAGGAATATATACTAATGACATAGAAACATGCAAAATAAAAATCAAATATAAATCCAAGTATTTTAGTCTTTTTTTTGTTTGCTGTTTATTTTAATAACATTTTTAGTTATTATTATTTACGAAAAGTTCGCTAGTAATGTTAAGCAGCTTTAAAGCAATTATTATTATTTTTTATTCTTGCTATTTTATTATAATTTGTCTGCGGCTAAATTTATAAAAACATAAACTGGAAAATGCTTACAAATACAAAAGCTTAAATTTGTTTATAAGCTAAATTCATTTGTCCGAAATTTTTTGTTTTTTTTTTTTTTTTTCATAAAACTTTACTTAATTTTATTCTCTTATTTACAAGGGTTTTCATTTTATAAACACAATGAATCGTTATGTTTGTTATATGATGCATAATTATGACCGTGCAAATGCGTTGCGTTATTATTATTTATATGTAAGCAAACGGGGGTGATTAGTATTATTTTTCAGCAGTTACACAAATTATATAAAATGAAAAGTTTAATAATAAAGCTATTGTATTATAGTCCAAAATTAAAATAGAATTAAAAGAGAAAGATTAAAATAGGGGTAGCAAAAATGATTTTTTTTTAATATAACAAAATAAATTGGCTGGCAAAGCAACAAATAAATTTATTATCTTTCAATACACTCAGTTTTTTTTTTTTTTTTTTTTAAATAGAACAAATACCAAGCTTTCTCCATAGAAATAATAACCAAAAAAAGTTTACAAAAAGATTTAAAACAACAAATAATCATTTCTGATTGTAGAAAACTTTTTTTTGGGAAGTTTATTACTCGTAGTTCTACTTGCGAAATAAAAAAGCTAATTTTTTTTTTTCCTACGTTTGTTTGTCGTTTTTTTTTTCTCTGCTGCTGCTGCTAGTACAATACAATATTGTGCAGTAGCAAAGTGTTGTAAATTTCTTTTCATTGCATATGTGAAGTAGCTGTAAACTATTACACCGTAGAACATAATGAAAAAAATTTACAAACAAAAACAGACAGACGAAAAATAAAATAATAATAATAAAAGCTCAACAGTGTACTTTAGATTATATTATTGTGCTTTTTTCATACAAGTAAAATGAGAAGTAAAATCATTATATTGTTGTTTTTGTTTTTTCTTTTATTTTAACGCTATTTCTAAGCTTTTTATGTTTTTTTATTAACATCACAAAATTTCACTTTAAGTTTTCATTGTTAACAACATATATGGCGACAAATTGTCGTCGTCTATGAGTGAAAAAAAAAAAAAAAAATTCATATGATCACTTGATGTCGCCTTAATAATATTGTTGATTACGAAGAGAAAATAAAAACAAAATTAATTAAAACTACCTGAAATCGTACGAATTTTAAATTAAATTAAATTTAATCAAAATGATAAACAATAAGATAAAGAGAAGAAACAAAATATCAAAGAAATTTTTAATTTTTTATTTAATTTTAATAAAAACTGCTGGAATTTTTACGAAAAAAATTTTTTTTTATTATTTGTAAAACAAATAAATCCTTGGCTACAAGATAAACATAAACAGTATCCACTTTAAAATTACTTAAAAGAAAGTTAATTAAGAAGATAATATGGTGAAAGAAAAAAAAAATTCTTATCTGAATAGAAAGTAAAATAAAAGTGTATGCAGTTCTTGCCTTTTCATTTATTTACTCGACTCAACTAACCATAAAAAGCATAAAGAAAGAAAAAAAAAAACAAAGAGAAAAACTTTGAAAGAAAATTGTTTATAAAGCATATATATTGTTATAGAAGCTGACTTAAGTTAGCTTATAAGTTATGACTTAAGTTGTGTATTATTATTTTTATTTACAAAAAAAAAAAAAAATAATAAATAAATAAATAAAAACAAACAAACCAAGACTTGACCAAAGATAATATTCATAATGAAGCTGAGGGAAGAACTTTTCTTTTTCTTTCTTTCATTTACATATAATATAATAAATAATAAAGTTTTCTAGTTTAAAACCTAATCGTTGTGTGTGTGTGTGTATGTACTTTAAGTGTTATTCTTCGTCATTTTTTTTTCTTCTTGTTTTCTCTCTACAGCTTTCTATAACGGCGATACAAAACTTTCTACAAACAACAATTTACTAATAAAAAAAAAAAAAAATTTTAATAATTTTATAACTTGTGGTAGAAATTATAAAACACAAATACAAATAATAATAAATTTTAATTTAATTACTTAAATTGTTTGCTTATGTAATGTATTTTTTAATTATTTTTTGCTTTGTTGTTATTTATTGTAATAACCAACTGAGTGGGTTTTTTTTTTTAACTTATGAGATAGTGGAGGTGCCTGGTATTATACCATCAGTATTGATTTTTAATTTTATTTTTATTTGGAAAATAATAATTTAAAACAACAACAACAAAAAAAAAGAAGAGAGCTTAAACCTAATAAAGGTTAAATAAAATCCATAATAGCAATAATAATAAACAAAGGGAAAATGTAAAACAAAATTCATAATGCAACAAATAAAATTATTCTTAAAAAATTTTGTTAAATACTGTTGAAAAAAGCTTTCGTTTTGTTACAAAAAAAATATATATATAAATAAATAAATATATATCCGGGTTTAAATAAAAAAATTGAAAATAAAAAAATATGAAAGAGAAAAGGCATCACAACTAAATAAATATAATTCGCGGACTTATGTTTGAATGAAAAAAAAAATATTTTTTTTTTTTTAACTAAATGATTGCGCATTGCAGAGGTTACCGTCTTTATTTGTTTTGTCATATTTTCGTTTAGTATAATGTAATGAATAGGAGTAGAACGAATACCATTAATGTTGATTTAATTAAATTTCTTTAAATGCAAAATTATTTTTAACTTTAAACTTCTGTCTTTGTTCTTTGATTTGTGTTATAACAATTTTACGTCATATCATGTTTATTCGTCTTACCATTTTTTTTTTTTTTTTGTGTTAACAAATTATTACTTGTCGTAGAAAATTGTTAAATAAAACTTCTTGAATTATATTTAAAATAAAAATAAAAAAAAAAAAAAAAAAACTGTAAATAAACTACGAGAATCAAAGGGCATACAGAAGTTAAATGTCATAATGCTACAACAGCCACAACAAAGTATTAAAGTAAAAAAAGAGAACAAAAAAATATTTCACTGCTGGATTGAAACGTAGTTATACAAAAACCGCATAAACGTAAAACTTGTTTTAATAAATTTACGATTAAAAAAAAAAACATTATGTAGTGATATTAAAATGTTGCAAATGAATGAAAAACTCATAAAACTATCGGTGATGGAGGTAGAAAAAAAAGAAAAAAAACATAAACTTGCAGCACTGTAGAGAGAACGAAAAAAAAAAAAAAAGCCACAAAACAATAGAAATTGCTTGTTGTATAGCGTAATAAACTAGCGGTGGAATGGAATTTGTTTATTACTTCCTACAGCCTAACGATACATAAAAGCACGACAAATCGTAAAAATAATACAACCATTGTAGCGAAGATATTGCTTCTAATAAACTTTACATATGCAAGGGAAACTCAGAATAGACGTCAAAAAAAACATTAAATTAATTAAATCATGTGCGATAACATATTGTACAGCGAAGAATAACAACAAAAATGAAGTTATTGGTAGAGGAGAGTACATTATATGCAGGCAATAAAAATAAAAACGGAAATTTTGTTATAACCGGAAGTCTTTTTATTTTTTAATTTTCAACAAATGCAACAAATAATTCAAATTGTTCGGTTTTTCTGTTGTTGTTTTATTTAATGAAATGACAATTTTTTTTTTGCTATCCGGATTGTAATAAAGTAAATGTCAAAATAATTTATCTGAGTCATCATAAATATGTGTAGAAGTTTCTCTGTAATTTGTGTTAACTTTATATGCGGAGTCGTAAAGCAATTAGATTTATTTTTTGTTTTAAATATAGAGATTGATTATTTTATGGCTTTTAGTTTGTTGTTCCTATGAGGTGGTTTTAAAAGGGTTGGTTGTGATATAAACACAAATAAAGGCAGCAAAACACCAAATGGTAAAACCGTAGATTTCGAAAATACCAAACTGGAAGCAAGGTGTGCTTGAAGTGTATTCGAAAAGGACAATATTACGACAGATTCTAATTCAGTTAGGGAAACAAATGTGTGCAAAGCTTAAAAGGGCATGAAATCCAATTCACTGGGCTTTTACAAGAATAAAAAAGATTGAAACTTAAATATAAACAAAATAAAAAAAAAACATCAAAGAACTTTCAAGAAGCCCTCGTATACACTGTAGCCCTTCTTACATGTGTTAAGGAAAAATTTCTCTAAAAACTATTCCACAAAATATCTTTGAAAGTTTTGATTAGTGCAACCAATTAAACAAAAATCTCCACAATTGGTACAAAAAACACTTTCTGCATAACTACAGGTCCAATGCAATAAATGTGTTTATTAAATAAAATTTAATTCTACATGAAAACTAGTTTTAAAAGCACAAAAGCTTATACAGAAAAGCCAATTAAAATGTAACCAACAAAAATAAAATCGCATAATGTTGATTTATTACCATTTCTGCATCTACCATTAACACATTTTCCTTATTTTTCACAATTTTCTTCTTTTTTTCTTCTTCTTCTATCGTTTAGCTAGTAACGAACTAAAACTAACTGACAGCTACGACCACAAAATTATAATAAAAACGAAGATTACAAAAAAAAGTGGTAAACGAAACAAAAAAAATTTATCTTCTGGTGAAATTAAATCCAACAAAGTTTTCTACATTTTTAATACAGCAATAATGTAATGCCGACGACGATGTTTTATCCACAATGTCTTATAAAATATTATTCATGAGTATTCTTTATCCCACCTCCACTGTTGGATGATTATAAAATTTAATTTGATTATAAGTAAACTAGCTAAAAATGCAAGAAAACAATTTTTTTTTCATAAATAATCTGGGTCAATAATAAATTATTATTATTAAATTATTAAATTTAAGCTTTAAGCGTCTTTAAGTTAAATTTTATTTAATTATTTATTATATTTATTTAAATTGAATATTTTCTTTCTGTTAAAAGTTAAAACACAAATTAAGCTTAAAGCTTTCAGTCGAAATTAAACGAGAAAAATTTATCGATTAGTAATGAAAAATTCGGTATCATAATGAATTTTTTTTTTTTTAATTAATCAAAGACATCGAGGAGATACAGGATACCGAAGTGTAAAAAAAATATATATTTAGTATTTTATCTTTACTAGAAATAAAAGTTTTAACAAATTCCATGCATATATAAAACCCTTAAAACTATTTTATTCATTATTGAATTTAGTATTAAAACGTCATCACGTATCCATATTTATGTTGTCATAATAAAACCATTTCAAATATTTAATTGAAGCATAAAAGATAAAAGGATATGCTGAATAATTTTTTTTTTTTTAATAGTAAATCCCGATAAGCTGACTCAAATAATACATAAATAATAAAAAAATAAATATACCGAACCGAACCGAACATTAAAGCGATGGACAATTGTTTGCGGAATAAAGAGTTTTTTGGATAAATAAACTTTGTGTTGTTGTTGTTGTTGTACAAAACATTGTCAACGTAGAGAAAATTTACCCAATTGTTAATTTGTTTGCTTTTACTGTATTAATGCCATCATCATTATGCAGAATAATCTCACCTGACAGACACAATACACACCTTTAACACCATTTATTCAAACATTCAAATAGAAAAAAAAAAAAAAACATTATTGAGACTCCCCTATGGTACGTATTATACTAACAAAGTGTTACAAAATTAATGTTAATAGTATCGCAGTTATCACTAATCATAATCACCACCCACAACAGCTAGAATAAATGATTTTTTGTGTTAGAGAGAATTTTTTTTTTTTTTGTTAATTTCATGGAAATTGCCTCAATTAAAAAATTTTTTATTTTTGTTTTGTATTTAATTCTAAAATAGATTTTTTGCGCTTATTTAGTATGAAAACACTTTTTATATAGTTGATATGCGTATAGTGGATAATCTGATTAGTATATTGTATGTGTATTCGAGTAAATTTGGTAACATATTCTCTTTAACATGTTTATTCAAGTATTCAAAAGCATTTCACAGAGTGTCATCGAATTAAAAATGATTTAAAAGGGAATTCGTTATAAACGGAATTTCGATTAGAATTAATCAACGATTTACGGCTTTGTGTTTAGATGAAATAAAATAATCAGCTAATTAAGAGAAAAGTAATTTATGTGTATAAAAGTCCTGAATAATTAGACAAAAACCCTTAACAGATTGTAAAATTCTGTTTAATCAGAATAAAAAATCTTCCTAAAACGCATTTCCATAACATAAAGCAGTTTTTCGTTTCACTTTTCTTTTAATTACCCACAAAATAGGAAAATAAATCAGAAAATTATCAATTTTTGATTAGAAACATCCTTTAAAAAGTCTAGGATTCTGTGATCAGACGTACTCTAATGACCATAAAAGATAAAGTTAGTTGGCGAGACATAATCAGATGAAACAATTTTATTAAAAAAAAAAAAAATAATTCAATGACACAATTTCATTTATTTAAAGATTAAGGATGTGTTTCGATTAATTTTAATAAAACTTTAAACTGCAGATATCATACAAATAATACATAAAAACATTACACAATTCTCTTATCAACAATCTTCAACTGATTATCTAACCGAATAATCAATAAAAATGAAATAAAACAACGAATTTCACTCATTTCCATTAAATTTTTGTTACATTTTAAACAATAAAAACGGAATCACAGATAACAAAAAAAAAATAATAATAATAAAATAAAATAAAAATGTAACAAAACCATGTAGAGTCAATGACAGATTTTTAAAAATTAAAAAAAAACCATAAAACCCAGAGATTCTTTCAACTGCATTTTGATGTTTTTTTTTTTTTTGTAAATGAATTTTTCATCCCTTTTTCATTCATTCATTTATTTATTTATTTATTTATTTATTAACAAAGAAAAATAAATAAAAATTTTAAAAATGTTTGACACAGCTTTGAGCTTGTTAAAACTTTCAGTAAAATATTTGAACAACAGTTAAATGAAGGTGGAAACTGTTAGCTGCACACTTTTACATTACAAAAATGGACATGGAAATTGGTAACAAATTTTTTGTTTCTGGTTACAATAATTGAAATTCCTTTCTTGTTTATTGTTATTCGGTATTTGATCATTATTCCATCTTTTCATTTTCCTTTTCGGTTTGATTTATAAATTCAGGTTAATAGTGTATGCACGTAAAATATTTCCTATTCATACATTTATCACACAATAACAATATAGAGAAAAGGTAAAAACGAAACAACAACGAAAACAAAACTCCCACCCAACATTTTATTTATTTATTTAACTTTATTTTGTATTTACTTAGTTCATGTAATAAAAACACAAAAAAAAAAAAAAAAAAAAACATTAAAAATTTAATATAATATTTAATTATTTATGTTATAAAGGTAGAAAAGTTGCAAAAATAAAACAAAATAATAATAATAATAATAATGTAATATCACTTTGTTACTACGTTGTTACCCGTTTAAGCGGTTATTTTGTATAAAAAAAAAAACTTAAATTATTAAATAAAATTGCATTTAAAAGGTTGAAATTGCATTTAAGTTGCAATTTATGTTTCGATTTTAAGTGGATAACTTTGGTATTTAATAAGTTACTTATTACAAAGCTTATTTTAATTGGAAAATTAACAAAATAATTGTTGATCAACATTGTATAATCGTTCACTAAAAAATAAATTGTAAGTAAGATTAACCCAGATATTGGTTGTTATCATTCTCTAACCATCAAACATAACTCCTATCCACACAAGATAATAAAATAAATTGTCTTTACTCGGATAATCACACACGTAATACGAATATTCAAAAAAAAAAAAAGAAAAGATCTCATTTTAATCTAGATAATGATTCTAATAAAAAACCAAAAAAAAATTTAAAAAAAATTATTCACGCTATGCATAATAACACATAACAGAAAAACCGATAACGAAATGAAATGAAAAAAAAAAAAAAACTACTGCATAAGGAAATTAAACACAAAAATCATGTCATCAAATGCGAAATAACGAAATGAAATTTTAATTTAATTATAGTGAATAATAATTAAAATTATCATTATTCGTTAGAATAATAGAAATTATAATAACAATAAATGTATTATTTGCTATGAATATTTTCGCTGCATTTAATTGCAAGAATAATGCATTTAATTCGTATTAAATGCTGATTAAGGAATAAAAGATAATTTTCGTTTTTTCCACTTCTAATTAAGCTTTTATTAGATCTTTAAGAATTTTATTTATTAATTAATTGCATAAGAAATAAGGTTTTAGCTAGTTTTTAAGGGTTTTTGTAGTAGAAACTCAGCGACGATGTTTCAGAGAGGCTACTGAATATGTTTTAGGGGACAATTCTTTAAAGTCTTCAAACCTTAATGTTAAAGTGTAATTCAGAGCAGTCTTAGAATAGTTCGCCAATTTGCTAGCTAAAACGATCATTAAATAGTTTGTTAAGCAACCGAATATTCATCTATCCACTGAAATATTTAGATGCCACTGTCTTATACTAATAATTTCGTCGATTTATGCTATCTGATCTTATCTAAACAAAAAGCATTACAGAAAGTCATTTATGCTGGTGCTGGAAATATCCTTAGCCATTTATCTAGTCATTACACTGACTACTACCCTGTCTAAACAAAAAAAAAAAAAAATTAATTCAAACCAAGAATACAGTTTCTACAATAAAATGTTTTAATTAATTAAACTTCCAATATCATTTACTTTTATAATTTCAAAAAAGGAGTTTTTCTCTTTAATCAATAATTTTTAATAACACACACACACACACCGGGGGGTTGGTATTTGCTAGACTCTCACCGATATTTTGTTATTTTATTTAAACTTTATGAAACTCACCCTTACATTTACTATGAAATAATAATTTTTGTTTCTTCTTCTACTTATTCTTCTTGTTTTATTTAAATTGGTTTTTAAAATGGCAAAAATAATAATAATAATAATAACAATAATAATAAAAATGTAAAGAAAAATTATTTTTATAGATGCACGCGAAGGAAAATAAAACAAAAAAACAAACAAAAAAGCACAGAAAAAAATAAAATCAATCAAATGAAAAAAAATAATAAAAGAGTTTTTAGCATTTGTACATAAATAAAAGACAGGAATAATAGATATGATGAATTATTTAATTTTTTCTTCTTTTGTAAAATTAAAATTTTGCTTTTTTTATAATGAGAAAAACCAATTTTTGTTTTTTTTTTTTATGTAAATAATTAATTAAATAATTGAGGGGAAAATTATTATTGTTGTTGTTTGTTTGTTTGTTTTGAAATATGTAGGAGAAAATTATTGTTGCCCACTTATTGTCACTGGCACAGGGTAACAAACGGTGCATACAGATACACACACACACATACACAGTAAAACTTTAAAATATTTTATTTAACGCAAAATACAATTAAAATGTTTTTTTTTTTTTTAAACGAGTAACAACCGCAAATATTATGCAAATGAAATACCATTTGTTGCATCATTTAATTGTTCGGTGATTTTGTTATTTATTCGCATGAAAATGTTTTTTTCTTTTTTTTTTTTTCGTTTTAATATTAAATCTCTATGATTTTTTGACCAACATTCCATCCCCTATTTTTTTTTTTATACGATTCATGTTAAATTTAATTAACTTTTTTTTTTGTTTTTGTTTTTAATATTTAATCGCATCATTATTATTGGTTTAAAAGCTTTTGCGCTTTTATTTGTTTTAATTTTGACGAGAATTTAGTTTATTATTTTTGATTAATATACTAGAAGGAAAAATGTTTATTTTTTTTAACTTAAAGCTGAACTGTATTAACTCTATTACAGGGTTTAAGATAAGCTGGTTTTTCTGTGGAAAAGAAATGTTAAGGGATGAATGTAATGCTTTCAAACAATACGAATTCCCATTAAAATTTTAATTCTGCATTTATCGACTATTATAAAGTCTGTATAATCAAATAACCTTAAATAGTTAAACTACAAATATTTAGCAAAGCTTGCAGTTAAAGCTATAAATAAACTGCATAAAGTATTAAAAAATTAAAGCAAATAAATTTCACTCATAACACATTAAAGTGCATAGAGACAGAAACATTTTTTGTTTTACTTTTCCATTTAATTAATTATTTTAATTTAAGTAAATCAAGCACTTTGTAATAAAGTGAAATTTTTAATAATTTATTACAACAAAAAGCTATACAAACTTTTTGCATAAAAAGGAAAATCGAAAATTACTACGTAGTAAAATTAATTTCACTCAAAAACTTGTTACTGATGTTACGTTAAACTTTACGTTATATCTGTAGAAACAAGTGATAATGGATATCACTTTTAATAAATTATGTGTTAAGCATAAGAAAGCTTAATTGCATTTTTATTTTTAGATTACATTTTTTAATTATTTAAGTTTTTTTTAACAAATATGCTATGAAATTTATAAAAATATATTTATTTATTTTTATCAACATACAACAAAAATAAAACTAATTTTGTAAAAAGCTTTATTCTATGTACATTTTCGTACATTTGTTGATATGTTTTTCTTTACGAAAAATATTAATGAGATGATACATTAATAATATTTATTATTGTGACTGTTGTTTATTTATTTATTTGTATTATCATTTGATTATAATGTTTTTAGCTTAATCCTACTTAAAATTTATTTATTTACTTGGAAAATATAAATTTATTATTATTATTATTAACAAGCTAAGAACACATAATTTCCATTCTAATTTATATTTTAACATACTTTTACTGAAATGGTGGCATTATCATTATTATTATTATTATTAAGAAAAGAAATGAAATGTCTTTCACTCATGTTTACATCTTGTATAAGCACACTCCACCCCCACACACAACAAACAATTTTTTTTTTTTTGTTTTTGTCTCATTTATTTTTGTTATTTTAAATAATTAATTATACACAATGTAATGTCACCATTTGTTGTCATCTAATACAAAATTGATAAGTCTTGTGTTATGATAACACAAGTAAATTATAATTTTTTTTTTTTTTTGTGAGAAGTTTAAATTTTTATCAGTCTTTTACCGTGATTAACACAAACATTCATTTAATATTTATTATTCATTAAATGATTTTATGTTTTTTGTTATTGTGTTTGCTTGTGTTTACTGTTCTTGTTATTATTCAAATATTCGTTTAATTAAAGTAAAATAATTAAAAAAAAAAAAAAAAAGGAAAAGCCGCAACATTAACCATCTTTTAGGAATGGGTTTGTGTGTGTGTGCTTTAAGAAAAAAAAAAAAAACCTTTCAACAAAACGGAAAAACATATAAATTTTGATTATTTAGTTTGTTGTTTGGAATTTTATTTATTAACAAACACAGGTCAGGTTTCTTGTTTAATGACAAATAAATATATAAAGGGGGTTTAAAAAAAAAAACACACACACACACATAATAATAGAAAAAATAGAAACAAAGGAAAGAAGCACAGGAAAAAGCTTTGAAATTAAAACACAGAGAGAAAAATACATAAATTATAAAAGTTTGTCCACTTTATTTTGATTGTTTGTATTTGTGTTTTGTCATTAATAAAATGAAAAGGAACTTCCTTGAATCAAGATTCTTGCCGGGTTTCCTATATAAAAATATAACAATAAATAATCACATCACGAGAAATTTTACATTTCGTTGGAAATACAGAGATACTTGCCGCATAGAATAAAAAAATACTTGGAAAAATTACATAAACTTAGTAATATTTACATTTTGTTTCCGTTTTCTTTTATTACCCATTATATAAATATATATTTCAATTAATTTTTATAATTAAGACAAATCATCAAGAAGTTTTTATTTTATTTTTTTTTTTTTTTTTTTTGCATTAACAATTTTTATAAAGCACAAATTTACTTGTTTGTCAAAAGATTTTTTTCATCAATGAATTTTATTTGCAATTGTCAAGGTGATGTAAAGTTTTGTTCTGAATATATTTAGAAATGTTATTTAAATTTAGTTTTATTCGGAGAATAAATAAAAATCGTAACAATGAGATGTGGTAAATTAATAAGGAAGCAAATATAAGATAATATTCGTTTAAAAGTCAGTGACAAGACAATGGTGGAATATTGACGATACAAAATCCCAAAACGTCGTCAGTAAAAACCTTAAGAATTATCGAAAGAATACTTTAGTCAAATAGAATCAACAGGCTTTGGGTACAGATGAACGAATAGAAGAAAACAGAACTGCATCACTAAAGAAGATTTGTTATTAAACCAGGTACAAGGGAAACAAGTTTCTCACCGAATTATCTATAAAAGCAAAATCACGCTCATTGTCACGCTACCAAAATTGTATTAAGTTTAAAGTGGTTTGTGTTTTATCCTGACACATCAATCGCGCTATAATTAAGCAACGATTATAAATCAATTACAAGTGCTTTGTATTTCTTAATTTGCAATACACAGTCACTTTGTATCAATTATAATGATTCTTATCACAAAAAAGCACCTTAATCATTATGTATGATTGGTTTACACGATAAAGAACTTTATTTTGTGTACACTACTTTCATGTCTTCCTGCTAAATCTCATCCCTTCATCATTCATTTATAAATTCTCTTGCTTTAAACAAGATAAAAGAAAAAAAAAACTTTTCAAGTTAATTAAGTAAATATTGAATAAAGTTATTTTACAAAAGGATTACAGAATGATAACATTAAACAAGTTTTTCGCTCCACTATATAATAACATTTATTTATTTAATTTTGTTATATAAGTGTATTGACTTCATTAATTTTGATTCATCATTAAGGAAATTTTTTTTTTTTGTTTTCCGCTCTTGTTGATTTAATCATAATCGTTTGATATAATTTGTATGTAACAGAGTGGTAACTACTTCATTTTAACATGGTTATAGGGTGATTTATAAAACATTAATAAGTTTTATTGATAAACATATAAAATTCGATTAAAAAAATGCTAAGAGCTCTTTTGTGATAATTTTATTTCACAATACAAAAAACGATGAGTGCACTAAAAAAATTGTTTTCCACATTAATTGCAATAAAAATGAACAATTTTAAAGTATATTTACGAGCTTTTTTAGTTCAATAAGAAATAATAATTACGTTCACTAAGTATGTTATACGTGAAGCATATAAATCGAAAGCGACATAATAATTGAATGAAAAAAAAAATAAAAAATAAATATTTAATCAAAGGGAAAATTCTTTGTCGGAATAAGAATGGGTAAATGCTTGTTATTTGAAGGTTAATATGTAGCTTAAAGCATAATGGGTATGTTAATTAATTTATAATTTGTATATATACCAAAAAAAAAAAAAAAATTAAAAATTAAAAAGTAGGAGAACAACTCGTATAAACACAAAAAGCGCTCTTCAATCATGAAATTTGATGATGAAAGATAAGAAAATATCTCTAGGCGTTTGAAATAATTTTTCTTTATTAATTACTTTACGCATAATAATTTATTTTAATTTTTTTTTTTTTTTTTCTTATTAATTTTCCAGATTTCTAATGGTGTTCACATGTCTGGCCTTAAGCGTCTTCTCAACTATTGAAGAATACGAACAACAAGCAATCGATATATTATTTAAAATGGAGATTATCGTTGTTATATGGTTCACCATTGAGTTTTTACTCAGGTAAGCAGAATATTAATTAATATAAATTTTATTTTTGGTTAATTTTATTTAATTAATTCGGCAGTGTACTTTAACAAATAATTTAATTAAAAATTAAAATTAAAAATGTTAAAACGTTAGTTAATTAGCAAATTTAGATAATAATAATAATAATATTAATAATTTTAGTCACTGTCTTTAGCTACCTAATTTAACTATTCTCAACTATTAATTTTCCTTAAATTAAACTAACTATGTGTGTTTGTGTATTGTTTTGTTTTAACCCTTAGAAGAAAAACTGTTAAATATCCCTAAAGCAAGGTTGTGTTTAATGAAAAGTCAAAAAAAAAGCAAAAAAAAAAATGTTTTCCAGATATTCAAAGAACCAAATGGAATTAAATTAAAAACAAAAATGAACAAAACATTTTCTTATAACTCTAACTATAATAACTGCACTAAATAATAAAAAAATTATTTATTTTCTTTTTTTTTTTTTTTTTGTATTTTTTTATTTTAATTAAACTAATTAAACTTTACTAAATAAAAAAAAAAAAATTATAAAAAAAACGATAAACGCACCTCGTTTTCTCCTCACAAAAGTAAGTTTAGTTCGTTCTACATTTTCTCTATTTTTTTTTTTTTGTTAATTTATTTTATCACCTTAATATTATTATTTTTTAATTACTTTTCTTTTTCTTTTTTTTTATAATTAAATTCACTTTTTTTTTATGTAAACGATAAAAAAAAATTAACGCACTTCATTTGTTAATTTAGTTAGGTTAATCTTTGGTAATGGAGGCGCCTGGTAAAATATCAGAGCTTTTTTTTTTCTTTTTGGTTGTTATTAATTATTATTTATTAATTAAGCTTTACCCGTTATGCATTCATGTTATAAAGTTTTTTTTTTTTTTATTTATTTATTTACACGATTTAACGAAATTACATTAGAAGAAAAAAAAATGTTAATTAATTATATAAAGTGTTTTTTAGGGATTAATAAAAAAAAAAAATGTTCTTATCATTTATCATATATATTGTAAGTTTGTAAAAAAAAAAAGATAGATAATTTTAATTTAAAGTAATTAAATTAAGGTGACTACAATAAAAAAAAAAAAAAAAAGCTTATCATACTCATTAAAGTGTAATTAATACTCATTGTTAACTAAAAAGGAAAACAAAAGCACAAAACAATAACAGCATACACACATAACATTATTATTAAACAAAATATTAAATTCGTGACTTTGTATAAAAATTATTATTGTATGAATTATGTATTTTTCTAGCATAAAACATATATTTTTTGTTTGTTTTTAGTGGTTTTTATGGGGGGTTTTTTGTTTTGTTAAACGAAACGCAAACAGTTGATTATTATAATATGAAAATTCCATGAATTCAGTAAAAAATTGTTTGCTTGCTTTTTTTACATAATTATTGAAATTATATATCAATATCCAAGCATAACTAATACAATTTTTAAAGAACTAAACGGGTAATATGGCAAAAGCAAAAATCATTCTCTATCCGTTAAAAAATGTTTTTTTTATATTAATCTGTTATCAAAATAGCAGAAAAAAAGGATACAATACGCCACATTCATAATTGCGTGTTGTTCTAGTTTTTAAAATAATTTAAACAATGGGTGGTATCAACGTTAAACCATTTAAAACCATTTTTGTGTTTTTTTTTTTTTTTTTTAACTTAAATTAAGCTGAATAAGCTTTTCTTTTATTTTTTTGATGGAACGAACTTTAAAACATTAACAAATAACATAGTTGAAAATCTCGTTTCGGGGGTTCATTTTCATTTTATTTATTTATTTTTTATTTGTATTTTGTATAACGTGCAATAAAATTGGAAGCACAGCAAGTAATTAAATAAAATTAATAAAAAAAAAAATAAATAAATAATAAAGAAGAAAAATATACTGTGTACCTGGTTCGGTTCTACTTTGTTTTTTTTTCACATTTGGTCATGTTTTATTTGTGGGCAAGTTGATTATCATCTAATAACTGTTTGAGGTGTATATGGCGTGTTTTATGTTTCATTAATTTTTTTCTTTTTCTTTTTTATTGTATGATACAATTATGGGTTAAATTACATTTTCATCACTACATTGAGTGAGTAATGGGGTTTAAATTATAAGCTTCGCACATATATTAGTATTTAATCACCACTACCACCACGTTCAAGCTTGTTTTTCTGTAACAAAAGACAAAACACGTTAGAAACATTAAAATGAAACCAAATAAAGCAGGGAAATGTAGCGATTTTTAGTGAAAAGTTTTTTTTTTTTTTGAAAACGGAAAAATGAATTTTAATGAATAATAACAAGCAACCAAACAAAAAAATGACCAACGTCATCACACGCCAAACAAATATATATATAAAAAATAAAAAGAATGAAGAAGGAAGCAGGAAAAACAGTTTAATGCGAATTTTTGTACGAAGTGGTTGGTGTTTTTATTACTTATTTTTCGTTGTAGTTTGACTATTGTCGCTTTTATTTTTTTATATAATTTCCACCCACATTCATTATACTGTTGGTTTTATCTAATTTATCTTTATTAAACATTTTCTTCATTTTATTTATTAAATAAATAATATAATCTTTTTGGTGGTGATGATGCTTTGTGTGGTAGATTGTGGTGTGCGTGAATTTCGGAATTTTTTATTTTGTTTAACCAACGTTAAGCCATCAATAAGCTGAAGTTTTGCTGCTTTTTTTTTTTTTTTATTTCTAATGATACTAACAAATAATTCAAAATGATAATTAAAATAAATCTGCAAAATGCTTGAGTTAGATGATGAGTAGAAAAATAATGAAAATTGACACTCAATTTATGGCAAACGTTAAAGCGTTTCAGTTCCATCTCTACTTATTTTTCTTTATTTCCGTCCGTAGTTACTTAAGGCGAAGAAGTATATTAATAAATACAGAAAAGATGAAATTAAAATAAATATTCTGTCAAGGAGAATAGAAATTTCAGCATTTGTGTAACCGCTTCAAGCGAATATATATATTTTGTCAGCATCGAGAAAATAAACTTTCTGTATACGTCATCATTAATAAGGCTAGAAAGTAAAGTCTTTTGAGTCGTCCACTTAAGATTTGATGAAAATAAACGCAACGAGTTTAAGTGTAAAAGCTCCAGTGTAGATTTTCTTCTCACTTTCCATCCTTCTTTCCGTTTTGTTTGTTTATTTGTTTGTTTTATCTATTTGTTTGCCTGTTAATATTCTGTTTAAGAAGTGTGCGTATATTAATTATAAGCGACCTATATAACCGTATAATACAAATGAGGTCTTAAAAGTAGTCCCTTTCAAGTAAAGTGTTTTCATCTTCAAATATCTATAAAACGTCGTTCCGCCATGGTTACTGTAGTCATTATTACGTTCCCATACTCATCGTTTTTTTTTTTTTTTTTTTGTTATTTTATTTTGTTTCTGTTAAAAAGTCCAAAAAAAAAAAAAAAAATTCAGCAACACATTTTATGTTTGAAACCCAAAGCAACATTTATTTACAAACAAGGGTAACCGAAGTCATAACCAATTATTAAATGAGAAGGAAGGTGATGTTGTTGACAATGACATTGATGAAGATTATAACAATGATTACAACGATCATGAAATTGTTTATAAAGCAAATGTAAAGGGGTAAATTACTACAAAAGTTTTTTTTTTAGCTGAAAAATCAAAAACTGAATACAAAAACGTCAAGTTTCCTATAACCTATAAAATTCTTTAAACACACGTAAATAGGGTGGCAAAAATTTCCATACCGTTTATACTGATGCTCTTATTAACAAAAGCAATACAATTGGTTGTTGCTGTTGATTTCCTTGATGCTTGTTTTGTGTGTTTTGTTTTTTTTTTATTTTTTTTTTACAAAAACTAACCACAATAATAATTCTGCTATCAATAGAAAACAAATTCACTGGAAATCCGTTTTAACACTATTTCTGCACGCACATTTTATAATCGACTTAATTCTTTATTTCTTTTCTGTATATTTTATTTGATAGTTTTGTATGTAGTATATTCGTGACAATTTACAATAAAATTCTTTCTTTTTTCTGTTCTGTTTTTCTGTTTTAATAATCATCTTTTGCATTAAGATGTTTATGAATAAATTTTTATTTATTTAGTTTTATTACATAATTACAATATAAGAAAAAACTTAAAATTTTTGTATTAACCATTAGAAATGTTTAGAATTCATTTACTAACGTATGAAAATAATTAATTATATAGAGATACAGTGGTTTTGTGTAAACTTTCTACACAGATTTCCTGAAATGCTATAGGCAAAGTATACAAATTTTAACAAAAGTTGAAGCGTGGTTAATTAATTTATTACTGAAATAGATAATTAAAATTATTTTGAGTATTTCACCGGATTTACAGTCATGTAGTTTTGTTGAAATTAAAATTAAATTGAATCTCCACACACACAAAATTTTATTCAAGAGAATCTTTTTGTACAAGAAAATTTATTTACTACAGTAGATTCTCATTTAATTCTTTAACTTTTATACCAGCTACCCCAGTACTTCTTTAAAAAATAAAAAACTTTTATGCCACATTTCACATTTGCGAAATCAAGCAAATAGTTAACAATAAATTTACTAATTAAACACAGCAATTTAATATTTTGTGTTAAATACCGAAAATTATTTTATTTTTTTGTTATTATTATAAAAATGTTCAACCAAATTTAATTTCACTATGTTATGCTTTGATATATATATATATATTTAAATCAGAGAAACTTTAATTAAATTCTAAAGTAATTAAATTTGAATACTAGGGAATAAGGTAAATTTTAGTTGGAATTAATTAAAATCATCAACAACAAAACTGTTTTTTTTCTTTTCTTTTTTTTTTTAATCAATTCGGATAGTGTTTGGAGTTAAAAAAAATAAAGCGAAATACAAAATAAATTTATTCAGAGGCACAGTAAATGCATTAATGGTTTCCTACACCTTTGAATAATCATTATTTCTTACTTTTTTTGTTATAACTTTTTTGTGTTAAAGTCAATTAGGTAAAATTGATGATGGAAGTTATTAACGCTATCAACCTATACGGTAAAAATTTCGCTTTTTTGGTATAAAAAAATATTATTGGTATAACCACATCTGGTAATACTAACTAGTTTCTGAAGTGGAAATGATCCAGCCAATTAGCAAACATAATTTCGTCACTTTTCCCAATCAAAAATTATCATCGTTGCATCGTTTTAATTTAATCAGTAACAAACAATACAGACTTTACGAACAATAAACTTACTAACATTAATTTAAAAAAATATATGTGCAAAAAAATAATAAATAAATAAACTGTTAATTAAATTAATTAATGGATATAAAGTACACTGCCATATAAAATATTTATTATTTTTTATTTTAATTTAATTTTATCATTAACATCTTTTTGTTTTTTGTTTTTTACGTGACAATTTAAAAAATGCTTTTAACAGATAAATTATTTAATTGATTATAAAATAGGAGAAAAAAAAAACACAACATTTCGGTTAACATTTTTGTATTTATTAATGAAGCGACAGAACTAAATGCAAATAAAAAACAAATTATTAATCTCTAGCAAGGGGAAAACCACAATAAATAATAAAAAAAAAAGTTTGCAGATTTTTTTTTTATTTGTAATAAATAATTCGCGCTTTTTGCATGACATTTTTATTAATTTTTTTTTTTTTTTTTTCGTTTTTTGTTTTGTTCATCACATTTATTTATTTATTTATGGCAAAATAAAAAATGATTTTTTTTTCGTTTAAAATGATTTAAAACAAATAATTTTCAATTTTTATTTCTATTATAGGCTATGGTCATCGGGATGTCGGTCTCGATACCAAGGCCCTATTGGACGACTTAAATTTCTTAAGAGGCCTTTTTGTATTATAGGTAAGCCTGACGACATTTTATTTTCTTTTTATTTGAGTTTTCGATGCCCTAAACAAACGAATTTTTTTTGATAATTTCTACAGATATAATTACAATAGCAGCGTCTGTAGTTGTACTAGGTATGGGAACATCTGGTCAAGTATTTGCAACGAGTGCACTACGTGGCCTACGATTTTTCCAAATATTAAGAATGGTCCGTATGGACAGACGTGGTGGTACATGGAAACTACTCGGTAGTGTTGTTTATGCACATAGACAGGTAAAATTATTTTTTTTTGTTTCCCCTTTTTTATATGTCATACAGTGTAAGGATTTTTTATTTTAATATTAAAGATAATATTTATTGATAACATATTACATTTAATTAATTAATGTTAATGACATAACATTACAAAACATTGCAGAAATAACATATCAGCAATAACAATTAAACAATAATATCTTTTATGCCTTTGATAATTGAATTTTAATATAAATAAATATTAATAAAAAAATTAAATAAATAAATAATAAATTATTTAAAATGTCAATTGATATAGAAATAAATGTCAATTAAATTAATTTATCTAAATGATTTATTTATTTATTTATATAAAAAATATATGTAAAATGAGTTAAATTACACACATTGTTAAACATTGTCATTAATCATTTTTTATATTATTTTATTATATCAATATTTATCAAATTAACTAGTAAAGCTGCTTTGCAAAAATGTCTCATGATAACATTTTAAATTTCTGTTATCTAAATGTTAAATCTGATCGTATTTCATATAGCATAAGTCTAATCAATAATTTAATAAATCAGAAATTTCATAAACTAAAATACTCGTGAGTGTTTTTTGAATTGATTTATAAAAATCTTATAAAACTGAAAACATTTCTGTTCTTCTACGATGCCTGCATATTATTTAATTGGATTAATTAGTATTTCTTGAGCAGCCTGTCTTTTAAATCGATGATTATGTTTCCTTTGACCGATTTACTTTCGCCTGAAAACTAGTTACACCTCATACCTGTTTTGCTGCATAAGCCAATAATATAGCTTTCGAAAAGCTTATCGAAACTAGAATTTTAGTGAGATTATACTCGTGATTGTTCATTATCAGACTGAAAACTCTTTACATTGTCCACTACTTACACCTTTATTGTTTTTCTACAATTGAAATAACATTGAAATTGATTTATAAATTGATATTAAATTTGACATATGGCTACAAATTTTGATTTATAAATGTTATTATCAATCATTCAACAACAATTACTCATTAACCATAATATATAATTAATTATATTAAGAAACTAATTAAAATTAAAAATAGTCTAAAATTAATTTATTAATATTTTCTCAGGAATTAATAACAACCTTGTACATTGGTTTTCTTGGCCTTATATTTGCATCATTTTTAGTATATCTAATGGAAAAAGATGTAAATAAAAAATTTAGTAATTTTGCTCAAGCCCTATGGTGGGGTGTGGTATGTATATAAACATTACAATGTTTAATTAATTAATAATATTAATACAATTATTTATTTATTAAAAGATAACATTATGTACAGTTGGATATGGTGATGCTGTACCTGAAACATGGCAGGGCAAATTAATAGCATCGTTTTGTGCATTACTTGGGATATCGTTTTTTGCGTTGCCAGCGGTTAGTTTTCTTTTCTTTTTAATAAAAAAGGGATCCGCAGATTAATTATTAAATTTTATAAATACAAAAAAAAAACCTTTATAGGGTATTTTGGGTAGCGGTTTTGCCCTTAAAGTACAGCAACAGCAACGTCAAAAGCATATGATACGAAGACGTCAACCGGCTGCAACACTAATACAATCTTTGTGGCGTTGTTATGCAGCTGATGAACATTCTGTATCAATAGCAACATGGAAAATACATCAAGTACCATTACCAAGTCCACCACCTTCGTAAGTAATCAAGAGAATCCTTATTCGTTTTGTTTCGTTTTTTTTTTTTATTTATTTAATTTGTAATTTTTTTTTTTAATCACAATTTTTCTAATATTTATTTTTATTAATTGGGTTCTTTTTTTTATATATATATATATAATTAAATTAATTAATTAATTAATTAATTTTTTTACTATAATACATATTTAATATTTATTAAATTATTATCTAACATAAAAAAAAAAATATAAAAAAATTTTCCTATGAGGAAAAAAAAACGTGATTTAAGGTTTAGTTAATTAAAATTTTAATTTATTAATCACATTTATCATTTTATTTATTTATTTTTTTTATTATTATTATTATTATTTTTATTGAAAAATAAAAGAGGAAAGAATATAAAAAGAAAAAGGAAAAAACATTAACTTTTTAAGTAAAAAAAAAAAAACGCTTAAAAGAAAATTTCACTCATATTTTAAGAATATTCTCACTCAACAAAATTTAAGCAAAAATTAATTAAAGAAACTTCTTCACACTTTTGATTTTACCATTAAATTTTTGGGTTTATCATTTGATTGATTTTGATATAAATTTGTTGTTGTTTTTTTTTTTTTTTTTATAATTTTCTTTTCTTTTTTATTTAATTAATTAATTAATTGTTTTTTTATTTGTTTTTATGATTTTATTAGTTTTGGTTTAATTTTTTGTTTTGTTATTTTTTTTTTTTTTTTTTTGTAAATACTTTTACTTTTAATTTTATTTGTTTTTATAGAGACTTTTCTATTTTACGTGATATTTTTTATAGTTCTGAATACTGGGATAGATTGGTTAAAAATTTAAGTGAATATAGGTAACAAATTAGATGTCGTTGAGAATATAATTAAAACATAAAACTTAATTAAAACAAAATAAAAATTAAAAAACAAACAAGAATAAAGAAAAAAAAAAAAAAGCATAAAAAAAAAATTCTAATCTAATTTAATTTAAAAAAAAAAAAAATTTAATTAAAATACAAAGAAAAGAAAAGAAAAGAAAACAAAAAAAAATTAACTAATTAATTAACTAGAAAAAAAATTGTTTTCTTTGATAAAAAAAAATTGTTTTACCAGTCCCGTGAATTTAATTTTTATTATTTTTCTTTTGGTTTTCTTAATTTATATGAACAAGAAAAAATAAATTAATTAATTAAGAATTTTTTTTTTTTGTTTTTGTTTTTTAATTGGATTTTTCTGTTTTGGGTTTTTGGATATTTTTTTATGGTTTTTGTTTTTTTTTTTTTTTAAATTAAAAGTTTATTGGGACAATCCACCCTGTAACCGCACCCTTAGTCGGTGTGTGAGGTGTTTTTTATTTTTATTATTTTTTGTTTTAAATTGGCTGCGGATTTTGTAAAGTTTTTTTTTTATAATTTGTTTTTTTTTTTTTTTTTTTTTTTGGTTGACAATCCCTTAATTAATTAATTTCTAGACACAAACAAACACAAATGAAATTTTTTTTTTAATTATTTATTTTGAGTGATTTTTAATTATTTTATTTTTTTGTTTTAATAAATTATTTGTTGATTGGTAATAATTTTTTATTTATTTTCAAGTAAAGTAAAGTAAATTAAATTAAAACGAAAAAAAAAAAAAATAATAAAAAGGTTAATTATTAAATTATTTAATTAAATTTTGTTTTTTTACCTTTTTTTTTCTTGTTTTGTTTTGTCTTCTTAATTTTAGTCTACATTCAAGTTATATATATATATATATATTGTGAATGAATTTAAATTATTTCTCTTTACCCCTTTTTATTTACCATAAAATTCACCATTACTTAACTTTTCTTCTCTCTTTTAATTAAATCTCTCATTTTTATTCTTCCTCTTTGTATTTTTTTTTCTTTTTCTTAATTAATTTTCTTTTCATCTCTCTTTTTAATTAATTAATTAATTAATTAACCCAAAAATAATGAAATTACAACACGTTTTCTTGGTAACGTTTTTTTTTTTTCGTTTCCTCTCTTTTTTTTCTACTTTCTTCCTTTTTTTTTTAATTAATTTTATTTAACTTGAAAACTCATAGCAAAGTTTTTAAATAAAAATTTGAATAAATGAAAAAGACCCACCAAAAAAAAAAAACAATCAAATTTTTCTTTTGCACTTTAATAAAAAATATATAATAAATAATTAACCAAAAATTAAATAAAACTCACTCATATTACTTACTGTAGGTAAATTTTTTTCACATTTTTTTCTTTTTTTTTGTTTCATTTTATTTCTGATGACCATAATTTAGCTAAATTTGCACAAAATTATTATTAAGAGTAAAAACAAATCAATAAATAATGTAAAGAGGGGTTGTAAAATGATTTTTCTTTTTTTTTTTATTAATTTGTTACAATTAACTAATTAATTAATGTATTTTCTAATAAAAATTAAGACTAAATACGTTTTTGAAAATGTAAAGCAAACAAAATATTGTTATGGCAAAATTAAGACAATATTAAATTAAAATGTTAGGCATTCTCCAGCAACCTTTTTCTGGTCATTTAAACCGAAATTTACTTCTTTTTTGCTTATTTATCGTTATTATATTTATTGGAAAATTTTTAATGACAAGGGTTTTTCTATGGTGTTAGGTTAGGACAACGAAATTGTTTTAGCATAAAAACATAGAATTAGAAACATATTGACATAATTTTTGGAAAATTTACTTTTTGCTTATTTTATGTTGATGTGACAGGTTTTTTTTTTAGGGCCAATTTACATACGAAATTATCATTGAGAGAGAAAAATTGAAATAGAAATACTTTTACCAGATTTTCTGATCAATAATGGAAAACTTTTCACTATTTTTCCAGCATAAATTAAATAGAAAATATAACAGATTACATGAAAATATGGAAAAAAAAACAGTAAAATACATTAAAAACGAAGAGTAGTTTTTCTTTTATTTTCTCTCTACTTATTTCAATACAATTTTGTAACTTTATTTTGGTAATTAAAAAGTTTCAAAGCTTCACTTAAAATAAATAAATTATTGATAAAGTATTTTGTATTCGGTTTACCTGTTTACAGGTGGAAACTTTTTCCAGTGTTTTAAAGTAATTATAATATTAATAGACAACATATCAGGTTTAATATTTCTATTTCGCGTAATAGAAATTTAAAGGAAAATTGTAACCGACATCAATGTCCATCGTTGTATTAAACGGCTGTCAGTAACAGCAAACAAAACTTTTCTCCTAACATTGCTACTTTCTAACTTTTTCTCTCGATGATATTATTACGAAAAAAACTTTCCTAAATCAATCATTACGTTAAATAGATAAAAAATCACAAAAAAAAAATCTCTTTAATTTTCTTAATTTTATTTAAAAAAAAAAAAAAACAATTTTTCTTTCTTTTCGTTTTGTATTTTTATTTAATTTTTTTTTTACTTTTTTTTTTGTTTTAATTATTTTATATAATTTTTGCTAAGGATACTCTGCTTAACTATATAAAGGGTTTACGGACGATTGGTCACCGGACGATTGATCTTAGGACGATTGCTCACAGCAGAGGATTGATCATAGGACGATTGGTCACAACAGAATTAAGATTTTTGTTGCAGCACTGTAACAAAAATCTAAATTCTGTTGTGACCAATCGTCCTATGATCAATCGTCCGCTGTGATCAATCGTCCGCTGTGACCAATCGTCTTATGACCAATCGTCCGGCTACGATATAAAATATGAAGAGAAATAAAAATTAATCAAACATATTAAAAAAATAACTAAAAAGTTAATGTTATCGACATAATTAATTAAGTAAAAAACAATAATTAAATAAATAAAAAAATATATTTTTTTTTCCTTTATACATATAAATGTCTGTTATGTACGATTGGTTATGCTAAATCATATTGTATGCTCGTATGAATGTGTGTCATATGTTTATGTTTAATTAAAATTAATTTTTTTTTAAATTTTATTTTACTCATTTTATCTTTTTCTCGTTCACTAATTATTTTATTTTTTTTTTTCTTCTCTCTTAACTTTGTTGCATTTGTCAAAATTCATATTTTGAAATAACAAAAAAAAAAAAAATAATAAATAAATAAAATGTTTTTAAAATAAAATCAAACAACTAACCCCGGTTTAAAGGTTTCGTGGCCAAAAGATTTACCTATTGGCTAGACGTTATCCAAGTGGTACCGAAAGGTTGGTGTCATTTCTCTTAAAAAAAAAAACAAAACAAAACAAAATAAAAAAGATAATTAAAAAATAAATGTACAAAAAAAAAAAAAAAGAATATTCGTAAAACAAATAAAAACAAAACAACATTTTACTTACAACTCAAAAAAAAATTAAATTAAATTAAATTAATTTTCCTCACTTTTCTATTTATTTTTTTTTTGTTTGAATTAATTAACTTTTTTTTTTTTACTCTGTTTGGTTAGAAACACTCAACTCTTGGTTACAAAAAAAAAATTTTTTTTTAATTTTTTTGCTTTGTTTTTGTTTTTACTCACTCACTTTTACTCAAATTTTATTATTAATTTTGAGTTATTAATTTTAATTTATTTATTGACAATACAAATTGTTTATTATGGAAACGGAAATTAGTTGGAAATCCAATCAACATCAAAATGTTTGTACGATTTGTATTGTCTAAGCAACAGTGAAAGCTTTATAATTTGGAATTTTTTGCTTTAAATGAGGGGAGAATTATAAATAAACTCGATTTAGCTATCATGGTGTGACTATTTAAGTTTACCAACGCGAAATCCTTTAAAACCTAAGATATTTAAAGTAAAGTAGTATCTGGATTGCTTCAACCGCGATGATATTAGCGAAACTAGCCTAGACTGTTTGTATGTCAGCTAACGGCCTTCGTATACCGCGATACTTTTTAAAAGAAAGTTATTATTCCAATAACGACTTAGTGACTTAACAGTAACTTGCGATACGATGGTACAAAGTATTTTCTATTTGATTAAATAAAAAAAAAAAAATCAAATCCCTCTACCATTTCAAAGTTATAAAGTTTTCCATGTAATTAAATTATTTTTTACTTAGCTTTTATATAAATATTTTGTTTTTTTATAATTAATTAATTAATTTTTCTCTTTCTTTTATTTATTTATTGTTTTATTTTTAAAGAAACTATAATTAATAATCACAATTGTGTATAATTGATTAATTAAGAAAAAAAGAAAATTAGTGACACGGCGAAAAGCGCATTTATTAGTTAATTAAATTAAAAAAAAAAAAAAATAATAATAATAAAAAACTAAATTATTCACTGATAATTAATTCATAATAAATTAAAATTAAATTAATTGTTGTTTTTTCTATATTTGTCATGTTAATTAATTGTTGCATTTGATTAAATGGTTTTATTTATTTTTTTTTTATCTTTTTTAATTACCTGATAAGTATGAGAATCCACTGTACCACCTTATTATTTTTAATTAACTTAAATGTCACTCCCTTTTCAACATTGTTTATGCGTTATTTATTTTTTTTTTTTCTTTATTTAATTATATGTTTATATGTTTAATTGTAACGAATATTACGATCTATCTACTGATTATTGTTATTTAATTAAATCTTTAATGTCTTAACATCTATGATGACTTTTATGTTGTGTTTATAAATGTTTATTATTTCTATTTATTATTTTACAATTACTTTACTCTATACTCTTAATTTTAATTTTCTTATTTTTATTGCATAACTGTGCTAAATATCTTTATTAATTAATTAAATTTAAACAAAGTAATTTTAATAAAAGAATTAAAAAAAAAAAAAAAAAATCAAAAAACGTCTAACTGGTCTAACTGACAACCATCAAATCAATTTTGATAGCAACAATAAGTCAATAAGCTCATCAATCAAAAT
Organism: Ptychoptera albimana; assembly: GCA_961205885.1. NCBI lineage: Eukaryota > Metazoa > Arthropoda > Insecta > Diptera > Ptychopteridae > Ptychoptera > Ptychoptera albimana. Next base: position 23,826,499 of record OY540804.1, read on the forward strand.
TTTTCTTTAGTTGAATAACATTAGTTTAGGCTTTATTGAACTTATTATCCTCATAGGAATATAATCCAAGTGTTAGAGAAAGGTTAAAAAAAAGACAAACTTTAGGGTTAATTTATGTTACAACAATTTATAGCAACAACAAACCGATTTCAGAGTGATAATAAAAAATAATTCCCTATAAAACCGATAATAATATTGCACAATAATCAAATTTTGTACAAAATAAATAAGTATAAATAAGGGATGCAAGCTTATACACCATCCGCCCATAACAAAGTATTCTTATGCAACTAAAATGTAACCTTTAATAACCACTAAAAATAAATTTTTGTATATCATTCAAGCCGGTCATTAATTATCCTTAATAAAAATTAAAACTTAAAGCTTCTCGGTTATAACAGAAGTATAAACAATATTTGCAACAATTTTATTATTATTATTTTTGTTTTTTTACGTTTTAAATTAAAACAATGGAAAAGGCAAAGCATATAAGGGGATTTTATTAGAGAATCGCGCAACATGTTAATAATTAAATTTTTTTTTTTTTTTTTCGTTATTTTCCAACACAGACTAGAAAAAGGATAGAAAACACACAGAGCTTTCACAAAAAGTTTCTTCTTTTATTATTTTGTTCTCTTAAAAAATTTTTTTTTTTTTTTTCTTCAAGGTTGCACTTGAAAGTAATTGCACACAACTCATATGCAATCAATCTTATCTAATAACCACAGAATAAATTAATTAAATTTTTGCTGAATTCTAACGCTGAAAAATGTTTCGACTATTTTTTTTTTTTTTTGTATACGCGGTTTATTATTTGTTTTAATTTTTGGTTTTTTTTTTTTTCATTTATTGCTGCACGCTGATTAGTAAAACAAACAAAAAAAATTTAATTTTTTATTTATTCACTTGATTTGATTTGATTTGATTTTTTTTTTTTTAGAGATAATTGGCCGTGAGTTTCCCCAATTTTTTTTTTCTTGATTGTCCTGCCTCTTTCTATTTTTTAATCGCATTTATTTTTTTCTTTCTTTCTTTTTTGATTTTTGTTTTGGAGCATTGGCATCTATGCTAATTCTAATTACTATTCTTCTACTCTATTTATCTTTAACTCTATCTTCTACACTTACTTTTCTACTCCAACTTCTAGCCTCTGGTATATACGTTCAAAGTTTTTTTTCTTTAAATTTTTTTTTTTGTTTATATTTTTATTAATTTTTTTCATATTCATATTTCATGAATTTTTTTTTCTTTTGTTTTAATAATTTTCTATCATTAATTAATTAATTTTTTTTTTTGTTTTCAAACTAAACTTTTTTTTCTGTTTTGTTTAATTTAAATAAATTTTTGTTATATAAAAAAAAATTAAATTTTCTCTTCTCTATTATTTATTTATTTATTTATTTTTTTTTATTTAAATTTTAATTTTAATTATTTTTGTTTTTTCTTTAATTTTATGTCAAAAAAAAAAAATAATTAAAAAAAAAAAAACTATTATCAATACAAAATTATTTCAATAATAATAATAATCCTGCACGTCTTCCTTTATGGCTGTGACACAAAATACCAAAATATCAAAAAAAAAAAAAAAAAAAAAAATCTTAATCATCTTAATTTTGTTTATATATATAAAAAAAAAAAAATAATTAAATGATAAAAAAAAAAAAAAAACAATAAATTAGTTCAAAATTGGAACCACCTGAAAAATTACCATCAACGTCCGGCGCAATGTAAGTTTAAAAATTTTGTTTAGATTATTTAACTTTTTTTTTTTTTTTTCTTGTTAATTTTTTAATTTTAAAGCATATATTTTTTTTTATTTCTTTTAATTGAATTAATTAATTAATTTAAAAAAAAAAAAACAATTTTATATTGTTAAAAGGAAAGATAAAAAAAAAAAATTATAACTAGATTTGTAGCGCAATATGCGGTTTTAATTAATTAAATAATTAATTTAAAAAATAAAATAATTAAAAACTGTTTATCTGTTGTAAAATAATGTATATAATTAATAATAATTCGCTAATTAAATTAATTTAATATCACGCCAAAATATTTGATTAAGAAAATTTAAATTGTTTTTATTAAAGTAATAATTTCGTTCAAGCTCGTTTACCTGTTTCGTTTCATTTTACTTTAACTATCTGTCTCTCTTTCTATATTTTACTAATTTTCTATTTTATTATTTTTTTAATTAATTATTTATCTATTTTTCTTAATTAAAAAAAAAAAAAAAAGATAATAAATTATTGTGTTGTTCGCTTTTTATTTTTAAACGAATAAAAGTTCACAGCTTCCGCTGAATGTTTTATCTTTTTTTTTTTTTTTTGTTGTTGTCTTAAATACGTTTCGTTTATTTATGTTTCACTGTTGTGCTTTTCTCAATGTTTTTGTTTTAGTTTTTTTTTTTTTTATATATGCTTAACAAAAGCTTCATTTGCTTATTTTATGTTTTATTGTTTTGTCTATTTTATTTTTATTATTATTTTATCTCTCACAAGAAAAACGTTTTTTAAATCATTTTTAGTGACGGTTTCTTTACTTTATTTTTTTTATAAGTAAGCTTTTCTGTGGATTTTAGAAAAAACAAAAAAAAAAACTTTAACTGTTTAGCTAGGGGCGATGTTTGTATTATTTTATTATTAAATAATTTAATAATGTTATAGACAAACAAAAGTACAAACAAATTTAGAAGAATTTTTAGTTGAGTATTTAATAGAACAAAAATATATAAATTGCGTTTAATAAATAATTTCTATTGTTGATTTTTCTAATAAAAAGCTTATCAAACAAAAAAAAAAAAAAAACTGATGAATTATTAAAAATATATTTAATTTTGTAGGAACACACCCATTAAAATAATTTCGTTAATAATTTATTGATATACATATTTAAACCCCTCCACACTCTAAATACAAAAAAAACTTCAACACACTTATATCACTGTTATTAAATCTGTTAAATCCCATCAAACAAAAAACCACCACCACCACCACCAACAACAACAATAACAGGCAGAATAATATAATAAATTAAAAATAACCGCTTAGCAAACAAATAAAATTAAATTATAAACAGTTGATAATATATGAAATAAACAATTTTATTCTATATAATCATAAAAATAATTTACCCCGAAAATATAATAATAATAATAAAATGATTAATAATTTACAGAAATCAGGAATCAGAAAATTATAAAAAAAAATTGATTTATAAAATTAAAAACCGAAAAAAAAAAAAAAACGCCATGCAAACACGTTAAAAACAGTGGAAAAAAAATTATCTTTTTATTAATATTATTATTGATGATAATAGCATTGTTATAATATGAACGATCAGATTAAATATAAAAGTTAGTTAAATAAATACAATAAATGCGACACACACACACACACAGGCATAAATAAAATAAAAAAAGCTCGAAACAAAACAACAATAATGAACTTGTAATGCCATAAACATTTGACTTTATCCTTTGTGTTTTTATTATTATTCTAAAAATTAAATTTTTTTTTTTTTTCAGTAAACAAAATAATAAATAAATGAAACGAAGCGATAAAAAAAAATGTTGAATAAATAAATCGCACTATCAAAAATAAAAGCACACAAAGTAATAAAAGCATAAAGCTTTCAATAAATTCTCCTCGATTTTTATTGTTTTTTAACAAAACAAAACGATTGGAAACTGATGTTGATGTAATTTTTTTCATTTTCATTATTCACTACAGTTATTGTGCTTTTTGGAAAGTTTTCAGATTTTTTAACTTTTTTTTTTTTTTTTTGTAAAATTAAAAGCACACAAATGACCTTCACTCGGTTTTCAAAGTATTACGACATATTTTTTATGTCTGCTAACTGAAACAAGTAGACGAAATGAAATCGAGAAAAACAGTTTTTGTGTTTTTTTTTTTTTTATGTAACGTACTTAAAGCTTACTTATTGATTACTAAAGTTGTATATTTATGACTTTAAATACAGATGATTTAATGTTAATTACAGGTATAACAGATAGTACTTTAGAAAATGCATCTAAAGTAGTTTTTCGTTGTACGCTGTACCAATCTCTTACGTGCAGTTTTTATGGTTTTTTTTTTCTCTCTTATAGCATAACGACTCAGACAATATTTTAAAGAAATTATTTTCAAAAAAAAAAAAAAAAAATATCCATAAAAGCCTCATCATATATAAGCACTTAAAAATATTATATAATTTACATTAAAAAAGTGAAAAAAAAGAAAAAAAAAAAACGAAAGAGAATTTACACTACGCGCGTAAGCTCATAATAAAACTTTAATCATAGACAGACATATCGTAAGGAATTAATTTTTTTTTTTTAAACATAAAAAAATTCCCTCTTCATCCACCTTTTTCCTTTATTTAATACAACCATCGACACTTTAGCACATTATTATTTACCTCATCCATAATTGTGTTCATGTTGTTTTATTAATTTTTTTTTTTTTCGTTCCCTCTATTTCCTCCATTTTTATTTATTTTGTAACTCAGCTGTGTTGTGTGTTGCCTGCTGCATTTATCTAGTTTTATCCGTTTATTATTATTGTATGTCTTTTATGTATTTAATTGTATGATTTGTTTGCACCTGTGTATCCATGTATTACATGTAAATTGCATATATTGTTGCCTTGTAAATTTGTACAAAAACCGTAAGTAAGTAAATTCTAGTTATGAGAAAATTAGAAATAAAAAAAAAACTTTCTGTCTGCTGTTTTTTTTTTTTTGTCTAATTCTGTTTGTTTGTGTTTGATTGATAAATAATTTTTTAATTAATTAATTTATTTGTCGTTTTATTTTGTTTTTTATTTTCTATGTTTGTTTGTTTTTAGTTTTTTAACCGGGTGAAAAAGAAAAGAAAAAGGAAAAGAAAATCTTCTTTTTTTTTTTGTTTTCCTTTTTCTTTTCTTTTTTCGTTTCTCGGTTAATTGTTTTTGTTAATTTAATTTAGTTCTTAATTATTTATTTAAAAAAAAAAAACTTTATATATATATAATTATATTTTCGATATTTATAAGAAAAAAATTAAAAAAACGAAATTTTTATATATTTTTAACGAGAACAACAACAATAACAACAGTAACAACACAAATAACAAACAGAATTTTTTTTTTCATAATTTTGATTTGATTTAATTTTTTGTTCAGTTAAATTAAATTTTATTTGTTAAATACATAAAAAAAATATATATATATATATATATATAATTAACTAAATTAAATCAATTATTTAAATGAAAACAGAAACAAAAACAAGCAAATAATAATAAAAAATATAAAAAAATAATTAAAACATAAAATGCAGAAGCAGAAGCAACAGCAGAATATTTAACGAGAACATTTCTATTGATTTTATTTTATTAATACAAATAATAAATATCGGATTAATATTGTTAAAAAATTATTCGTGAATTAATTGTTATTTCGTTAATTATAATCAAAGTTTTCTATATATTTCATTTATTTGATGGAATAAATCAAAATGTTTTATTTTGTATTTTCGATTTGTTCCCATGTGATTTTATAGAGATTTGACTTTAATAAACAAATAAATTATTGTTAAAGGTATGCTAATTAAGAAAAATAACAAATCATTTGTTATAAAATGATCAATCAACATAAATCCCATTGGTACGATAAAGACTTTAAAGTAGAATCGATAAGCGCAATGCATTCGCTAAAATAGTTAACAAAATCATTAAGGCCAGTCAACTGAGACGTATCATAGCGATTTGTTTGTACAGAAACTGTTTTTTTTATTGAGATCTTTATGGGACATGCACAAGGTTTTAGTTTTTATTTTCAAAAGAAAATTAGAGTAAACACCTGTCTTTTTAATTAACTCTAGAAATAGAGATTGTGAGGTGAAGTCAAATCGTTTTTAAATGCCTTGTAATTATTTTCGTGTACAGCATTGATCCACTAAATATAAGCCTAAATGCGGGAAAATTATTCAATTAAGTACATTTGCACTCTAATCGGGTTTTTGAATAACCTAAATCACCATGATACGTTTCAGCAACCATTTTATTTTCTACTCAAAACTATATTTCGTCACTCATTTAAATCCACTCAGTTTTTTTTTTCACTCTAATTTTTTGTATGTATGGAAGGGTTTTTTTCTTACATTTTTTTTCTTATTTTTTTTTGTGTTATTTTATGTAATTAAAACCAAGAAAACTATGAGAAATCTGTTTTTTGTAATTTTTTTTTTTTTTGTATTTTGTATTTATTTATTTTTATAATTAATTATACTGACTTAGTTTTATTTTTGGGTTATTTTTGTATGGCTCTGTCTCTCACTGTAAACATTTTTTTTTTTTTTTTTTGGCTAACAAATATTTTTTTATTTTGTTAAAACAAACAACGCCGAAAAAGAAAAAATGTTTTTTTTTTATTCATTTATTTGTTTTTTCAGCAAAAAAAATTAAAATTAATTTTAGTTTAGTTTTTAAGTTATTAGTATTATTTTTATTTTAAATTAATTAATTCATTTTTTTTAACAAAGGTGTTTTTGTTTACAAATTTTTCTCTATTTTATTTTTAATTATTTTTTAATTATTAATAAATGTTTATAATAATTTTTTGTTTTTTGTATTTATTTATTATTATTATTTTTTTATTTTTTTTTTTTTGTTTGTTAATTTTATTTGTTGTTTTTTTTTCTCTCTCTCTCTTTTTTTTTTTTCTCGTGTGTTTATAAAACAAAATTTGAACTAAACCAAACCACCACCACCGACTATCATCATTTATCAACCAACCACATTTATAACCATTGTGATACTGTTTTTGTGTTTTTGTTACATTTATTTTTAATTTTTTAAATTTTTTAATTAATTAATTTAATTATTTATTTTGTGTATGGATGTGTGTGGAATAATCATAATGAATATAAACAATATGGATAAAATAATAATAAATAATAAACACAACTCAAAACCAACTTATTCATCATCAATCATTTAAATAAAAATAAATAAAAAAATATATTTTATTAATGCACCAACAAAAAATAAAAAAAAAACATTTGTAAAAATAATATTTATATATATATATATATTATACTTTGTTAAATTATATTAAATAATTAATTAAATAAAATTTTACTAATACAAAAATAAATAAACGAAATGCGAAAAAACTACTTGCTGTTCCATCTACTGTTGCTACCGCTACTGCAATTATTTTTACACAACTTCAACCAAAACAACAAACAACTACAACCAAACAACTACAACAACAACACATTCTTTATTTATTTTGTTAATTTATTTAATTAATTTTTTTTTTTTTATATTCTAAACAAAAAAAACATTTTTTTTTTTCTTCTCAAAATTACGTTTTTTTTTTTTTTTTTCCTTTTGATTTCTTTTAATTAAAACAAAAAAAAAAAAAAAATTAAATAAATTTACATAACAAAAACAAAATAAATAATTAAATATTAAAAAAAAAATATTAATTAAATTAAAAATACAAAAAAAAAAAAAAAATATATATAAAAATAAATACAACGCTAAACAAAAAAAGCGCTGGAACAAATCGTAAATCGCTGATTAGGCGGGCATCTTCTAGTTTCAAACATAATGCATCGTTTGTCGCACGACTACCAACAATACGACGTCATAAAAGTCAATCGTTACATTCACCGGGTAATCAAAAGCCACCATCGGGAAGTGGAGCCGCAGCGGCAGCAGCGGCATCACGTTCGGCAGGACGGTGTCACCGGCAAATAACCGAAATGAATGCATCTGCAGAAAATTTAGGTAGAGGAAAGCTTTAATTAATTGAAAAAAATCTAAAATTTAATTTAATTGCAGAAGTAACAAATAATGGCCGCCCAATGAATGCTAGTTTAAGTGAGGACTCCGTAGCTGAGACAGCATTATCGAAAAAAAATTCCGACGGTAAGTAATAACATAAAAAAATAAAAAATTAAAAAATTTTAATTAAGAAAAATTACAAAACAAATAGAAGAAATAAAAAATGATGAAGCTTTTTTTTTTTTTGTTGTTGTTAATTAATCAGAAAACTTAATTTTACTGTAAATAAAAATAAAAACGAATTAAAGAAATGGCGTCTTTAATACTTTTCTTGTAACGTAAATTAATTTAAACTAAAAGAAAAACTTAATTTTAAAACAAAGATTAATTAATTAGTTATAATAATTGGATCAAGCTATTTTTTAATTATTTTTTTTTTTTTTTTTTGTTTTATTTAATTTTCGTTAATTAATTTTAATTATTTATTTTTAACCAATTGTGTGTTGTTTTTGTTTTTTTTTTAATTAAATTTTTTATTTACTAACAAAATTAATTTTTATTTTATTTTATTATTGTTCCTGTATTATATATATAAAACTTTTATTTGTTTTTTGTTTTTTTTTATATATAAAAAAAAAAAAAAAATTTTCAAGTTAAGTTAAAACTCGAAATTCTTTTGTTTTACGACAAACCAGGCGCCTCCACCAGTACTAAAGTCAAACAGAAAAAAGGTGAAGTGAGTACTTTCTACTATGAAAGTATTTTGAAAAGTATTTTTTTTATTTTTATTTTATTTTTAATTTAATTATTTTTGGTTTTGGGAAAGTAAGAAGAAAGAAGAAAAAAAAAGAGAGAAGAAGAAGGGAAATTTATTTATTTTATTTTATAATTTTTTTTTATTTTTTTACTTTTTTACTAAAATCTCACTTAAAGTATTGAAATTTAATTTTTTTTTTTTTTTTTTAGTTTAATTAATTATGGAAAAGAAATTTAATTAATTTATTTATATAAACACTGAAATTTACTTTAATTTTTTAATAATTTTTATTTTTTTTTTTTTTTTTTGTTCTCTTATGCTGTGAAAATACCCACGAGCAACTTTTTCTTTATTTTTAACCGATGAAAATTAATTTAATTAAACACAGTCAGGACATTGTGAGATTATTTTTGGTTTTTGTGTTCGCCTATTGAATTTTTATTTATTTTTAAAATCTTCAGCACAATCAAAAAAATGTTTGTGAGAAATATTATAGAAAAAGCTCACGAATATCAATCAATATTTTATTGTTTCTTTCATAAACTGAAACAATTTGAGTTTTATTATTTTTTTTTTTTTAAATAAACAACCAGAACAACATTTGTTACAATTTATGGATTCTTAAAAGCACAAATCATCAATCTTAAGCAAAAAATTATTATTTTTTATTTTTTTTATAATATAAATTTATGGTGAAAAGAAAAAAAAAGCTCAAACATGTCTATTGCATGTTGTGAGATTTGATAAAGGGAAAATAACACAACTTGCTTCACTCTGTTGATAAAATGCACAACAATAACAACAACAGAAAACTATGTATCAGGATAAAAGCTACACATTTATGTTCAAACTTTAAATTAATTAACAACAAACCAAACTATTATTTCAGAGTTTTTATTTTATTTTTTATGGAAATTTCTTTCATTTATGTTTTTCTTTTCATTTTTTTTTTTTTTTTTTTACCTTATTTTCGCTAAATAAACGATACAAAAAACTAATTAAATTTAATTTATTATGAATTTTCAACCAAAAAGAAAAAAAAAATATATAAAAATAGCTTGATTCATTTGTTGCATGATTAAATATATATTTTTAATTTTTTTTTTTTTTTTTTCTGTTTTTAAATTAGAAAAAGATTAACAAAAATTATTAAATAAAAAAAAGTAACCTTTTTTTTTGTATAAAGAAACTTTCATTTCAATGTTTTCGATGTTAAATGTTTTTTACGTTTTTTCATTTTTATATTTTCTCTCTCTCTCTCTATGTGTGTGTTCATATTATTTAATTAGTTTTGATTTTTTTTATTATATTTTACTTTTCTTTATAACTTTGCTTTATAAAAAAAAAAAAAAAATTAAAATTATTAAAAAATTTATTTTCCCTTCAATTTAAATCAAATAAAAGCTCTTTACTTGCTACTCTTCTCCTTTTATATATACTTTTCTAGCTATTTTTTTTCTCTAGTACTTTATTAAACTTAACTGCTGAAAAAAATTATATAAAAAAAGAAAAAAAAACGAGAATATTTAATTAAATAATAATTGTGTAAAAGCTTTAGTTTAAAAATGAAAGCTTTTTTTTTTTTTTTATATGTATTTATAAATGAATTTATAAATGAAGAAACAAAAATAATTAGTCAAAGAAAAGGGGTTAAGGATTATGTAATTAAATTTTCTTTTTTTTTTTAAATCTAAAAGCTTATATTTCATTGATAAACATATAAAGAAAGAAAAAAAAAATTGCTTTTATCGTGATAATAGAAGAAATCTAAATGTTAAATTCATGTAATTTTTCTACTTGTTGGTAGTTTTGTGAATGCATTAGATTAGTTTTACCATTACAGCTCAGGTATATAAACTAGGTAATTTCTATCAATGACAATTAAGCATATAAATTAATAATTATAACAAAATTATTCATCGAAGTGATGGATAAGAAATAAGAAAAACATTAACACAGTGTTAGGAATAATTAAAAATAAAATTCTTGTTTTTTTTACATTTTTAATGGCTTTAAAAGTTGTTTTTATTTATTTTTTATTTATTTCCTCTATGATTATTCAACAACAAAAACGAAATTAATTCTATAAATTAAATTAAATTAAATTTAAATTTAAATTAGATGATAAATATATTGAAATGCGTTCGTATAATAAAAATAATAATAATAATAATGATAACACTGAATTAACACAAACAACAAGCACATTAAAAATGGATTCAGTTATAGAACGTATAAATGACGATGATATTGATGTTGATGATGATGAACAAAATACATCAAGACGTTCAAGTTTTGGTTATAATAATTATTCAACAACCGGTGGCAATAATCCAGCGACTGTATTAAAAATTGGTGAAGCGACAGCATTACCAATGATGTTGTGCGGTATTTTACAAAAAGAATTAATTTTTGAACGTGATGAGATACAGCAACAACAGCAACAGCAACAAAGGGAACAACCACAACAACAATCCCATCATCATTTCTTCCAGCATAATTTTGGTAGATTCACACAACAATATCCAATATTGCCGCCATCAGTATCACACCTGTTACACAATCATCGTACGACGACCAGTGCGTAATTTTTGTTATTTTTTTTTTTCTTCCACATATATTATAATAATTAATTAATTACTTTATTAAAATCAAATTAATTAGAAATTTTATTTATTTTTGATTTGTTTACATTTTGTTGGATTTTATTTGTTTTTTTTTTTTTTAATTTGGCAAAATGAGAGAAAGTTAGATTTGATTTTTAGTTTTGTTGATTTATTTTCTGTTGATTACAAAGTTTTTTTTTAATAATTAAAAACAAAAAAAAAAGGAATAAAATAAACTTAAAACAGAAATCCAGCAAAAAGTCTGTGAAAAATTATAAAAAAAAAAAAAAAAACACGAAAAACACCGTAAAACACAGTAGATTCTTCCTTCTTGTTTATTTAAATCGAGAACGAAGTATTTTAATTTAATTAGAAAATTTGTTGAGTTTTATCAATTTTTGTTTTGTAATTTGTTCGTTAAATTTTTTTTTTTCCAATTCACCAGTTGATATAAAAACAAAGTAAAATGTGAATTGAACAACAAAAAAAATAAAAATCTTTTTTTAAATCTGAAACACAGTAGTAGGTTTGGTAATAAAAACTAAAAAATAAAAAAGGATTATAGAAAAAAAAAAAAAACAAAAAAACAGAATCAAGGAAATAAGGATTTTTAAATAAAATAGGAGAATCACCACCCCACCACCATTCACAGAGTAAATCCACCTGATTAACTGAACAAAATTTATATTCGTTTTGGAATGTTATAAGTAATCAAATATTAGTTTAAAAAAAAAAAAAAATATGAATTAAAATAGCAAAAGAAGCTTTTAAAAAACACAACACACACACACACATGCTTTTATAATAATTATATTTATTTTAAAACCACACAACAGCTTATAAAAAGAAAGAGAAAAGAAAAACATTTACAATGTTTAACAAAGATAAAAACCAATTCGCCCAGTATATTTTTATTTATTTTTTTTTTTTTGTTTTCTAATTAATTAATTAATTAATTAAAAGTTTCCTGGAATTTATACTATAAAATACACAAAAATTAACAATGGAAAAGTGACTTATTAAGTAAATATCCGGTGGGACGAGTATTAGTTAATATTTCCGCTGATATTATGTCTGCGTTTTATTTTATTTTATTTTATTTTATTTTATTATTACTTTAGGTGTTTTGATTAATTTAAATTTTTTTTTATAAAAATATGGGAAATTAATTTAAATACTATCTAAATAAAACAAAAAAAAATAAATTTCATGTTTAATTGATTTATTGAGTTCATTTCGTATTTGAATTATTTATTGTTAGTGGTATTAAATTTCATGTTATTTCCATTCAAATCCATTAATTAAACAAAAAAAATTCCAAACCAGTAAAATTGTTTTGATAGGATTATATTAAAAAAAAAAAAATGTTCATAATCATAAACAAATTTTCAAATATTTATGTTTAATATGCTTATCGGAAATGAAAAATTGCAATAGCAGCAAAGTAGCTGAAATATTGAATTAAAAAAAATAATATTCTATTCGTGTGTATTTGACGGTTAAGGTAATTAAAAAAAAAAAAAAGAAAGAAGAAAATTAATTAAATTTCATTACACAGTGCATACAATCAATGCATATTATTTGTAAGAAGTTTATTTTTTAAATTTATTTTGTAATTAAAAGGAAAAGAAAAAAAAAATTCATTCAATTTTCCATCATGCTATAAAAATCAAATCAATGCTTTTAACTATTATTAAACAAATAATAATTAATTATTTTTATAAATAAAATAGAATAGAATAATAAATTTTTACAAAGTTTTTTTTATTAGATGGTAAAACAGGGAATTTGTTGCAAAATTATGATTAGCACACGAGTGCCAGTTGAGTAGTTTTTTTTTTTTTTGTGTTGTTGTTTCATTATTAATTTTTTTTTTCCCTTTAATAATGCAGCATAAAATGTTTTATTTATATAAATAAATAAATAAAAAATTATTATTATTATTATTATTATTATTATTATTATTATTATTATTATTATTATTATTATTATTATTATTATTATTATTATTATTATTATTATTATTATTATTATTATTATTATTATTATTATTATTATTATTATTATTATTATTATTATTATTATTATTATTATTATTATTATTATTATTATTATTATTATTATTATTATTATTATTATTATTATTTACGTAATTTAATGTTCAATGAATGGTTAAATAGAAAATTGCAACTTTAAAGCTGCTCTCATCTATATAAATTTTTCCAACGAAAATAAAAATTTTAATGTTTCAAACTAGAACACAATATAAATGCAATTTTACGGGTGGCATCGATTGTTAAAAATTTTTTATTTTTATTTTTCATATTTATTACTTACGATTGTTTGAATAAAAAAAGTTTATTTTTAAGTTTTAACAACTTTAAAGAAAATTTAATTAATTTCATATATTTTCTCATAATCAAATGATTTGGTCATTTTGGGAATACCGAAAATAATTCTAAAATTGGTAATAAATTAAATTTATCTAATAATTTTTATTTAAAAAAAATCCACTAAACATTTTATTTGCATATAAAAATAAAATTTATTTAAAAAAAAATATTCTCATAGGAATTGCTTAAAGAAATTCTTTTGTAATTCGTAAGACAAGCGATAAATATTATTGGGATTTTATTTTCTATTTTTTAATTGGTGTTTGTTAGAAATTTATCTATTTTGTAAGTTTTTCAATAAATATTCATCTTGGTTATGAAAAAAATCACTCACACGAAACGAGAGAAAAAAAAAACTGAGTGGTAATAAAACAAAAAAAATGCTTACCTTACCCTAATAATGCACGTTTTGTAAGCTTTTAATCTGCTTATTACTAAAGCTTATTAATTTTTTATTTTTTTTTTGCTTTAGTTATTAGTTACAATATTTTGCTTCTGAGTGCTTAAAAATAAAGCTTTAAAATGCATTTTTTTTTGTCAATTTTATGAAAAGCGCTTTTACAACATTAATTATAAAAATATATGAAGAAAAATTATAAAATTAAATAAATGTTTCTGTTTTTTTCCTTTTTTTTTCTGTTTTGGTTTTTTTTACTTTTTTTTTTTTTTTTTAATTATTTTAATGCTTTAATGACATGAATTAAATGTAATGTGCTTTGAGTTTTTATGTTTTTAATTTAAAAAAAAAAATAAAAAAAGAGTTAAATTACATGAAAGAAAAATAAAAATTGTTTATTTTCCCATTTATTTATTTTTAATTAATTATTTAATTTAATTTTCTGTTGTTTTTTTTTTTTTTTCTTTATTCCCTTTTTCTCTCTTTTATTTAAAAATATTTTATGTTTTGTTTAATTAAATAAACAAAATATACAGATGAGGACGATGAACCGAGATGTGTCCAATTAACAAATCAGCATAAGACAGCGATACGTTTTATACGAAAGGTAAGGCAAATGATTTAATTTTAATAAATACATTTTATTATTTTTAATTTTTTAATTAATATTTTTATTATAATATTATAATAATTAATTAATATTATTATTTTTTGTTTTTTTTTTATCATTTGTAAAAAAATGTTTGTACAAATAAAAAAAAAAGAAGAAAATTTTATTTTTAATTTTGTGTTATTAAATCAAGGACATTTGAGGACATTTTTTTTTTTTTTTTACCCATAAAGAAAAGAAACACAAACGAAATAAATAAATTTAATTAGTTTTTTTAGTTAACAAATTTATTTTATTAATTTAATTATTTAACCAAAATTCTTCCATATTTATGTTTTATTTAATTAAAACCAAAAAAAAAAAAAAACAAAAAAAATTATTTATTGAAAAAAAAAATTTTAAAAAAACAAATAAAATCGCAGATGAAATATTTTGTCGCCCGGCGTAAATTTAAGGAGGCCTTAAAACCATATGACGTAAAAGATGTCATGGAACAGTATGCGGCTGGTCATGTAGATCTTCTTGGCCGTGTTAAAAATGTTCAAACTAGGTACACATTAATCAATTTTTTTTTTTTTTTCCTTTCTTTATAAAATTTAAATTTTAATTAATTTAAATATTAATAAGGGGGAATCTATTAAACACCCATATTAAACAGCCACAACACTTTTTAATTTTTCTTTTTCAAAAAAAAAAAAAAAACCAACAAAAAAAATTTCCCTTACATTAAAATTGTATCACGACTACAACAACAACAACAACAACAACATCAAAAAAAATCCCTTTTTCAAACAAAAGTGTGTCTTTGCTAAACTCTTTGCATTTTTTATTTCTTATTTTTATTGTTTATGTTTTTTCCTGTTTTCATTCTATAATTAATTAATTTTTAATTACTTATATTATACACTAAAATATCAAAAAAAAAAAAAATAATAAAAATTAAAACACATGTTAATGGAAATATAAATCTTTATCTCTGTTTGGTCTTGTTTGATTGCAATTTTCATTAAAAACAACAATAAGAAAAAAAAAAAGAATAATAATAATATTTTGTAAAATTAACCTTATTTATGCTTTTATGTATTTTATATAATTAATTTATTTGTTTGATTGTTCTATTATTTTTTATAATAATAATAATAATAATATTAATTATAATTCTCTCTAATCAATTAACACACACACACAATATACACACCACACACAGTTTAACAATAAATTAAGAATCAACAATACTAACTCTAATCTTGCAGAAATCAACATAATTTGCATTTAAAAAAAAAAAAACTAATTAATAAATTTAATAACTAAAAATCTAATTTTGTGGGTCATTAAAAGCGAATCGTAATGTATAAAAAATAAAATATTTTTTATTTCTTATCGCTGTAGTTAAAAGCTAGGTAACGTAAAAAAAAAAATTTTTTTTAATGGAATTGCAACGCAAAATTAATTTTAATCAATGTAAAATAAATGTTTTATTATCCATGGTTAATAGACGGTGTTGACCAACAAAAACACGATTTATGATTAAAGAATTAAATAATAAAAAAAAAACTATCAAACTGATGATTGATTCGACGTAGAAAAGTAATAAATTTGTAGTGAAATCGTACTCGAAACGTTAAAAAAAAAAGAACAGCCACAAAAAATAAGTGCAGGTCTGCAAGCTACGGATTAATTAATAAAACCAAGAGCACAAGTAATATTTAGGATAGTATTCTTCTATTTTATTATTCCTCTTAGACGAATCTGTAATAGTTGAGTCAAACTCCGTTTTGGTATTCGTTTCCTGAATTACCTGAACAAATCAATAAAAAAAAACACAAAACACATAAAATCAATTTTAATTAATAATAATTACTATTTAAAAAATTATTTAATTACCTAAACAAAACAAAATAGGTAACGTGTGCCAACACAAAAGGAAAAAAAATTTTGTTAATTAATTAATTATTTATTAAAAGAATTAAAATAATAAGCAAATAAAAAACACAAAACCATTGTGTTTTGTTAATAAAGTAATCAAGTGGAGAAAAGCACATAGAAAAAAAACACCCAACTATCTTGACCTACATGATTAATTTTTATGTTAATAGAAAAAAGGAAAAACGAAAAACTCATGTCTAGTGGACAATAGAAGTGGTAAAGAAAAATTAACACAATTCCCGGCTATTTGTTTAGTGTAATTAATAATAATTTATTCACCTGTCACCGGTTTTCGGTTTTTTCCACCCTTTTTACTGCTTAATAACGTATAAATAAACAAAACATCAATTTTTTTTTTGTTTTTTTTTTTTTTATTACCACAAAATTTCGAACCAAATGACACAGCGTTTTTCATATTGAACTTTCATTAATTTATTAATGACAATGCCAGTTGTTTGGTTTTGTTTTTTTCTCTTTATTTATTTTATTTTCATTGTTATAAAGCTTTTTTCCGTTTTTTTTTTTTCTTTCTTTCACTTCAATTAATGTTTTATGATGATAAAAATTGAACAATAAAAATGAAAATAATAAGTAAAAACAAAACAGACCAATTTGACGACAGACATTAAATAAAATAAAAATTCTTGATGCTATGCAAGCAATAAATTCACACAAACAAACAGTATTATGATGTTTTATAATAAAAAGCACAAAATCTATAATTCATATTGTGGTGAATGGTGTTATTATTATTAATAATAATAATAATAATTATAATTATAAAGCACAAAAAAGGTCAAACTAATCAAAAAAAAAAAAAAAAGATTCCTTCATCACCACAGTAAAACTGTTTTTATGACGTCAATTTCATAAGTTTTTAATTGAAAAAAAAAATATTCTGCATTAAGCAGCTTCCTTAAAGATGATACAGATTTTTTTTCTTTCTTCACTTAAATCAAACAACATTAAAGCCGTGTTTTTGGCACTTGTTCGGTGTTTTATAAAAAAAAAAAAAAATTGTTTATTTTGTGTAAAATGGAATTTAAGGATTATATAATAAACTATTTAAAAGTTTTTAAAAGCTTTTTTCCGAGATAGCAAAAAAAAAAATAAAAAATTAATTAATTAATCAATTCAATATACTTTCGTAATCGCTTTTAGTGTGAATAAGTTTCTTAAGGCTTTTGAATATGGGAAATAATCTGTGTTTTTTTTTTTTTTTTTTATTATCAAACCGCACAACGAACATGTGCCAACAAAAAAGCTCTTTCAATGATTTATGCAGTGTTACAGCACTGTGCAAAGTTTTTTTTTTTTTTTTTAATATGATAGAGATTAAGTAGCGAACTTAAGTATTATTTGGTGTCCTGAGGTTTAAACGTAATATTGAAATGGCTCTCAGTTTATTATCTTTGCTGTTTCTTTCGGGACCTTGAATAAGCACCTGTTATACTTGTTTAGTTTTGGCAGTGAATTGATATATCAAGGACTTTCATAGTTGTTCCTATCGCCACTTAACCGTTCCATATATAAAACCTCAAACGAAATCTTTTTTTTTCTTCATCATCATCATCATCCTTTAAGATAAACCAAATATTTTGCGGTAATAAATCTAGATGTTTTGTAACTTGAGAAATGTAATTTTTCATTAGTCTTATCTAAGTTAGTAGAATTTTATTTACTTATTTGTGTAGTTACGACAATAGAAAAGTCTTTAAAAGTTCTAAATAAAGTTATGAAAATAAATTTACCATAATGGAGAAAAATAAGAAAGAAAATCCAAGTAAATATGAAAATTGCATTAAGAATTGTATGGATTTTAACCATAAATCTTTTGACCAGACAATGAGTAATTAAATATTTAAACTAAACGATAACGTTTAACAACTAAGCGAAAGCTAAGCAACATATGAATTAAAAAAATCATTGTTTTTGCTTAGCTCTTAGAAAAGGATATCCCTATAAAGCTTCATCAAAACTCTAACTAAATCATCAAATCGATTTCAAGAAATGTTATCCAAATATTATATCCACTTGTTTATAAAGTTAATTATGTTAATAATAGTAATTAAAATTATTATTCATTTGTTAACAAAACTTTTCGCAAAGTTCCGTTAAAATGATATTAAAAAATTTATATTTCATTGTATTTATGTATTTTTAATTATATAACCGAAATATAAACGAAAATTGTTTTCCAACAATAGCAAATGTGAATACAATAAAAATTTAATTAAATTTTGCAAAAGAAAACCCAAAAATATCCTTACAACAAAATGCTTTATGAAATTTGTTTGAACTAAACAATCAATGTTCGTGTAATGTCCGAAAAAAGCTTTGCATTATTCTTTTTTCTTTTCTTTTTTTTTTGTATTTTTGTCTGCTTTATTTATTATGGTATTTATGTTGAAAAAAAAAAGCTCTCATTATTTTTATTATAGCAATAAGTTTATTAAAAAGAATTTTTTTTTTATTTTTAATTTTTATGTAATTTAAATAAATTTATCACAGTTGTGTTACCACAAGTAGCAAACAGTGTGACCACTGTACAAGAAAAAAAAGTGTCAACAATGCAAAGCTATAAATAAGATCAAAATACAATACAAAAAGAAAATAAACGAAATCTTGTACGTCTTCAGCAAAATTTTATTTAACTTTATTTCCCTTTATTTCTGTATGTAACGAGTAAAAATCATGAAATTTATCTTTAAATTACACAAATGCTATCCAAATTGATGGTATTTCTTGTTATACAATACTGTTATACATTAAAATAAAGCAAAAAAAAATTTAAAGTGCAGAGAAATAACAATTGATTTACGGAAGAATAAAAAACGGACATTTCACCAGCTAAGCTAAAGAAAAAATATTTTCATCTAGGATTTTCTTATTTCTTTATTTAATTTATAAATAAAGGATATTTTATTTATTTCTTGTGTTATTTCTAGAATAAAAACATTTATTTTAAGTATTGTAGACGTTTATCTGACTTAAATTGATGACAATTGAAGCTTTTGTCTATTGTTTCACCTGTTTTGTTTTAAAACATTAAAAAAACGTGTCTATCAGCAAATTGTAATAAATTACAAAAGGACATGTAACGTTATGTTTTTAATATTATTATTTATTTGAATGTAGGAAAAGATTTTCTTCATTTAAGTAAGAAAATAAAAAACGGCTTAACAAACAGTTACAACAGGTACAAAGAACAAAAAACAAAGTGACAACTACAGTAGACGCACAGTAAACGATAGTGAATCACATTTATAGTTTTTATTTACCATTGATAAAAGTAAACTTTTTAAAAGCACACTTCAAATATATTTTAATTTTTTTTTATTTATTACAGCTTTTAATGATGGATGATTTCTTATTTAAAATTTATTTTCTTTTTTAATTTTTTTTTTTTTTTTCATTTCTCACTTTTAATTCATTATAATCCATCTAGTTACCGTAGTTACTGACTTTTATTTTACTTCTTTTTTTTTTCTTTTTTTTATTAAAATAAATTAATTAATAAATATAAATTTAATTAATTAATAATAGTGAATTTAGTAGAAAAACAATATTTAACAAATTTTTTATAAGTTTGTTATGCGAATGTTTTTAATTTAATTCTTTTAATTTTTTGTTAATTAATTTTCTTTTATTGTTTTATAATAAGAAAATGGTGAAGAAGGTGAAGAAGAAAAAATGAAATTAGTCAAAAATTTGTCCTCAATGTTATATATTTATTTATATTAATTATTTTATTTATTTATTTATTTATATCTTATATACAACATTTAATTAATTAATTAAGAAAAGAAGAAGAAAAAAAAACTTTTTCTCAGAGTTGTTAATTTTTTTTTTTTTTTGTTTATTTTATTTTTGTTTTCATTTGTTTCGTTTTTTTTTTTTTTTTTGTTTTTTTTTATTACTTTGTTTTATTCTCTCACTCTGTGTCACTGTCTCTTGTGTTTGTTTATATATATTTCCGGCTCTCTCAATTATAGCTAAAATACTTTTTGGCACGCAAGAAGTTTCGTGAGGCCCTCAAGCCATACGATGTGAAAGATGTTATGGAACAATATTCATCTGGGCATGCTGATCTACTAAATCGTGTCAGGAATTTACAGTTTAGGTGAGATGAGATGTACAAAAAAAAAAAAAAAAAAAAAAAATAGAACAAAAATCTGCAACACAGAATCAATTTAAACAAAAATCTTTTGTAAATAAATTCGGTAACAAAATAATTAAATTTCATTTTTGGGTTTTTTTTTTTTTAATCTCTCTCTCTCTTGCTTTTAAATTAAAAAAATAATTTTTTTTTTTTATTTTTAATATCTGAAAATTAATCAAAATTGAAGCTTTTTTTCTTACAAATTATAAATTAGAGAATCGCTAAATAAAACAACAACAACAACAAAATTAAAAAATTAACTCCAGAATCATCATCTCACGTAAAAAATAAAGAAATAAATTAATTAATTTTAAAAAAGAAAATGACACGATTAGTTGCTGTAAAGCTTAATAAAGCTTATCGTTAATAAATTTAATTTCATTTTAGTCGTTTTTTTTTATCTTTTATGCATTAACGTTGACTTATTTTCTTTATTTTTTTTTTTGTTTCTCTCTCATTTATTTAATTATTTTCCAGTTGAAAACTTTTTTGATTATTTTTTTCATTATTCTTCTTTTATTTATGATTTTTTTTTTTTTTTTGTGATTATTAATATTTAATTGCGTGCTAAAGAGAGGCTTTTAACTTCATTTCACACAAAATAAAAAAAATAGAAAAAATGTTTTTATTTTTATTTATTTTTTTTTCTTTAGTATCTTAGTTTTATAACAAAAAATAAAAACAAGCATAAATCGCTATAAATTTGTCTTATCGCTAACAAATAAAAAAAAAAAAAAGAAGAAAATTATTGAAAAAAAAAACATCGACCACGAAAAGTAGATTAGAAAAAAACAATTTTTTTGTTGACAAGAATAAATAAATAAAAACCGTTGAGTTAAGTAGAAGTAAAATGCCATAATCAGCAATAACTTGTTACAAAAAAAAAAAAAAAATAATAATAATAATAAAAACCGATAAAAAGCCGTAGTAAAACAATAGATCAATTGATATTTGACGTGTTGTTGATAAAGCACTGTGAAGACGACATTCGCATTAGCTAATGCCCAATAAAAAGCGCAAAAGATATGAGTCATTGTGCTGGCATAAATAAAGGATAATAATAAAAAAAGTACTAAAAGGGATGTTTATTAAAAGAAGAAGAAGAAGGAAAAAAAACTTCCTTCTAAAAAATCATTGTGATGATTGAAGCAATAAAATTCCTTAATGAGCCCGTACAGGCCGTCAGAGAAAATATTTAATCGAAATAAAATTGAATTTCACCCAACTATAAAATGTTAAAAAAAAAAAAAAATTCATAAAAATGAGTGTGTTCGTGTGTTACTTCGGTAAACAAACTAAGAATAGATAAAAAAAAACTGAATACACGGCCGCCCAACAAATATGTAATTTTCCATAACTCAACAAGTTAAGTCCTTTTGATGAGTTTTTACTACACATCCTTCCCAAAGTAAATGAGTAAAAACTAAAAAAAAAAAAGGTAAAACAGGATAATTATAATAACAACACAGAAATGTTAACGTTAACATTAAATATGTTTAGTTATATTGGGTATATAAAATCAACAAACTCTCTGTGCTTTGCTTTAATAGCTTTTAAAAGCTTTTTGCTTTTCTTTATCAAAATTTTAATGTAAAACCAACAACAATAACCAACAGCAACAACAGAAAAAGACAAAACAAACACAAAAGTTTTCATAAAATTTATATAAAAAAAAAATAAAAAAAAAAAAAAATAGTTAAATTTTCATGGATGGATGGATTCTGTCTTCACATCTTTCTCTGTTTCACTATCTATTTCAAACAAATATCCTTTAATCATCAGTCTCTTAACGTATTTTTGTTATTAACCACCCCAAAAATAATTGTTTTTCTTAATTTTTTTTTATTATAATTATTTTAATTAATTTTTTAACATTTTACAATGCATGTGATTTGTGAATTTTTAATTATTTTTTAGTGCACAGGTGAATAATTAATTAATTATTGATGCAAAATAGAGAAAACTTTATTATTATTTTTTTTTTTTTTTTTAATGCACTGTTATTTACTAACGCACGTTTTCTATTAAAATTAATTCTCTTTTATATTAAATTTATTTATTTATTTATTTATTAGGTGTTGTTACGTATTAGGTTACTTATTATAAAAGTTTCTTTGTGTACACACGTAATGTACGTGAATTTTATTATATATATATATATTTCTGCTATAAAAAAAGGTTAAGCACAAGTAACATAGTAAATTTGCATCACAGTTAATATTAAAAGTATTTAATTTACACAAATTTATACATGAAAACAGTTATTATTGAAATAACGTTACCAGTAAGCGTTATTAATAACGTTATAGCTATTTTGAAGCGATAAACCTTTTTCAGATATTTATTTTCTTTTTAAATATAATAAAATTGCTTGTCTTACGCTATTTAAACACTTTAATCTAGCAAATTATCACACAAAATGCAGTATAATACAAAATAACGTTATCAAACAACGTTATAATACTTTTATATACACATCATATTATTACACAATTTTCTATTAGATCATATCTCTAACTAATCAAAAAAAAATAATAATAATAATAATAATAATAATTCTGTTATCAATTACCCAAAAGCATTTCCTACACAGCTTTAACCAAAGTAAAATTAATTTTCCTATGAAAAATCACTTACTACGTACTCAAGAACTCACAACCCATATATTTCATAGAATATTCAACTTTATTACTATGGTAAAGTTTTAGACGTTATTGTGTAATAAGGATGTTAAGTGGTCTTTTGCTTCCATAGTTACATTACATTAATAGAAATAAAATCTTTTTTTTTTATTTTTAAAACCGTTTCAACTCTCTTTAGTCGTAAATTTTTCTTCTGTTTTTTTTTTTTTTTAATTAGTAAGCCATATTAAAGTTAATCCATATTAAAACTATTAAATGTGAAAAGAAAAAAAAAAAAAAAAACACTCACTTATTCATATTGTATTAAAGTACAGAGCTCTAAGTACACACATTTTTAATAGAAATTTTTATTCTATTCTTAAATTATATTTCCCTAGTAATTATAAATTTATTTATATATTTTTTTTTTTTTCATATAATAAAATTTCATAGCATTATTTTCCACTGAAAAATGTATTTTGTAATTTTGTATTTTTCAAATAAAAGTCGCCCAAAATAACGTAAATAACACAAAATAAAAAAAGAAAATAACTTCAAGAAGAAAATTCATTTCTTGTAATAATTTTTTGGGTTCTTTTTTTTTTTTTTGTGTGTCTTTATGGTTTAAAATGAAAATTTTTCAATTAAAATTCATAAACATAAAAAAAATTTCTTTAATTTTTTTTTTTTTTTTTGTTTAATACTAAATTATAATTTATTATTATTATATTTTCTGTGTAAATAATATTTTTAAAGGTTGTGTACACACATCAATTGTGTAATGTTTAACGCAACGTTTAACGTTTAACTCCCAAAAAAAAAAACGGAAAGTCCAAGGATAAAACAGTAAACGAATTACTTTGTCTAATTATTCATTTTAAAGTTGTTTTTTTTTTATTATTAATTTTCGTTTTTCATTTTTAATTAAGCATGCTTAGTGTTCTATCCTTATTTAAAGGTTCTTTCACTTTATTTTTACTTTACGTTTCCGTTTTCTTTTTATTTTGTTAATTTTGCATAGTGATAAATCTTAATTTAAACCTTTTATTTTACACATAAAAAAAAAAAAAAAAACGATGAAGAAAAAGAAAAATATATGAAATACAATTAGAGGAAAAATAACCCAACACTAGTAAATTATTATAAACGAAACCTTTAATGCTCCATAAATGTTTTAACATTTTAAATCAGGCCTAGGCAACCCACTGTGTTATTTTAATTTTTTGGCAAACTCTTTTTTAGATTATTCAGTTTGCAGTTTTCGTTATAAACTTTTCCAAAATGTGCATGTCCCACATAAAATGTGTATAAAAACACAAAAAAAAAAAACTAAAAACGAAAATTTCTTTTAACTTAACACAACCATACCATAGGTATTCATGCCTAAAAACTTATACAAACTGCACATACACCTTAGTTACATAAATACTGAATAATTTAATTTGATTAAATTTTTTTTTTATTACGAGCTTACATGTTGCCCAGATCTGATTTAATTTAAAAATAATAATAAAAAAAAAGAAAATTATTTTATTTTATTTTTAATACCAGAAACACACACACACACACACAAAACCTTTTTCCCAGTGTTTTTTTTTTTTTTTTTAATTTATTTTCTTGTTTAATTTGAAATTAAAAAAAAAAAAATTCATGTTCATGTTGAAAGAAGGAAAAACAATTTTCATTCTTAATGCATAACCAAAAAAGAAAAAAAAACACACACACAGCCAAAACGAAAATCCTTTTCACTATAGGAAATATAAACATTCACCAAATTCCACTTTGTTATTTCTTTTTTTCTCTCCATTTTATTTCATTTTTCTATTTTTCTTAGAATTAATATAACACAAATAAATAATCAAAATTATAATAAAATTAAATTAAAAAAAATATATATAAATTTCTTTTCTTTATTAAATAATTGCTACAACCACCATAACAACAACAACAACAACAACAGGTTAGATCAAATACTTGGTAAACAAGGTTCAAAAGCAAAAGATGTTTATGCATCGAAAATTAGTTTGGCGTCACGTGTTGTTAAAGTTGAAAGACAAGTAATTGAAAATCAAATATATTTTCTTTTTTTTTTTTTTTATATGCTTTTGTGTTTTTTTATAAATAATCAATGAATTGACCTTTAGGTGGACGATATAGAAAGTAAGCTAGATACATTAATAGACTTGTATATGCAGGATAGGAAACGTTTTTTATCGTTACCTATATTACCTGATCAGCAACATTCCAATAATCCAAATCTTCCGCCATTACCGCCAAATCCACCGGGTGGTGGTGGTGGCAGTAGTATAGGTGCTGGTAGCGGATTAGTATCTGCAATGAGTAGTCATACCGGTGGGACAATGACAGCTGCATCGTCAGCAGCATCTATGTCACCAGCGGGCAGTGGTAGCGGTGGCTCATTAAAGGTTTTTCTATTATTAATGCACGTTTTACGTTTTTTTTATTCAAGGATTTTAATTTTTGTTTTTCCGTTTAATAGCCAAAACCAATTTTAGTTGATAAACAATTTTCGGAACCAAATTCACCTATAACGAAGTCATTTGATCACCCGGTTAAAAGGCCTCCAATGCACAGAGGCTACTCGGATTTAGGGAATCGTATGAAGAAACGAGTTACACTTAGGTAATTTTTACGTTTTTTTTCTATAATTCTATACATTAAAATTCTATGAATTCCCAGTTCAATTCCACCACAATATGTTGGTAATAGTAATGACCATTATCAGCATCATATGCATCATCATCACGATGGTATTGGTAATAGTGGTGATGTTGTTATTGTTGTACCAGCTAATGTTGATACAGATGATCAAAATGATACAACTGTAACAATGGATGTTGTTGGTTTACCAGATGTATGCATAGAAACCGAACCAGATATGATTGAACCATGTAGTCCAAAAACAATAACAGAGAGTTCAAGTATGTTACATTTTTTATTCTATTTTCACTTTTATTATTATTTTTATTTTAACTAGATAAATCCTTTGCTAAGAAAGGAAAAGAAATTTTTTTTTTTTTTTTTTGGTTGTTTGTAAAGAGTTGAGATAATAGAATGGAAATTTTCCAACGATGCTGCAGGTGTAATAAATATTCATTTCATATGAATTATAATAGATTAGTTGCCGCATTATGGAGAACGCATATTTTACATACATACTTATATACTGTTTGTATATATGTGCAGGGTTTTTGAAAATTTTCTTTTACTATGAAATTTTATAATTAATCCAATAAATATTGAGTAATCTTCTTGTTTCTCCTATTTTGTATCCATTTTGTAAATTAAATGTTACAGCAAGGAAATTATTTTTTTTTTGTTGTTGTTTACCACGTATTACAAAAGCTTAGTTTCTGTTGTTCCTGTTTATTTCAACACAACAGATAACGTTTGTTCTCTATTTATTACAAAATCAAATGATAAATTTGAATAAGAAATGTTTATGACAGATACCGAAAGCTTTTCTTTTTTAAATAATTAAAATAAATTGAAAAGTTAAAGTTTTTTTTTTTTTCTGTATTCTGTATTCTTTTTGTATTAATGCATATTGTTAGGGGGGAAATAACAGGTTAGCGAATGAAAACGCTTATAATTCTTTTTGTATTTAATCTTTGATTCTATGGAATTTCTTCGTTACATAACGTGTTTAACGCACAGTAGTAGAATTATCAGTGTTGTTTCAGAATCAATAAATAATTTTAAACCAGACGTTTACCATCAATCACATTTAACACAACAATAAAACGTATTTTAAACAAAAAAAAAATGCCCGCATTTCACAAAAATACCAGAAGAAGAAACGAAAAAGCTCATGCTAACCTGTATTAACCAATAATAATTAATATTAATAAACTGGTGATGGTAAATTAATAAATAAAAACAAAAACTAGTTTATAGGTATTATTAAAATAAAAATTAAATTATTTTAATAAAGCTTATCTGTACAAAATAAAAGTTTAGAAAAAAGTTTTTTGTTAAGCTGCGTTAGTTTTAATAAATGTTGCTTTTAAAAACGGGTTTTACAAACATTTTTCTTCTTTTTTTTTTTTTTTTTTGTTTCTCTGCTATAAAAACACAATAATCGTTGTGCTTTTATTTAAACAAAAAATAAGCTTTAAGTTTACAAAAAATAATTTGATTTTTTTTTTTTGTGTTAAATAATGTAAATAAAATTTAAACAACAACCGAATGAAGATAACTGAAACAACAACAAGTCTAGAATTAAATAACTGAACAGAGATTATTTAAAAAAAAAAAAAAAACACAAAACAAAAAAAAAATTCAACAACCCTTAAAAAGAAAAATAAATAATGTTTTTACAGCATCATATGACGATTATTCCTCATCAACATCGCTTTAACAAGAATATTTTATTGAAATTTTAATAAAAGTCCGGCAGTGATAACAACGTATGTGTTCAACAACAACCATCAGCAGCGACAACAACAGCAAACAACAAAACAAAGCAAAAAAAAAAAAAAATTATTTCTTATCGTAAAAAACAAAGCTCCCAATGTCGTTGAATTAAAAAAAAGAAAATGCATCGAAAACACTCAGTGAATTCTCGTTTTTAATTTTTTTTTTTTTTCATTTATTTATTTTTTGTTAATTAATTAATTATTATTTTTCACTAATTTTTTAATCTTTATATACATAAATACACAATTTGTTTTTTATTATTATTTTCTTTATTATTTATTGTCTTTTTTTTTTGTTTGGTTTTTATTCATCAATTAAAGACAATTTCAATCAGAACAAGAAAATTTTAAAGAGAGACATTTAAAGATGATTTATGAAAAGCGAAAATAAAAAATTCAATCACACAAAATCAACGTATCAACGTATATAAAATTGACAAAATTATAAAAATAAATAAATAAAACAAAACAAAAATCAATAGAGTAGAAAAAGCTTAAGAAATAAGCTGTCAAATATGCAAAGCATTAATACAAAATAAAATTATTAAAAAAAAAGAAAACAATTATTAATAGAAACAGAAACCTAGTGAGTCAATTTCTTTACATTTTTTATTCTTATATTTATATAAATTTATTTGTTTTCTATTTTTTTTTTTTAATTAATTAATTATACCAAAAAAGAACCACTGAATATTGCTCGTTGCGTGTTATTTTATTTTATTTAATTTTTTTGTTCTTATTTATTGTTTTTAATTAAAGTAAATCAGATCGTTGTGTTGTGTAAAAATGAAAAATTCGTTTCCCTTGAAATTAATTTAAAACCACCTAAGCCTCCTAATTTTGAAAGAAAAGGACTAAAAACGTTTATTTTTCAAGCAAATTTTATTTAAATATTTTTTTTTTGTTGTTGCCTTTGATTGTTTATCGTTTTTTTTTTCTATGTGTCTTTGTTTTTTTTTTTTTTTTAATTATTAATAATAATCAAAATAACCGTCCAACCACCCACAAAAATTACCTTAATAATTTTGTATTAAGTATGCTCATTATTTTTAAATTATTGAAACACCCTTTTACGTTGTTCGATGTTCGTTGTGTTTTTTTTTTTTTTTTTTTTCTGTCTCTCTGTTCTCTGTTTTATGTTAATAATTTTAATAAAATTTAATTTAATTTTTTGATGTACAATAAATGTTTTTTTTTTTTTTATTATTATTATTATTATTGGAATGTTAAGTGTACTTAATTAAATAATTATTATATTTGTGTTACATTAATCTATTTAAATTGTTATTAAAGTGAAATTTATTTATTTTTTTTTTAATTAAATTTATTTATTTTTTTATGGAAAATTAATAATTATGCACTTGATGTCATTTTTAATATTTATTTAAATAGAATAACGTTTATATATTGATAGTAATAACGAAAGAAGAGTTTTTTACTGTACATAAGCACCTGGTTGTTTAGAATAATTGTATGAGGGTGTATGACGATGATTGGTTTCGTTGATTCTTTTACAACACGAGTAAAAACGTTCAGAATTTTCTGAAACTTCTTTCTAGTATAATTAAATACTTTGATTTACCTCAATAGTCCTAATTGCGTTGCGAAAAGACACGATTTCAATCGCAATTTATGGTTCAATCACAAACCATTTGTATTGCGCCTGGTAATTTACGTAAGAAACGTCACTTTAAAGATTTTTTTTTTAAACAGATTATTTAACAAGCTTTAACGTGATATTTCCTAAGACATGCGCTGACATTTGAATCAATATCTTTGTTTTAAATTATATCGTGAATGGTATAAAACCGTTTTTCTTAATAACTTCATAAAAAGGCTACAATTTCCAACGCATTATCTTCGCTTAAAGCACTTCCGTTTTGATACTACTGACAAGGTATCTGAACTTACTAAGCATTCGCAATTATCAGTTCATAATTAAAGTTTAATACATGCAACGCTTTAATAATTAAATCAAAACACAAACGAATTAAATAATACACGAATTATTCATTAGATTTATCACGAATAAGATGGTTTCACCTTAAAAAGTTTTAAATTATTAATTAATTCAGCGCACAATTAGTTGTGTGTGTGTGTGTGTGTATAAAGAATATTCAAAAAGCTTTTTCTTCTTTTTTTATTAGATTTAATTATAAAGCGATAAAAAATCAAAATAATACTTAAAGAAGATGGCTTATCGTTGAAGAAACATTTAATTATCTACACAACGGGGGTATATAAAAGCCACAGACATTTGAAATATTAATAGTGTCGTCATGCTTTTATATAATTAAGTTATTTCCAAATGGTTTTTCAACAGCATTTTGGTTAAAACATTTGTATTTCTCGTAACATATTAATCAAGTTGAAAAATTAATCAATCCAAATTATTTATAATGTTTTTAAAAAAAAGTATGTGGGTGGTTGCTAATATTAACAAAAAAAAAAAAAAACACAAGGCGGTTAAAAGAAAATAGAAATTCTCCCCCAAATATATTTGTATTAAAGTAAAAAAAAAAAAAAAAACAATTTATTTACCTATCACAATCTAAGAAAAATTGACATTTTCATAAAATATAATAAATTTGGCACCATCAGGCAATCAGAAATCACACCCTTATTATTAATTTTTACATTATTATTTTTTTTTTTTTTAAAGCTATTTAATTTATTTAAATTTCTATAATGATGTAAAACGAGTTTATTTTGTATTTACCAGCAGCGGTTGTTTTTCATAAATATAAATGTTGCGTTGTAACGGTGATTGGATAGTAGTTGCTAGTCTTACCAGAAGTATTTATACCATTTATTTAAAAAAAAAAAATCCAGTGGTTTTTTATTTTAAAACAGTTTACAATGGAATTAGTAAGCCAGTTATTTGTGCTAAAGCTTTTACACACACACACAAAAATATATCTGTGATAACTGTGGCTAGCATCAGACTAGCGTAACAAAAAAAAAAAAACTATCATCATCGTAATGCAACAATAAAATGATTATGATTTTTTTTCTTTTTTTCCTTATATATTGGCATTTTTCATTGTATCACACATTGTAAAAAAAAAAAAAAAAAAAATTATTGCACATTTTATCTGTATAACTCTCTCTATAACTTTTTCTACTCTATCTTTTCTAAATGTTTTTTTTTATTTTCGTTTTATTTAATTTTATTTATTATTTTTTCTGTATAATAACTGAATTTTGAAACACAATGAAATCTCTTTCATGGATTTATATTTAAAAAAAAATAATAATTTCTAATTGTTTGTTGTAATTAAGACTTAAAACATTAATCGATAACTAAATCGTATATTGGATTAATTAATTTATTTTATTTATTTATTGCCGTTTAATTAAATGTTATTAAATGTAATTTATAATAGTTATTATTATTATGTGGGGAGATAATATTATTATTTAATATTTTTCTTTTATTGTTTTTTAATTAATTAAATTATTTATCTTGTTCTTTAATGTATTTTTTGTTTTTTTTTTTTTTATATATTTATTTATATATTATTATGTATTATTATTAATATTATATATGTATATAATCCAGATTAAATGTGTAAAAATAAAAGAAGACTTGACTTACCTTTAATGTTGTAAAATTTATATAGTTTATGCATAAATCGTCACTATTTTTATATACATTATATACAATATAAATGTTTTTATAATTTTCTATTTATTTTTCTTTTTTAATAAAGTTTTATGAAATTTTTATTACGCTACACGACATGCATCACTTTAAATAAATTACTTGCGTGAAAGTTTTTTTTTTTTTTTTGTGAAATATTGCGCTCATTACTTATGTTATCAAGAGCAGAACACCTATGTAATAAACATAATAAACCGGTGTATAAACTAATTAATTAAATATTTATCTAAATAAATTCATAAAACTTTAATAAAAATGATGCAAAAAAAAAAAAAAATATGCGAAAAAAAAAAAAAAAATTAGCATGCTAATGCCACCCCCTTTTTGTGTTTAAAAAAAAAAAAAAAATAAATGTTAAAAAAAAATTCTTTTTTTTTTTTTTTTATTATTATTATTATTATAAATAACGAATAAAAACTAAACTATGCCGCCCACCCCTCCAGTTATATAAACATTAAACTAAATATATAAATGGAGTAAATTAATATTAAAAAAAAAAATTATTAATATATTTAATTAGTTTTAGTTAATTAAATGTGTGTAAAATAAATAAACGAAAACAAATTAATTATTTAATATTATTAGATATACATATGTACATAAATATTAATCACTGATTTATAATTTTAGTATTAATGATGGATGAAGATATTGAAGAGGTGGAAGATTTAGAGGAAGAAGATCTTGATATTGAAGGTGAAATTGATATTGATTCACCGCCATGGGAAATGTATGGTGAAACAGATTTAGATGATATTTGTGATGTTGATGAATCAACAGAAGATACAGCATTATTACGTACAGCTGCTAAAACGGAAATTATTGTTACACCCATCAGTCCTGTTTGTGTTTCATTTTTTCCTTTTTATTTTATTTTATGAAAAAAATTTTTTTTCTTTCTTTTCATTGATCAATTTTATTTTTTCATTGCTTCAGGTTAGTTCGGCAAATAATTTAGCACAAATGTCTGAATGTGAACAAAATACAAATAGCAGAATCAATAATAAGCGTATGGATTTTTTAACACCCGACATGGCACAATCATATCAACGACATCATCTACCCTCTGACAAGGTATGATACAATTTTAATTTTTTGTTTTTTTTTTTTTATGGTTTAGTCTTCTGAAACCCTTAATCCATTTTTCTTTATCCCTCGGAAGCTTTTCCCTTTATTATTATTTTTATATTTTTTATGTTTTATTTTTTTTTTTTTTTTGGTGTCCGTTGTTTATTTATGTTAATTATTATGTACACACACACACACACACCTAATCGAAAGGAAACTCATTTTTAAATAAAAACAAATTTATTTATTAATTAATTAATTAATTATTAATTATGATTGAATTTTATCAACAATTTTGGATAAACAAAAAAAAAAAAAAATAATTAAAATTGGTGGATATTGATAATGATATAAGATGGATGATGAGGATGAAGAGGATAACAACAATTACCAAATACAACAACAACAACAACAACAAACAACTCAAACACAATCATGTGTTGCTACAATAATCTCTACCCATCCACAATCAATGGCAACAGCAACAATAACAACAACCGCAACAGCTTCATCACCATCAGTAACACCAACAACAACCAAAATGTATCCGATTTATGATTATTATTTACTTCAACAATGACAACAAATTTATTACCGGATATTAACTATCCAATAAATAAATTAAATAAATCAAAAAAAAAACTAATTAATTAAAAGCACAATTCTCATAATTTTCGATATTTTTTTTATATATGTATATCAAAAACTTTTCACTTTTCATTGCTGAAGGGAAAAATAAAATAATGAAAACAACAAATTTCAATTAAATAATTACAAAAATAACTCTTTTAATTTAAAAAAAAAAAATATGTATAATTGGACATTTATTATTATTTAATAAATTTATTTATAAAGCATTAAATACAATAAAAGTAAAGATTGTAAAGAAAATCAAAGAATAAAAAAAAAAAAAAAACGTTAACGTTAATCAAGAGTCTCTCAAGATAAAGAAAAAAAATTATTTTTTTGTCTGTTGTTCGTTTGTTATTTAAATAGAGAACAAAACGTAAAGAAGATATTTTTACAAAAAGAAAACGAAAAAAAAATTTATCTAAAAATGAGACAATTGATGCTAATTATATAAATTTTTTAATTTTATTTATTTATGTATTTTGGTTTTGTTCTTTCCTTGTTCTTGTTCTTGTATAATTAATAATAAGACACAAATCCATAATACATATTAATTTTGCATATAAACAATGAATATAATTATTCTGGTTAATGGAAACATTAAACTTTGGTTAGAAAAATTAATTTCCCTACAAAAATACCCTGAAACCACCAACCGGAATTACCAAAACTAAAACAATAGTCAAAGTAAAGTCAAGTAAATTAAACTAAAAAAAAAAAAAAATAATAATAAATAATAATAATTCATTTCTATAATTTTAATAAACATAATTCCCATGACATTAAATTTAATTAATTATTCAATATACGTTTATAGCAAAATAATTAAAACGATACACACACACATACACATACATTAAGCCATGAAACTTAAAAGACCTTTTTTTTTTTTTTTAATTATTTGTATACTCTTAACTCTTTTTTTGTTTAATTAATTAATTTAAATGATTATTAATTAAGCAAAATTAAGAGATTTTTTTTTAACTTTTTTTTTTTTTTATTTTTTTAATTTCTTTTGTTTTTTTAGTTTGTTCATAATAAAATGAGAAATTTAACACATTTACGTCCCACGAAAAATGGAAATTAATAGTGAAAAAAAAAATTAATAAATTAATTAATTAATTAATTAATTTTCATTCAAAAAAAAAAAAAAAAAAAAAACAAACGAATTATGAACAACGCTTATTATTATTATTTTTTTTTTTTATTAATTAACTATTTTAATTTTAATTAATTAATTAATTAATTGTTTATCTATAATGTATTACTATTTGATAGATTTTTTTTTTTTAATTATTTTTCTTTTATTTTAAGTTTTAATTAATTAATTAATTTGTTTTATTAATTTTGAGTTTTTTTTTTTTTTTCGTTTTTGTTTTTCAATAAAAAAAAAACATTTCTTTTTTTTTTTATATAAAAATGACAATAATTATAATGAGTAAAATAAATTAATTAAATATAATAAATGAAATAAAATTAAATTAAAAAAAAAATAATAATAATGAAAATTATGAAAGAGATGAGAATATTTATAAATATAGTGGAATAACTAAGTTAATTAATTAAATATTAGGGATTAATAATAAATTAAATGAGTAAAAAGAAATGTAAAAATGAAGTAAGGTAAATTAAAGTAAAGTAAAGTAAGGTAAAGTAAAGAAAAAGTTAAGTAAAGTAAAAGTAAAAGTAAAATTATAATTAAAAGCCCACACAGTTAAAAATTATTATCATTTCTTGTATTATTTGTTTAAACACCGTTATTAATTATTAATTATTATTTTCTTTTTTAATGGGATAGTTTCGTATTATTATAATTTTATTATTTTTCTTTAATTATAATTAAATTAGTATTAAGTAAGTATAAAAATTAAAAGAGGAAGAAATAAATGATTTAAGAAAAAAAAAAAGTTTTATTATTTAACCAATTTTTTTATTTTACAGATTTTTTGTTGTAATTAATTAATTAATTAATTATCTATAAATAATTATGATTTTACGGTTTTGGTTACAAATGTATTAATTAAATAAAAAATAAAAACTTTGTATGTGATGTATCTAACCAGCAATTCTTTACTAAAAAAAAAATAACACAGAATTACTGACACTTAAAGCTTTATAACAATTTTCTATTAAAATTAAATAAAATAAAATTGAAAAAATAATAATAATTAATAATCAAAGGGCACAAATACATAATATTAAATATAAAAATTAATTAATTAAAAACAATAAAGCATATCATAAACAATTTATTTATTATTATTTTTTTTTTTTTATATAATTTTTCTTCACTCACTCAACTCACTAACAACACAAATAAATTAAATAAAAAAAAAAAAAATTGTAAATAATATAAATTAATTTATAACGTACTAATATTTATGGAGGTAAAATAACCCTTAATTAAAAATAAAAATTATAACAGAAAAAAAAAAAAAAAACTAATAATAGTCCAATAAATTAATTGTTTTTAATTAATGAATTAATTAATTAAATAAATAATTATAATTTTTAAATAAATGAGAATTGTGTAATTAATTTCCTGTAATTAACAATGTTTAATCACTCTAAACAACCTAACTACGATATAAAAAAAAATTATTTAATTAAAATAATTAAGAAGAAATAATATTTAAAAAAAAAAAATAAAAAAAAAAGTTAATTTAACTAATAAAATGTACAAATAAAAAAAATAATAATTTAATTAAAGGATAAATTTAATTAACACCAATAATAATAATAATAATTAAAAAAAAAAAAAATATATTCCATTTCGCCACTAGATAAGAATATTTTTAATTACAAAAAAAAAGAAAAAATTTAATCAAAAAACCTATGATAGAGAAAAATAGTGAAATTTTTTTATTTGTTTTTTTTTTTTTTTTTTATATTTAATTTCTTTAATTAATTAATTAAAATTCATTCATTACTAGATGGAGGCGTGTCAACATAACATAAAATAATAATATAAATTAAAATTAAATATAGGATAATTAATATATAATGCGAGTAGATTTATATATATATTTAAATATATAAATAATTCATAAATAAACCTTTATGCTTTTAATTAACATAATTAATTTTCTTTTCTATTCCTCAAATTCAAAAAATCATAAATAAATAATTAAGAGTGCAAAACACACCACACATAAAGACTTTAGAGAATTTAGTCATGACACAAAATAAATTTTTTTTTTTTTTTTTTTATATAATAAAATCAATCAAATTAAATTAAATTAAATTAAATTAAACAAAAAAGAACAACATTAATATATAATCCTGTACATTTTATTAAATTAAATTAAATATAAAATAAAATAAATAATAATTTTAATAAGTAAGTTTTTACCCGCAACATTCTTAATTTTTCATATATTCAAACCTATTCACCACAAATATTAAATAGAAATTTTGTTGTAAAGGGAAAACAAAAAAAAAAAAATAATAAAACATTTCCTACTTCTTTCCACTCGCACTAAACTAAAACTTTTCAACACAAGAAATTATTTCTTTTTTTTTGGGTTTTTAATAGAAATTAGTTTAAATTCAATTTATTATTATTATTATTTATTATTAATTTTTATTATTATTAATGAGTAAATATAATTGTATTGAAAATAATAAAATAAATGAAAAAAAAAAAAAAAAAAATGTTTATAAAAATTGATAACCTTGTTAAATAAAAGGGATCACTAATGGTACAAGAGCTTTACAGACAAAATAAATATAATAAATAAATAATTTAAATGAAAAATTATATTATATAAGTAAATATAAATATATAAATAATGTATAATATAAGTTAAGTTAAGTTAAGTTAAGTAAAGCTAAATAAAACTAATTCATTCATTCATTCATTCATTTAGATGTGCAATTTTATTTACAGTCAAAAAATAAAATATAAAAATATATTTAAACGATTACGATTTAAGTCGCTTTTATTATTAAATAAAAATAAAAATAATTAATTAAAATTCATTGCCAAAATTATATAAAAATTAAGTATTGATTAAAAAAAAATTCTCTGTTTCTAACTATTCTAATTAATTTGGCCCAATTTTAACCCTTTTCATTTTTCTATTCGTCACTTCAATTTTAAATCGGATATACTGTGTTTCCTTTACTTGTTAATTAAATTATTAAAAAAAAAAAAAGAAACGAGAGAAAAATTTCTATTTCTGTTATAAATTAGGAATGAAAAAAAAAAAAAAAAAAAAAAATTCTTTTAAAATTAACGCAGCAAATTAATTAAATTTTTATTTATTTTTCTTATTTAATTAATAATTAGATAGAATGAATTCATTTTCTTTTCTTTTTTTTTTATTTTTTCAATATATAATAAATACTTAAAAATATTTTATAATAATTTATTAATATATATATATATATATAATTCGCTTTTATTAATTATTTAAAAATTAAGATAAAAATTACTATTTACTAGTACGTTTTGTGCCTGTTATCGAGACGAAAATATAATTAAATAAATAAATAATAATAAAGAAAATTAATTAATTAATTTTGATAATCTTCCTAGTTTTTCATTTAATTTAGTTTTTATTAATTTTTAATGAAGAAAAAAAAATATATATAAAAACAAAACCTAACCAAACAAATTTTGTAGTAATTTTACTAGAAAATTTAATTAATTATTTATATAAATAAAAAAAAAAAAAAAAAAAATTTAATAAAATTTTAATACAAACAATTATTTATGTGTAAATTCGATCGACCAATAATCGTTTTATTAATTAATTAATAAATAAATAAATTAATTAATTAATTAAAACAGAAAAAAAAATGTTTCGTTTGTTTGATTTTTACGTGGGTGGCGAGTTGTTTTCGTGTAAAATAATAATTATTTAAATAAAAATATAAAAATAGCGATTAAGTAGCAAATATATAAAGAAAAAGAAACCTTTTTTTTATTATTAATTAAATATTAATTAAAAGAAATAATAATAAAATATTTAAATAATTAAGCTTCCTTATTTTTTTTTTTTTTTTTGTTTAAATTTTTAATTAATTATTAATTTCTTTTGGTTTTAATTTTTCACTGCACATTTTACGTTTTTAATTAATTATTTCATATGTGTGACTTTTATTAATTAATTAATATTATTAACACATTAAAATAAATTTAAAAAAAACGGGAAATAAAACGATATTCGCACATAAAAATGAATGAAAAGAAAAAACTGTTTTTTCATTTAAATTTATATCGAGGCTTGAATAAAGTAGCAAACTAATTAATTAATTAAAGAAAAGAATAACTCAGCTATAGTCACAGAAAAAAATAACTTTTTTTTTTGTTTGTTTGTTTGTAAAGTAATTAAACGATTTAATTATTAATATGAAAAATTAATTTAAAAAAAAACAAAAAAAAAGATTGTGATAAACATTAAAATTTATTGTTTTAATTAATTAATTATGAAAATTTTTATTCAAGCATTAATTTTTATTTAATTATTTAATCATTAATATGCTTAATACGATTTTAATTTAATTTTAATTAATTTAATTTAAAAAAAAAAAACAAACAAAAATACTTAGAATTATATACGCTGCGATAAAAATTAAAAATTTATTTAATTCAAAGAAAAAAAAAATGAAAATTAAATTTCATTAATTAATTAATTATAAATGAAAATAAAAATTGCTTTATAGAGAACAAAAAAAAAATATATTTATTCGAATAAAAAATTAATAAGATGATGTGGACAAAAGAAATAAAAAAAAAAAAAAAAAAACTCCCAAAAATGTAAATGAAGAAAAATCTAATTAAAACAAAACCCCCTGTATTATGTAAATAATAATGAAGAAAAAAAAATGCGTTTATCACATACGGAAAACAATTAAAATAATAAAAATAATAATAATAATTAAAAGAAAAGAAAAACAATGTTTATATTTTTATTTATTATATCTTTATTAAAATTAAAATTATTTAAGTGAAATTTTGGGTAACAGTAGTTTTATGGATGAACAGAGAGTATGTATGGGTATATGGAATGAATAACTTTCTCTTTTCTTCACATATATAAGCAACAAATTTTTTATTTATTAATTTCCTTAACTAATAACAAAAAGAAAAAGAAAAAACATCACACAAAAATCTTATAAAAATTATACAGAAAAGTAAGTGGTAAGTAATATGGTGGTAAAATGATGAAATTTTTTTTTTTTTATTTTTATTAATTTTTTGGTCTGTTTATGCGGCTTATTGTGTGTATTCTACTTCTAAATAATAAAATTCAATTTTATATATATAAAAAATAAGCCACCTTAGGCTAATGTTATTTACTGTTAAAAACTTATTTTTGTGACAAATCATAGCGTAAAAAAAATAATAAAAAATTTATAGTTCAATGTAGAAAATGCGTGAATTTCCTGAATTTGGCATGGTAAGCTGCTCCCTTCACTTAGTTAGAACATGTTAAAGCAACACTTAAAAAGTCTTCAAAACCGATTGTTATCATTCCTTTTTGATCTGTATCACGTACTCGGAATGCCTCAGTGAATCTTTGTATTTGTACACAAATAACAATAAATTGATCAACAGATACTTGTTTCTGGGCAACCTGATCACTTTTTTTAATAAGAAAAGTAACAAATTGTGTTGAAAATCTGAAACCCATTTGTGTAAGCGCTGGAAAAAAATAATTTTACATTAGTTATTGGTTATTACGGAATTTTTACTTAAAATAGCGAAAATACCTTGATTTAATTCAGACTCTTCTATATGTCCAGATTGATCACGATCGTATGTTTTAAATATTCCCAACCATTGATTTATGTACGAGAATAATTTCTCAAACTCAAAGACATCAATTGTGCCACTTTGATCTTGGTCGAACATTCCTAATTTAAAATAAAATTATTAATAATCCGGATATTATAGTTTAATTCAATATTTAAATTACCTATCATTAATCTGCAAGCACCTTCAGAAAAATTTTCTCCTTTGCCATTGACTAATGCTGCTTGTAATTCTCTGCATGTAATTTTACCAGAACGATCTTTATCGACAGTGTTGAATACTTGTTGTACTTCTGGTGCGACTTGTGGTTGTCCTGGATAAACACCTGGATAACCACCTGGATAGCCACTAGGTTGTCCGCCAGGATATCCTCCTTGATAACCTCCACCACCACTACCACTAATACCGCCATAGTGTTGTCCACCATACCCTCCTTGATAACCGCCCTAAAAATATTTTTTTTTTTTTATTGATTATGACTTTTACTATCAATCGTTATGTATTACAATATTAATAATCATAAAAAACAAAAAATGATTCACGCTTCCTTGTTAAAAGTAACCTTGACGAAAATCATTAAAATCAAGCGAATGATAACCGATAAACGATTAACATTTATGATAAATTACCCAATTTATTCAATATCGAAACAATTAAATTTTTTTACTTACTTGATATGCCATTTTATTTTACGTTTATTAAACTTTAGATGGTTAAATTAATTATAATAAATAGTTGGATTCTGACAGATAACTGATTTTATTTCCACTTTCTCGAATAAATATATCAATTGACGTTTTTTATTCGTTTTTTTTTTTTTTTCTGCTAAAACAACAATCACAATAGAAGATTTTTGTTTTACAGCATTTTTTTTTTTTTTTTGCAGTACTTTAATTATATTTACGATTTGGAGTTCAGTGGGGAAAACAACAAACAAGTAATTTTTCTTCTGTCAAACATAAAACGTCTTATGAACGTCAGAGAAGTTTTAAGGAAAACAATTCGCTGATAAAGTTTATTTACAATAATTAATAAATAAATTTTCTTTATATTTATATTAACTTTTTTTACACATGCCAAATAATGGCAGACGATTTACAAAATTATAAACTACAACTGCAACAGGTAAATATAAAATAAATATAATTTTAATTTTATCATACATAACCTAATAAGTGTTTTAATTGGTTATATTTCCTCAGGTAGAAGCAGCTTTGTTAACAGATCCTAGTAATCAAGAGCTTTTAACACTGAAAAAAGATTTAGATGAAGTTATAGACCTGACAAGAGATCTTATTAAAACACAATTAGAAGAACAGAAAAAGTCTTCTTATGTGGAACCAGTAACAGCAACATCATTTTACGATGAAATCGAAGCATCATTGATAGCTGCGGAAAAATCACAGAAACAATATAAACCCACAAAAGCGTGGAAAATTGGTGATAAATGTCAAGCGAAGTGGACAGAAGATGGACAGTGAGTTAATTAGTTTGTTTTAGATTTTATTGTAAAAACTAATTGGATTTTTTTTTTTTTTTTAGATTTTACGACGCTACTATCGAAGGTATCACAGATCTAGGGGAAGTCAGTGTTATATTTGAAGCATATCAAAACAGAAGTACGACAACCCTAAAAGAGTTAAAAGAAAGAGTGGTGCGAAATGAAGTATTTCCATCAGCAAACAAGTAATAATTAATCTTAATTTCTATTATTTCATGTCTTTAATAATAAATTAAAAAATAATTACAGACGCCATCGTCCCAACCAAAAAGAATATTTAAAGAAAAAGAAAATCAAAAAGCAGCAACGTTGTAAAGAGTTGGAAGAGGAACGTGAAACAGAAAAAAATAAATGGTTAAATTTTTCGGCAAAATCAACAAAAAAGGCTGGTGTTAAGCCAAAAAGTATATTCGCATCTCCAGACAATGTTAATGGACGTGTCGGCATTGGTACATGCGGAGTATCAGGAAGACCCATGACAGAATATACACACGGCGAAAAATGGCGGAAAGGAATATAATTATTGTAAATCAAATGTATTTTAATTTTAGTAAAATTATAAAATAAAAAATTTATTTTAAACAAAAACAAATCGCTTATGTATTGTATGCTTAAATTACTGCTTCTAATATAAACAAGAAAGAAAGAAAGAAAAAGTAAAGAACTGGAGAAAGTGTGATTCATTCACAAAATAAGAGAAAATCAAATCGAAACATAAATTTCTCTCACAAAAATATTTACACCAATTCCAGTTGGTTTTTTATTTTATTTTTTTTTTTGTAACTCTCATTCATTCTGTCATATTTAAACCGATAAATATGACATGGTTTTTTCTACACTTTGCATTTACTTAGTGTATAAATAAAAACAAATAAATATTTTTTTTTTATTTATTTTCTTAATTATAAATCAACATTAATAATAAAAAATGCATTAATGCATAGTGATAATATTTAATTAAAATTGTGTCTGTCAAACATATAAAAAAACCAAAAAGAATAAGTAGAGTAAAATAGCTAAAATGACATCAGTATTTTTAGGGTTACCACATAGTGTTATTGAAAAAATGAAAGGATTTCAAAAAAATTGAATAAAAAATTTATTTTTATAATACAAAATAAATATTAATTAGTTAATAATTTGTTATTTACATTTTATATATATATATATTTTTCTATACTTATAAATAAATAAATAATTAGTTTTACTGTATGGTTTAATTTATATAATAAACACCGTTTAAACGTAGTGATAATTGGTGTTTTGAAAAAATTATAATAAAAAAAAGTAACTAAACTGTGCGTTATCAAAGTTTTTT
Organism: Ptychoptera albimana; assembly: GCA_961205885.1. Lineage (NCBI taxonomy): Eukaryota > Metazoa > Arthropoda > Insecta > Diptera > Ptychopteridae > Ptychoptera > Ptychoptera albimana. The sequence goes on from OY540804.1 coordinate 23,869,125, forward strand.
GTTTTATTTGTTGTGACGTGAACAGATAATAAAATTTTATTTTTTATTTATTTAATATAGATAATCACGTTTTTAGAAACTATTTTAAATAAATTAAGGTAATCATGAGCAGTGCAACAGAACGCTCAAATGAATACCGAAGAACAGAAGTTGATTGGACGAGGTGTGTGGCTTTATATTTTGTTTTATCATTTCTTATCATTATTTTTGATTGTTTTTTTTTTTTAATTTTATTGTAGATATGGTCTTGGTAATGATGATGGTCCGCAGTATAATCGTGCGCGGCCGCGTGGCAATTCTGGCGGTTTCGTAGATTTAGGAAATGAATATGAATACGGTGCTGGTGGTCATCAGGCATCTGGCGCTAATGAAATATTCGCTGAAGAACAAGGCGATAAACCTTGGTAATGTTTAATTAAATTTCATTATTTATGCTCTAATTCATTTTTATTCAAATTTAAATGATTTTGATTTTAGGTGGCGCACAAATTTTTTTATATCACAGCCAGTACTTTTTGGTACATGGGATGGTGTTTTTACATCTTGTCTTATTAATATATTTGGTGTTATTGTATTTTTACGTTCCGGTTGGATAGTTGCTCAAGCTGGCATTATAAATGGTGTATTATTAATTATATTTACTGGTAAAACATAATTTTTATATTTGTTTCTACTCCAATTTACTAAATTTTTATTTTTTATTTTAGTTGCAATTGCTTTGATATCAGTGTTATCAGCTGTAGGCATATGTGAAAGATGTCGAATTGAAAGTGGAGGAGTTTATTTTTTAATAGCACATACACTTGGATCTAGATTTGGCGGCTCATTAGGTGTTCTTTACTGTTTTGGTCAAGCTGTTGGCTGTGCATTAAATGTTTTAGGTTTGACAATACATAATACACATTTAAAATGCCTTTGATGTTAATTAAATTATAATCAACAGGTTTCGGTGAATCAATGGCAGGTTTAGTAGGATTAGAAGGTAACAAATGGGCAATTCGTGGTTTTGCCACAGCTGCTGTACTACTTTTAGGCGTTATAAATATAGCCGGTGTAAAATGGGTTGTAAAATTACAATTTGCTTTATCAATTGTATTACTGCTGTCCGCATTAGATTTTATGGTGGGCAGTTTTATTGGAGAAGATCCTGGTTTGTTTTTGTTTTATCTATAAGAAAAATCATTGTGATGACATCCTTTCGATTGAACTATTTAATTTCAGAAAATGGATTTGATGGTTGGGTCAGTGGTAATTTTGTAGCAAATCTGTGGCCTGATTATCGTGATAGCTATACATGGTTTCGTGTTTTTGGTGTATTCTTTCCAACTGTAACCGGTATATTATCTGGTATTAATATGAGTGGTGATTTACGTGCCCCATCAACAGATATTCCTAATGGAACATTAGCTGCATTTGGTACATCGTAAGCAATTTTTGTTTTTTATTCTTTCGTTTTTCATTTATTAATTATACGTTTTTTTTTTATTTGGTTTTATCTCTTTTAGAACATTTCTCTATTTAGTTTTTATACTTTTCCTTGGCGCAACATGTCAACGTGCTACTTTACATACCGATTTTATGATTGCGGTACGCGTATCAGCTGTACAATTTTTATTATTAGCTGGTATTTATGTATCAAGTATGTCGTCGTGTTTAGGTGCGATGTACGGTACACCACGTATTTTACAAAGTATTGCCATTGAAAATGTAATACCTGGAATTGGCGCTCTAGCAAAGGGGGTAAATATTATTATATTGTTGCTGTGTTTTTATATTAATTAATTTTTGTATTTTTTAGCGTGGTCCAAATAAAGTGCCTCTACATGCGATGACTGTTGTTGCAATAACAACAATAATTTTTATAGTTGTTGGTGACATTAATACATTAGCACCTATTGTTACAATGCCATTTTTATTAACATATGCATGCATTGATTATTCATATTTTGCATTAGCACAAACATTTGATATACAAAATCGACGTGAAGAGAGGTCATTATTGTTTTAAATTGGTTTACTTGTTTATTGCTATTATTATTATTAACACAATTAAATATTATTTTTATTAGATTTCGTATACAAGCACAAAGCCCGTCCTATGAAACACGACGTTACGGTTCCACAAATGATTATCATGATAATAATGATTTAGATCAATTATTTCCAGAAAGAACAAGACATAAAAATTTATCTGTAATTAATCTTAATCTCTAATTATCTTTAATTTTTCTGTTTAACATTTAATATCACTTAATAGTCACCGACAACATCACAACCAGCAACACCATTACATGTGCCTTTAACATCAACCACAACACAAACGACATCAACAACCGCAACAATAGAAACAACAACAGCACAAAGTACTGTAATTAATCGTAATAATCATAGCAATAATAATGTAAATAGAGATACTACAGACAATCCCGATGTAATATTCAGAGATGGTAGTGTAAATAGTACAAATGAACAAGATGATAATATTGCAAATGATGAACAGGGTGATATAAATGCAGCTGATGATGAGCCAATAGCACAAATACGTCCGCATATACATTCAAAAACGAAAAATTGGTATTCCGGTTTTTGCAATCGTTGGGCATCATTATTTGGTGCCATTCTAAAAATTTTCATTATGATTTTAGTTAATTGGTATTACGCATTTATAGCAATGACCGCTGTATTTTTAATATGGTTTTACGTGGGCACAGCAAATCCAGCCGTTAAACCAGGCTTAGCTCATGAATTTCGTTTCTTCGTTTGGCTTAAAAATATTGTTTTCCGTTGCTTTGGGTAAGTGAAATTTTGCATTTTTTTTTTTTTTTGTGGATACAAAGAATCAATTTTTTTTTTATGTTTACAGAAAACGTGTAAATGAATATGAACAGATTGTTGTAACGCCATCATGTCCAGGCGTCGATGTTACCTCAGCACAATTAAATGAAGATAATGAAGACTTTTCATCAAGGCGTCGTTATCATCAATCATCAATAGTGCATGGACATTATGTTGACGATGTTTAACATTAATTAGGCAGCTAAATAAATTTTATATTTAAGAGTTTAATTAATTAATTGTGTCCTTCCTTCATATCCTTTACTTCACTTTTATTATAATTTTCTTAATAAATCTAATTTAGTTTTTAACGTTGCTTTACTTAAAAAAAAAAAAAATGTTAATAATTCTTATCTATTTAATTTAATTTAATTTGATTTGATTTTTTTTTTATATACATTTTTGTAATACTCTTTGTTTTCATATTTTTGTTTTTAGTTGTAAATATATAAAAGTTTTATTTAAAAGATAATAAAAACACGAGATGAGCTTTGTTATCAGTTTTTTTTGTATTTTTTTACAAATTTTTTTATATCTTTTTATATATAAATTAAATTGATTTCTTGATTGGAAAACTCAGCTCTTTTAGAATAAACAAAAAAAATAATAATTTTGGTTACAAGTATGACTAATTAATTAACTTATGACGTGCAAATAATATTAAAATATTTAATCAATGAAAACAATAAAATTGATTATGTGTGTTTGCTGTTATATTTGTGAATTGAAATTTCTAAATGCATTTAAACGCTTATCAATTCTTCTGTAATATCAGCTAACAGCTAAACATAAAATCATCGATTAATAAACTAATAAATGAAAAAAAAAACCTGCATCTTATGTTAATAATTGTATGGCAGTATTAAAATAATTAATATTTTATTCGCAATAAATACAAGAAAATAAAAAAAAAATGTCACCCATAAATTAATTTATTTTAATAAATTTTCTTTTTATTGTTTTTTTTTGTTTTTTGATATGACATGAAAAAACCAATAACAAATTTTATATATACATTTTAATTAATGAAAGAAACAATTTATAAATGTAAATAATATATACGTAAAAATATTTGTTAATTGATTTGATTTTTTTATTATTTTTTTTTCAGTTTTCAATTATCTTTTTTTTTTTAGATGTGAATTAACAAAATGTTGTAACCTTTCAATTGTGTTTAATTAACCTTTCAATTGTAAGGTTTTGTTAATGAAAAACTTTAAAGGTTTGAGGCTCAGCTGTAAGGTTTTCTATTGTAATAAATAAATTGCAAGACAACGAACATTATTAACACGTTCACGGACAAGACGGGTGTAATCGATTGGAAAACATTTTATTTAAGAACAATGAGGCTTAATTCTCGAAGAAACGCACACTCGCTGCTTGGCGCCAATTATATTTCAAGATTTAGCTTCAATTCGCAGATTTGTATGAACGGATTCAAGTGATATCTCCCTAATTCTTTTTTTTTTTTTTGTTAAGAACGTTGGTGCAGTGTTAAGTAGCCCACCGCAGGACTTCTACAAACTGAAAAGATTACCTAAATAAAATGTCCGTGAACGTATAAAATAAAAATTTTCAAGGAAAAAAAAAAAGAAAGAATAATTATCTACGTAGGTATTTAAAGTCATTACCTTCATTAACCACTTGAATAGTTAAACACCAGCGAACATTTAATAACCAAAAAAAAAAAATGATTAACACCTGTAATCCTAATGTTTTTATCAATTTATTTTATCAGTTATAGTTTTATGTTTTTTTTTTTTTTTGTTTTTAAATTACATTTTATTGTTTTCCTGGAGCTTATTATCTTTTAAACATTATTTAGGTTTCGTGGGAATTTTTATTCGTTACTCTACTGTGCGATTTATTTTCAAATAAATTTAATTTGTTTGTTGGTTTGCATAAGCGTAGGTGAATTTTATAAAAAAAGAGAAAGAAGAAACATTTTTTTTTTTTGTAATAAATAGTTTTTAGCAAAGACACTTAGCAACGTTAAAGATCTTAATTGAAATAAAAAAAAAATAAAAAAATTGCTTGTGCTTATATTAATTAATTAATTATAAATATTAATCAAGAGCCAACACTGTATTTATTTATCAATTTGATACAATTTGAACCACAATACAAATCAATAAAAATTATGTAGACACTTGATAAATTTTAAACCTTAGTTTGTTGAACAACACACTTCTCTCGTAAGTCGCTTAACTAATCTATCGATATTTAACGTTTTATCATTAGACATAAATTAAATTGGGAAAAATTTTTTTTGTATAAATGAATTGACTGAATAGTGTAATTCATCAATAAAAAATAAAAATAAAAAAAAAAAAAAAAACGTTTTTTCACGATTAATTTATTATTTATTGTTTCTTTTTTTTTATTATTATTATTTAACCAAAGATTAGAACAGCCACATACATATTTCTACAATTATTTTATTAATACAATTATTTGTTGTTAGATATTCAATCGTTAAACGTTGTGAAATAGTTAAGTGAAATCAATAAAAGAAAAATTTGTTAACAAAAAACTATTAAAAAAGAAAAACAGCATCCAAGATGCAATTTATTTTAGTTAAATATCGTAACCAGTTTGCGGTTGCATTCTCTGGTAAATCAAATTGTTTGGATTGATTTTAATCTCGTTGATTAATTAATTAAACATGTTTTGTTTTAATTAACTGATATTAGGAACGTTGATAATATTATCTGTGGCATCTGCTTACGGATGGACTTCGCCTGTTTTACCAAAATTAATGGCAGCTGATTCACCGTTACCGATAACAGCCGATGAAAGTTCATGGATTGTTGCATTCTTAGTGTTGGGCGCATGTTTTGGACCAATTCCTGCTGCCTGGATGGTGGATAAGTAAAATAAATTCTCGATAATTATGAAAAATTATTTTGATGTTCATTTATGGATGTTTGTTGTAGATTTGGTAGAAAGTTTACATTGCTGCTGGCAGCTGTACCGTTAATTATCGGTTGGGTTTTGGTTATTGTGGCAGAAACCGCAGTGACAATTTATGTGGCAAGATTTTTAAGTGGTATTAGTTATGGAATGGCTTATAGTGCTACACCGATGTATTTGGGTGAAATAGCATCGGATGAAGTGCGCGGAGCAATTGGTACTTTGCTCACAGTTATGGCAAAAGGCGGTATTTTGCTTGTATTCGCAATTGGACCGTATGTTACAATTGAGGTTCTTGCATACATTTTACTCGTTCCAACAATAATCTTTTTAGTGACATTCTTTTGGCTGCCAGAATCTCCATACTTTCTTGTTGGTCAAGCAAAACATGAGGACGCTACAAAAAGTTTACAATGGTTACGCGCTAAAGAAGATGTCAAAGATGAATTAAATATGATTAGTGAATCGGTGAGGAAAGCAAAAGAGAATCGAGGATCAATTAAGGAACTTTTTGTCGATGGAAATCGTCGTAGTTTGATTATTATCTTGGGTTTGGGTGCCTGCCAACAATTGTGTGGAAGTCAAGCAGTTATTGCATATTCACAGCAAATATTTGAAAAAGTTGGAAGTGATTTGGGCGCCAGTGAATCATCTATAATTATGGCTGTTATACAATTAATAATCTCGGTACTCTCGTCATCTATTGTAGATCGTCTTGGAAGACGACCACTATTACTAATCTCCATCTCCGGTGCAGCCATATGTAATATCATTATCGGATTATTCTTTTTCCTAGACACCGAGACAGACATCGACGTTAAATCAATTAGTTGGCTTCCAATAACCACAATTATGATCTTTATTATCAGTTACACGATTGGTTTGGCGACAGTACCATTTGCACTTCTTGGTGAAATATTTCCCACAAATGTTAAAGCACTTGCTGCTTCTATGTACACAATATTCGCCTCAGCTATATCATTCGGTGTTATGAAATTGTTCCAAGTTGTATCCGATGGACTTGGTATTCACATAACATTTTGGGGATTTGCATTGTTTTCGTTCTTTTTTGTGGCATTTGTATGGTTTTTAATACCAGAAACTAAAGGCAAATCATTGGATGTAATTTTAGAGGAAATGAGTGCAAAGGCAAAAAACAAAAGACGAACATCAGCAATTGCTTAACCAAAATATAATTACTTTAAAAATAAATGTAAATGAGATTCCCTTTTTATATAATCCAAAGAATAATTAAAATTTTAATAATTCAATGACAATAAATTATTAATTACAAAACATTTCATACGATTTTATTTATTTATTAATTTAATCTAATCATATAAAAATAAAAATAATAATCTTTTATTGTGATAGATGGTGCAACAGTCATATTGTAGATTTATCTTCAATATTTTCACAAATTCTATTAAATAGTTTAACGTCTTGGAGTTTTAATACTTCTAATCCGATTGATGTAAAATGTGGTAGTAAATACCTAGCAAATATTTCTAAACATTTTGGTTCTTTCGTCGGTAAATATTCCTTGAGCAAATCTAAAATAATAATTGTAATAAGAAGAGTGTTTTGATTATAAAGTACAAATAAAAGAAAATACCTAGCAAAGGAGGTTTATGTGAATGAATCGCACTGGGAACACTAAAAACACATCGTTCTTTAACAATTTTACTGATAAAATCATCTGTAGCATCTTTATGACACGCTAAAAATATTTGTTCATATGGTTGCTTCTTTAATTCATCTCTGAATGGACAAACAATTTTGTATTCTTTGGTAACTTTAATCCAATACCATGTGGTTATAATTTTTAGATTCCATTTTGGTAGGAATTTATTTTGAATTGCATTAATATGTGTCGGGGAGTTTGTACACCAAATACCAACTATTGTTGTATTTTTAATAAATCTATCAATCGGTATATTCTCAATATCATCATTGTTAAGCATTGTGTAGCTACTGGTCAGTTTATTATTCTTTAATCGTGTTATATATTTGTTAATCCAAGGAGGATCAATAACAATTAAGTCATACACATCACTAAATGTAAAAAATTCATTTATCTTACGAATGTCATTATTATAAAATATACAATTCGGTGGTATTAAATATTTATTATTATTTATATTAACGATTTGTGATAAATTTGATGTATTACCACCTTTGCTAGTGGTTAAAGGAATTTGTCCTTTATGAAAATCTTTTACAAAATTTAAGGCAACATCATTATTAGGTTCCAATACAATTTTCAGTAAATTTTCTTTTACTTCCTCTAGTAAAAGCATTCTTTCATAGTTTATTTTCACATAATTAATCTAACAAGTAAAAAAACGGTTAACAAATCAAAACAATAAAATTTCTCTTATTTACATACTTACTGTACTATTTAAGTCATTATCCTCCTTAGTAATTAATTCACAATTACTTATTTGTTTATTATTTAATAATTTTCGCTTTTTCTTTTTGTAATTTTTATTATTTATTTTATCATAATCACTATCTTTATCATCATCATTAAAATTTAATACAAATGATTTATTAATTTCAAATAATTGATGACTTAACTCATACGATAATATTTCATTACACTCATTTATAACACATTTATAAATATTATCAATAAATGTTTTATGTGAAAGAATACATAAATTATTATTATTTATGATAAAACTCATAATATTATTAAAATTAAATTGATTATGATGTGTTAATTTTAAGTAAATGTTGCACAGCACTAAAATCAAAACAATAATAATAAAAATATTCAATGTGTCAAAATATATATAAAGAAAAAATATCACTAATGACACATAACTGCCACCTGTGAAATTTTTCCTTGTATTAATTATTAATCGCATGGATTCATTCGTTATTAATATATATAAAGAAAAAAAAAAGAAAAGTTTTAATTAAAATTATCACAATATTTATAAATGTATTTATTATTTCACTAAATTATAAACAATATATACAATAATTATTAAATTTTTATTTTTTCATTAATAATAAAATCAGTCAAAATATGATATGTTTATCTATGTGTTTTTTTTTTTTTTGTGTTTTTTCCTTAAATTATGACTACCAAAAAAAATTAGTCTTATTTTAACATTTAATTAAGGTACGTCTTTATTTTAATAATTATTAATATTTAATTGCACTTCATTTTTCTTTTCTCTAATTCCCTAATAATAATAATAATAATAAAAAGTGATTCTCCTGAGTTATTTATTACGAATAATATAATAATAAAATTAGAATTATTGAAATGCGAAAAAAAGTACTAAAAGCGGTACAGCAAGGACACACACCAAATAAATAATTGTCCTTGGTTCACATTCAGAAATTACAACAAATTCCTCATTCCACAATGAATCGTTGTTTTTAATTGGTAATTCAAAGACAACCTGTAATTAATTAATTAAATTAATGAAATTATAAAAAAACATACAAAATGGGAAATGAATTCACTTACTTTTTCGTTACTAAAAAAGCCTAATGGCAATGAACACTGACTTGTCGCATTACTGCATTTTGCTATTGGATTTGTTACATCGTATATCGTTTTTGTTATATTAAAATCCACACGAATGTAATTCTCTTGAACTTCATTTTCACTATTAAATACAAAGAAGTAATATCCATTTGTTGGTACCGTGTACGTTATGGTATTTGGAAGTGTTGCCGAATTTAAATTATTGATTGAACTTTGACGATCACAAAAACGATGGGGTGTCAGCGGTAAACTTAATATTAGTCCTAAATTGTAATAATAAGGAATAAATACTTTTTAAGGATTTAAAGGGAATAAATATTTTACCAGCACAATTAAGTAAAGCTTCTTCACTCGACGAAAATGACGACCAAAATTCTGAATTGGAACGATCATTCAATGTTGTTTCATTGATAATATGATGATGATCGGCTATATCGTCTGGTGTGAAACCTTCTTCTACAGCAACATTAGCTTCATCATCATCCTGATTTAATTCCTCACCTAGTGCTGCTTTCAAAATTATTTCACGTTTCCTACGTAATAGTTGATTTCTCATCGTTTCTTCTGATGATTCCGAATTTTGAGGCTTTTTTTCATCCGTTTTTGATGCATCCGCTGATATTGCTATTTGCTCGAGTAAAATTTCTAATTTCTTATCAACATCTATTACAATTATATATATAAAATTAACAAAATAAACTAAATTTCCTAATAATTTATCTACTTACTCTCTTCTTTAATTAAGCTATCCATTTTATCCTTGTCGAATTGTTCCTGTAATTGTTGCAGAACTAGTTTACCTTTAGACCCAAGTTTTTGCAGTTTACTTAAAACTTCTTCAAAGATTTCCGAAGACGTTTCTTTAGGCATTTCATTATAGCTAATAAAAAAAAGATTTAATTAAGTATTCTTGTCCGAAATCAATAAAAAAATATCACAATACCTCATAGCTGGTTCCACTTTAAACTGAAAATTATTCTGTTCAGCATTACCAAAATTAGCTTCACGATGCATATGCTGTTGCGATTCATCCTTTTTCCCATTAAACTTATTTAATTTTTTCCTATATGGTAAATTATTTTTATCAACAATATTCTTATCAAAGGCCACAATTGTATTTGGTGTTAAATTCTTTTTAGTCTTATCAGCTTTCATGAATAATTGTGTTAATAAATGTCGCATTTCCTTTGCATTTGTAATTAATTCATCGGAATTGGCATTCTTTTTATCCGTTATTGTGTAATTTTTATTATATTTTGTATTATTTAACTGTGGATCATGGAAATTTATTTCCGGACGATGTTTTTTTAACATTTCGGGATTGTTTGTTGGACTATCAGTTACTGGCCGCTTGGATATTCAATAATTAAACATAAAATTAAATTAAAATTCTGTACAAAAATGAATTAATTTATATAAATACAGTTTCGATGCCCCGTTCAGCTGCTAATTCCATTAATTCTTCAATTTCTTCTGAAGAATCATCACCAATGTAAGCACACTCGTGCAAATGACGATGTCCTCGTATTAAAATTAATGATGCACCCGGCCATCTTTAAATAAATTTAAAAAACCGTTTATATTTTTAAATTTTGATACCAGATGGCAGTTATATAAATAAAACTAAACTAAGACCAATTTGGTTCACAATCAAAAGAAAATTTTATAAAATAATTAATTTAATATATAAATAGTTCTAATTACTGTCTAAAAATTGATTAAATTAATTGTAATTATAATTTTTTAAATGATTTAGACATATTTCATGTTTATTTCATACGTTTAATACATTTATTATTTGTTATAAAGATAACTGACATGTGTAATACAATTAATTTTTTTTTTTTTATATCATTTACAAAATTAATTAATTAATTAGCATAATAAAAGTATTTAATTTTTTTTTTTTTTTTTATGAATAATGATAATTAGTGATTTCTTTTTTATTTATTTTAATAAGATAAATATACAATTAATTGTTTAAATTTATTTTTATTCAAATATTTATCTTTTGTAAGTCAAGATAAGAAGTTATAAAATTATTGATTGTAAAATAGAAAAAAATTATTTGCAAATTATTATCAAATTATATAGAGGATTAACAAAAAAAAAAAAAGAAAAATTTAAACCTGAAACACTTGAGCAATCACTTAGGTGATTATAATGGGTATTAATCGTGATAATTATTTATATATTAAAGCAGTGAAACACTTAAATTACTGCATTGATAATCTATGAATTTTTTTTTTTTTTTTTTTTTTTGGTAATGTCTTTTGAGTGAGATAATAATGATAATTCAATAAATTAGAGCGTAGGTGTGATATCTATGAATGTTTAAACAACAGTATAGACACAGTTTTTAGTGAATATTGCATGATTTATGAAATATTTCAATAAGTGTTTAGAGATTTTAACGTTTTTAATCATTTTTCAGAGGTATTTACCATTTTAATCCGTTTATTACTATGAATTAAATGATTTTCAGAAAAAACAACTGAATTAAAGTGAATAATGAAATAAAAACGTAAACTAAGAGTATTGTTTTAAGAAACTAATTGAAAAACCAATGAAAACTCTGTAAATCCGTAAAAATCATGTAAATAAACCTCATAAAAACTAGAACAGCATGAACGATAATTTGTATAATCAAGAGCTGCATAAATCAAGAAATTAATGCATTTGTACGACAATTTCAAATGATCTCACATCTCAGAACCATCAGAATTCTGAGATCTTCAAAACCTTCTTATTCCCATACAAACTAACGCATTTATGATGATTTTAATCAAAAACATTACTCAAATAAACGAGCGGTTTATTAAAAACATTTTATTTGACACAATTTTTCGATATCGAATCATAAACATTGAAACAATCGAACAATTATCACGCGATTTATAAGTTTTAAACAAAACTAAACAAACAAAAAAAAAATTAATCTTTAATCAAAATCAAATTTTTTGTTTTTAGCGTAATTAATCATATTTACTAAAACATTACAGACAATTATTTCAATTTTGTCTTCTTCTTCTTTATTTTCTATTATTTTATTAAAGATAATCAAATAAATTGATTTAATTGTCAAAAATTACCATTTTATTTGACAAGTATATTGATGAATTGAATTTTTTATTCATGCTTTTCTTATGAATACTGTTTGTCCTAAGGACACATTTAGATTTCGATAATAATTCGTTGATTTATGTAAAAAAAAAAAAAAAAAAAAAACACATACCTGCAACATGTGGATACAGTAACTTTGGATCCTTTTAATAAATAAAAACCCCAATACTCCTTCATATCATCGGTTAACACTAAATGTCGTGTCATTGTGACTGGTGTTTCTTTGTTAATAATTTTCGGTGTTTCATTCATTAGAAATGCATTAAATGTTGTATTTGCATAAACCAATTGGCTCTATAATTAAATTAAATTAAATTAAATTAAAGATTTATAAATATTAGCAATTATGTGGATTTTATAAGAAATACCTGACACCATGTTGTTGAAACACGACCATCAATTAAACGCATATCAGACATTCCAACGGGATATAGTTGATGATCATAAACACGATACCTATCGATAAATTTAATTAATTAATTAATAAGAAATCAGTAAGAAAATACATGAGCCTACCTTAAATAAATAGGCACAGCGATAAGTAGGCCAGGTAATAATATTCCTAAAATACATAAACGTATTGCACGTTTTGGTCCTTGAAACGATGCATCTTGTTTTCGAGGTACTTGCGGTATAAACTTTCCATGTCCTAATTAAATCATAAAAAAAAAAAAAAAATGTATATAATTAATTTTCTTCTACAAATAATGGTAATTAGTATATCAGTTATAACGACGATTAATTAATTAATTAATAAATAAATAAAAAAGAAGCGAAATAAATTAATAAAACAATAGAAGAGATTTTTCTTATCATCTAATTAAAATTCAAAATTAAATTAAATGAATAAAAAGAAATGAGGAGAAAAATGTAAATAAAGAAAAAAAAAAAGAAGCAAAATTCGATAAAGAAGCATCCGTAAATGTTAGGAAAGTTAATCTACAAAATTTTAATAATTACTGATAACGTTTCTTTCATTATCAGAAGTTTTTAAGTAATTTATTTGTTGACCTTTTACAATGATGTCTTTTTACCAGTTTTTATTTATTTATTTATTTATGTTTTATTATTATTTGGGTTATTAATATTAGACAGATAGATAAATGAGCAGAAGTTTTATTAATTTATTTCAGAGATACAAATTCATAATGCAATAGAGAAATAAAAAAAAAAGAAAAAAAAAAATTGTTTTATATAAGTTTAATTAAATAAAAGAAAATAAAAAAATTCTTTAACCAATCAAAATAAAATTTAAGAGAAAACGTTGTTGATTGGTTGATGTTTCGGTCTTCTTGGTTTTTTTTTTTTTTTATTTTAATTTTAATTCTTAATAACATGCGCGTGGCTATAATTTATATTATTAACTGTTTAGCTATGTTTAACTAGTTAAATCGTGTTATTTAATTAAATAAATAAAAAAAAAAAAACATGAAATGTAATTTTACCTTGTAAAGGTACTTCAGCTGATTCTAATTTATCCATTCTCATTAAATTTTCTTCTTCTTCTTCTTCTTCTTCTTCTTCTTCTTCTTCTTCTTCTTCTTCTTCTTCTTCTTCTTCTTCTTCTTCTTCTTCTTCTTCTTCTTCTTCTTCTTCTTCTTCTTCTTCTTCTTCTTCTTCTTCTTCTTCTTCTTCTTCTTCTTCTTCTTCTTCTTCTTCTTCTTCTTCTTCTTCTTCTTCTTCTTCTTCTTCTTCTTCTTCTTCTTCTTCTTCTTCTTCTTCTTCTTCTTCTTCTTCTTCTTCTTCTTCTTCTTCTTCTTCTTCTTCTTCTTCTTCTTCTTCTTCTTCTTCTTCTTCTTCTTCTTCTTCTTCTTCTTCTTCTTCTTCTTCTTTTTAACACTTTGTAATTTATTTAATTAATTCGTTTTTTTTTTTACAACTACATAAACAGTACAGTTCATTTGACTTAACTTTTATTTTTTTGCATCAGCACACACAGTTAATTTTATTATTATTTTTTTTTGTTTGCACTTTTCTCTTGAAAAATTATATTTTAATCAAAATCTTTAAACACCGACTTAAATATACAAAAAAAATATATATATATAAAAATATCCACACGTTTTAAATCAAGTCTATTTAACTATTTAAGTCGCAGACATTACTTGAGTGTTTTGTTTATTCGTTGATACGGACGACTTGGACTTTTTTTTTTTTTTTTGTTTTTTTACACTTTTTTCTCCCTATAAATTAAATAATTAATTAATTAATCACAATAAAAATAATTTACGTTAAGCGTTGTTGATAATTCAAAAGAAAAATACAAAAAAAATATATATATATAAATTGCATGTAAAAAATGTAAAATAAAAAAAAATTTACCCTACTTAAGTCACTTTACAATTTAATTTAAATACTTTTTTTTTTTTTTTTTTATTTATTTAATGATTTTTTACGGTAATTTATAAATTGATTTACACTTAATATGATTAATTATCTAAACTACTTGTCTTAAAATTGTTTTTTTTTTTTTTTTGTATAAGGTTTTTCTGATAAATAAAGGTCATTCGGTGTTTTTATTTAAGTTAAGTAATGTGTTTTCTAGTTATACATATTTATATACAAAAAAAAAATTATAAAAAAAATATTATTTTAATTACTTAAGTCAGGTATTTTAATTAATTTAATTCGCCAACGCAATTATTATTATTTATTTTTTTTTTTGATGACTTAATATATGTATTAAAATTAAGTTATTTCCTTAAATGTCTGTAATTAAATAAAGTTAATTAAATTTTTTTTTTATAGTTTTACTGACTTAGTTTAGATTTTTTTTTTTTTTTTTTTTTTTTTTTTTTGTTTTCTTTAATTAATTTACCTGTTTTTTCTTACTTTTAATTAATAATTTGTATTTCAAATTAAACGTAATTAATTGTTAATTAGCTTAATTAATTAATTAAAATTACTTTAAAAAAAAAAAACCTCAAAACGCAGTAAGGCATACAATTGTCACAAGAAAAAAGAAAAACTTTGTCACAAAATCTTAACACTTTTTTTTTTTTTCCGAACAAAGAAAACAAAACAAATGAATATTTTTTTTTAACTCTCGCTAGCTAATTTATAAAACTTTAATTCGTTTGCTAGTTGTAATTAGACTAAAAATTTACAAATTTTCTGTCATAATGTTTTTCCCTATTTAAAGAAAAAAAAAATTTCGCATATAATAAAGACAGCAAAAAGGCAAAATAAAAAGATAAAATGATTAGAGGAGAGAGAGAAAAAAAAAAAAAACAGAAAATGAACAGAAAACATTAGATTCACTACTCCAGCTTGTTTAACTACTCTTATCATATCTTATCAAAATACAATCAATTATAATAATGAAATAATATGATAGATAAACAATTTTTTTTTTTTGTTTTTTCTATTTGTAATCAACTGTCAAATAGGCATTTATTTGCTTTTCCAACACTTAGAAAAGATTTTGTTTTTTTTTTTTTTTTGTTTTTAATTAAATAGAATTAATTATTATGGGGCTGGGGTTGCAAACATTTTTTTATCGCTATTATTAAGTTATTACAAAAATAGTTGTAATACCGGTTATCAACCCTAAGATGATTATATAAGCCGGAAAATAAAAGTTTAAAGTTCAGTCAATAAGAAATCGAATATAGAGATTAGATTTGGTTTATGTTTTTGTCTAATTCCGTTTAATCTAGCATTTTTTTTCACATCGTAACCGCAGCTATCTTGTTTATATAATGGATAAAACAATGCAAAACCAAAGTATTCTATTTTTAATGGATTATCACAATTATAATGGTTTAAAACAGACATGTCTAATCGAAATTAACGTTCGTAATTAAAGTAAAAAACTAAACAAAAAGAGGCAAAACCATAAATTTTGATAACTTAAACCTTATCACCTGTTGAACTAAACAACATTTTGCACAATTATAGGTGCCGCATAGTTTGTACAATCGGCATGTAATTTATAAGCCTCAGGCTAGGCTATATGCCTGGTTTAAATGGTTGTTTATTTATAGATATTAACTAACTTTATCACTAATTAATACAAATCAATACAAAACCACAATAAAATAACTGACACTTACTAACAATAAAATAATAAAATCTTGTCGTATTCACAATAATTAAATAATTTAATACTTGTTATACATGTATTAAAACATTTAATTATGAGCATACTGTTAAACAGCTGCCGTTTTATTGTATAAATACATTAACTCATTGTTTTATTATAAAACACATGAAATAAGTATATAAAACTACCTCATTAATTACACCATAATCCAAAAAAAATGCAACTTTACGTTAATAACGAAGCAAAACCGTTCCACACATCACACTGTATACAATTATTAAACAATGTCCACATAGTTTAGGTGATTAAACCCATACAATGTATATTAAAAAAAAAAAAAAAAAAAAAACAATCACAAAAGAAAAATAAAAACATTTATTTAAATGCAAGACAATTTTATTTATTATTCACTTTTCACACAGAAAAAACAACGAAAAAAACTAAAGTAATTTAATTTATTTATTATTAATTATTTTTCTTAATTCTGTCTCATTTATATTTATTATTAAATTTTAATAGCACACGTGGATTTTTCTCTTTTCTTTTTTCTCACAGCACAAAATAATTTTTACATTATTAAATCACGAATTGTATTTTTCTTTCTTTCAAACCGTTTTTCCTTCTACGTTTTTGTTTTAGTTTTAGTTTTTCTGTATTAAAATCTCGCGTACGACTAACTACAGACAGACTGACTAACTAACTAAGTAACTGACTGACTCTGACTGACTGACTGACTGACTGACTGACTGACTGACTGACTGACAATATACTTAAAATATGTTGATAGCTCTTCGCTGAACTTTAAAACTATATTTATATTTGATTAGATTTTCTTTTTTTTTTTTATTGTAAATGCGTTTACTTAATTTTGCTTAATACGAATATCATTTCGTTTCGTAAAAGTTTTTATTTTTAGCGTGTCTTGTTGTTTTAATTATTTATTATTTTTTTTTTATTTTATAAATAAAAATTTAATTAAACAACAAACAAAATAAAAATTATTGTATGATTGTGGAATTTGCTATCACTCTTAAAAAAAAGAAAAGTAGAAGCATAAAGCGGAATTAAATGTATTTAAAAAATAATAACCGAAGCACAGTAAACAAGTGTTTCGTGGTTTTTTTTTTTTTTTTTTGTTTAATCGTTTAATTTAGAAATAGATTTAATAGGAATTAAAAACGAATTTATTTAGTTTAAGACATTTAATTAACGTAATTGTTTCTAATAATAAACAAATAATTATTTTATAGCGAATTAATCGGCTAAATGGTTATTTCCTATTGTTTATTCTAACATATCGGAATAATCGGAATAAACAATATAAAAAATGTGTAAATAAATTATTTCATTACGTGATTGATACAATTATATTTCTTAATATTTATGTTCATATTTATGTTGATACAAAACCGAATTAAATCAATAAATTAAAAAAAAAAAGTTTTCACGTAGATGTAGGTCAAAATCTTCTTCACCTTGATCAAATGTTTTTTTTTTTTTTAAAGTTTGTTGCATTTTAATTTTTTTTACTACATATAATTAAATAAATTCGTCCATTTAAATGCAGTAAGTAAATCGTTCAAGGTTTCTTATTTTTGTTAATTAATTAAAAATTTAAAAGGCAACGCGAAAACGTTGATTTCTCAACTCGTGTGTTTACTAAATATTGGGTTTGTGCTCCGGCTAACATTTAACTGAACTAAAAAATAATGGGAAATTTTTATTTTAATTAAAACACAAAAAATTTACTTTTAAAAATTTATTTACAATTTATTGTTTTGTTTATAATTTTTAATTATTAATAATACAAAAATAATTTAATTAATCATTTATTATTATCATCGAATTTTTTTTTTTTTTGTTTATCTCAATATGAGTTTTTTTTTTCTTTTTTCATTATTCTATTTAAATTTCTGTTCATAATTTTATTTAAATGTTTCTTAAATACAAAATACTGTAATTTATATGATTGTTTTCTTTTTATATATTTATTTACTTCATTTTTTTTTTTTTTTTGTTTAAATAATTATTCGCTAATAGTTTTATATCCTTAAAATATTCATTCTTAATTAACCTTAGTTATACGTATTGTTTTATATTTAACTACATATATAGATAATGAAAATAAAAGAGACTGAATACACATAAATAAATTACTTTTAATTAAAAAAAAAAGAAAATAAAATAAAATCATAACCCTTCACAACTCTAAAAACTATTGAAGAAATATTTAATTAAAATAAAATTATTATTACATTATTACTCTTAATATACTTTTATAATTTATAAAATAAAAAAAAAAAACATTACTTTTCGTCAAATTATCACATTAATTAAATTTTTTTTTAATTTTTAATTTCGGTTTTTCCATCCAATTGAAATTTTGGTACATTTTTATTCTACTTTTTCTAGTACCAATAAAATTTCCCTACTTTATGTGGCTTTACTAAATTTAATTTAAATAGAAAATAAAAATAAAAATCTTTACATGATGCACTGTTTGTTACACATGATTTAGTGTTAGCTCATCTTTACCACTACCATCGGACAGTAAACGTTTAACGCTTGTATGCCGATCATGTGTTGAGTTTGTTCCATTTGTACCATTCACCATTATTGGTACTGTGTTACCATTATGATTTAATATGTAGTTATTATCAGTTTTACGAACTTTAAAGTTTTTACAAAAGATTGTACACTAAAAATATAAACAAAATTAATTTATTACAAACAAATAAAACTAATAAATATTATTAAAGCTTACTGTTAAGCCAGCAAACAGCATTCCGATAATACTTCCAACTAAAACATCCCACCAATGATGACGAAAATCAGTAACACGTGATGCAGCACAGAAACAACCATACAATGCACATAAAATTTGTAATCCTAACACAGTAAACTGGCTACGTATCTTTGGAAAACGACATTGAAGATACCTAAAAACAAAATTAATTAAATAAAGCAAAAAAAAACAAACAGAAAACACTTTAAAAAATTTACCATATCAAGAAAAATGCTTCATAAATACTGATCGATGCATGACCAGAAGGAAATGACTTTGAACTATCACGGATAAAATATGTGCTGTAATCTTTATTTGTACACTCAAAATCTGTTATGTACATTCTATAAATAAATAGAAAAAATTAATTAATTAATTAATTAATAATTGTATAGATAATAAAATAAGACAGATGTCACATGTAGCGTAAAAAAGAATAATATATATTTACCCATTTGTACAATTAATAGCTGCATCAGGACGACATGTATCAAGGAAATGTGGACGATGTTCACCAACAATAAGCTATTTAAATTAACAAAACAGCATAAAATAAACGTTAAAACATTATAAAACACAAACAAAAAAATTACCTTAAGTGTATCAAGTATAACAAGTTTTGTAGCTAAACCAATTATGTAATCTTTATACCATCGTAATGCCCGAATTAAGGAACCTTTACATCTGGTTACTTTTAATGATGATGGTTTAAATATTAATGCTTCACCCAACCAAAACTAAAAAAAAAAAAAAAACAGATAAATAATAATTAATTAATAAACATAAATCATTTACAAATTTGTTTTAAACTTACAAAAAATATTGGTATAAAAGCTATAACTAATAATACTGTAACGGTGACTGTATCACCAGTATATTTAAATCCAATTGATCGGTCATCACAGAAAAAGCCACGCTTAACATGTGGTATTAATCCCAATTCAACAAATAACAACCAAATTGAGGCTACAAGGTAAATAAATAAACAAAATAAAATTAAATTAAAAAAAAAAATGATTAAAATTAAAAAGAGCTAATAAATACAGGGAAAAATAAATAGTAATCATTTGTTATAATGACAGCGCTATAATCGTTATGCAGGTGTTGATTAAAAATGAAAAAAAAAAAAAAAACATTTTCCATAAGATAATAAATAAAAATAAATGCGACAGTCGATAAACAAAAATCTAGTTAAAATTAAATAAATAAATATTAAGAAAAAAGAAAATGTTTGTGTGTGGGCGGTTACTGTGAACAACAATAAATGATTTATTCATTAAATAAATCAAAAAGAAAAAAGTATAAAATTCGTTGTGATCAAAAAAAATTGTAAATACAGCAAAAAAAAAAAAAAAAGTAGTAAAAACATTTTCAAAAACAACAAATGATTTATATTTTTAATAAAATTTTATCTAATAAATAATTAGTTTCAATTATATTTATGTATTAATACGTTTAAAAAAAAAAAAAAAAAAAAAAACATTTATTTAAATGATTTGCTGTTTTTTAGTTGAATTGTGTAGTGGCGTTAAAGTCAGTTACATGATAATAGTGTTAAATATGTTTGTCAATTAAACAATTCTTTTTTTTTTTTTAATTTAATTAAATGTAATATTAAACCGTTAGACACATGTCTGTTAATTAAAAAAAGGAAAAAAAAAAGTCTGTAAACATTTTATGTATATTTATTATTTTTGATTTTAATCAATTGAAACATTTTTATTTAATATTAAGTTTTAAATTGTTTGCAACATTTGTGACATTAAATGTTGTTTTTGCACATTACATTTCATAATAAATATTTAAATAAAATTGTCTAATAAATAAATAAAGTTTATTAAAAAAAAAAAAAAAGAGAAATAAATTCAATTTCAACAAATCCAATAAATCTACTAGAGATTAATACAAACCATTTACATGGGAAAGTAAAAAAAGCTTAATAAGCATAAAATTTACGAATAAACTTAGCTTAGTTACAGGAAAAAAAAAATAATCGAAATAATTAATTTACGTTTTTATAATTAAAAAAATACCAAATCAAATGAAACCGCAAATACAATAAAAAAAAACCAAACAAACAATAATAAGAAAAAAAATATTTTCTAAAAAAAAAAATAAATCATAAATTAACAACGCTTTGATTTATGTTGAAGAAAAGTAACGAAGGAAAGAAAGAAAGAAAGAAACTAAAATGATTAAAAGCCAAATAGAATAAACGATGAATAAACGGAAAAGAAAGGTAAAAAATAATAATGTATTTAAAGGTTTTCTTAAGTGGATTAGTTAATTTTAAAATTAATGCTTAATAACGCGCGTTGGAGTTTAAAGGCATTTTGTTTAAAAGTAACGTCGTGGAAGATTTAATTTTAAAAAAAAAAATAATAATAAAAAATGATAACAAAAACCTGTCAATTGTATTATTTATAACCAACGACTACAAGCTGATGAAAATATTATGGATAAATAATAAGAAGACTAGAAGAAATCATACAACAATAAGCTGATACAGTAATTTATATAGAAAAGCTGGAAAAAGGGTAAACAGACGAGAAGAGTATTTTTTTTTTTAAATAAAATAATAATAATAATAATAAAGAAAACTCTTGTTGATTTATATAACAACAAATTATTGTTTATCTTTTAAATGAAAAAACAAAAAAATAAAAAATTATTAAACAGAAAGATTAAAGAAAAATGAATGAAAACAACAAAAAGGAACAAAAAATCCATAAGAAAGACAGAAAGAAAAAAAAAACCAATTTGAATTTATGATTAACATAAATTGATGATTATTTATGGTTTAAAGAAGAATCTTTCGTCTTTGTTATTGCTCTTGTTGAATATTTATAAAAATTTGTATAAATGCTTCTGAATTAATTAATTGATGATACGTGACATAACCAAATTTGTTTTGTAAGGCACACATAAACTTTTATCCTAATTACAATTATTTACTTATTCTACCTACGTAATAAATAATATTTAATTTAATTAATTAAAGTCCAATAAATGGTCACCTTTGATTACTTAATCAATCAGCATCGCATTTAATATTCAAACATAATTAAAAAAAAAATAATAATAATAATTTTCAAAAATTATCAAACAAATAACGAACCAACCACTCAGCTCGTTACATCTAAACAAATATTAAATAAAAAAGATAGAAAAATAACTATTAATTAAATAACTGAATATTATTTACACAATTTTATATTTTTATTTAAATAAATAAAAAAAAAATTATTTAATTTCAGTTTATTTAGAAGATTTTAATCCTAAAGTGTTTTTTTTTTCTTTTTTTTTCTTAAACATCTTTTTCTTTATTATACACAAGACGAAAAAAAATAATCCATGTAATTTAGTTATAAAATATAAATCTAATATAGAAAGATAAATAATATTTAACCATATAATAAACATAAAATAGTTATGATAATATGAAAAATAATAATAATTTAAATATTTACTTATTAATAATCAAAAAAAGCTGAAAAAAAAAAATGGACAAACAACCATGAAAACATAAGAATAACACAAAAACGACAAATCAAAAAAAAATAATAATTCAGATAGATGGCATATTGATTAGAAAAAAGAAAAATTATTCATCCATCTCTACAAACTTATAATGACATTATTTTAAAAATAAAAATAAAACCGTTTATTGCATTTAAATAATACAAAATATATTAAACCATTTTAAGAACAACAACAACAAAAACCCATTTATATAACAATTACATTTTCAATATTCTAGTTAAATTAAAAAATCAATCAACATAAAACTGTCAATCAATCAAAGAACTGTCCAAGCCAAACAAAACTTATTTAATGTCAGCATAAATTTCTCTAAATTATGGTTAAAAAAAAGTAAATACAATATTAAATAATTTGTATTAAATAAAACAATAAAAGTTAAGAATTATTGTTATAAAAGAACAGAATATAAATAAATAAATAAATAAACAAACAGATGGTTGTAATTTTTTTTGTATACTTTCATATTGAAATCATTTTATTCTGTTGATTGATTTATTTTATAATTTTAATTCTTTTTATTTAAATACAATTTATTATTGAAATGTTTGTATTAAAAGTATCCGGATATTTATTATTTATTTAAATAACAATAATAATAAATTAAACCCTTATGATTGATGATTACATTACACGACAAATACAAACTAATTTTGTATATTAATTATAAAATAATAAAAATATTTAAAAAAATGTCAACAACTTACTATATAAAATTTTTCTTAATAAATTTCGATGTTCATAATTATCACATAAATCATAATAACGTTTAATTATACGTTTTAAATAATAATTTTTTAAATTTCTAATTTTACTTAAGCATAAAATAAACATTATTCCTTTTTACAACACTATTGCCACCTAGTGTATTTATATTTTAATACACACTTTCAACACCTTTTGATAATTAAAATATTTTTTTTTTCTTTTCGTTTTTAACACAATCTATAATCACTGTTTTCTGTTTTTAATTAACGTTTCTTTATGGAAACTAAAAAACAAAACAAAAAAAAATTATTAAAATTATTAAAATTTCAACTAAACAACATTAAATATGAAACTAATAATTAATAAATCTGTCAACTAGTAACAAAAAAATAATTTTTTTTTTAATTAAATTTCTATGCTTGATGCAACAACTTGATTTTATTTATTTATTAAAAAACGAAGAAAAACATTATTGTGGTTTTTAATTAAATATTGAAAAATATTATTGAATAAATAAAAAATTATTAATCATAATAAAAACACAAAAAAAAAACAACTAGGGGAAATTCAATATAAACTATCAACACCACACACACTACACGTTTTTTATTTTTATTTTGTTAACAAATGTTTCAAATAAACTTTATTTCTAATCAAAATAAAAATAAGGAAAATATGAAAGAAAATTATTTAATAATAATAAATAAATTTATTTTTACTTATTTATTTAAATTTTCTTTACTAGTCACTTTCGGGCAAATTTACTTGTTTTTCCGCGTTTAAAACTACTAAAATATAACGTTAAATAAAAAAAAACTATTTTTTTTTACAAAAATAATTAATAAATAACCGTAATTAAAAATTAAAAATTAAAACCAAAAACCACTGTATAATCCGTGTACAATAATCGTTAATGTTTTCTTATGTCAAGCAAATTTAAAACTGTATGCGGTGATGCTTAGACGAATTTCTGCTCGTCTATGAATTTTTTTTTTTTTTTGTTTTGTTAATTAATTAAATAAAAAAACATTTGTTTTTCCCAGATAAAAAAAAAATAGTTTTTGTTAATTTTTTTTACAAACAAAAAAATCCCAATATCAGAAATAATTTTTTTTTTTTCGTAAGAGATTTAAATTCAAGAGAAAAGGCATGAAATGAGTAATGAAATGTTTTTTTTTTTTATTTCTCTATGACGAACTTAATTAGCTGCTTTGCAA
The DNA here is from genome assembly GCA_961205885.1 of Ptychoptera albimana. Classification (NCBI taxonomy): domain Eukaryota; kingdom Metazoa; phylum Arthropoda; class Insecta; order Diptera; family Ptychopteridae; genus Ptychoptera; species Ptychoptera albimana. The sequence continues at coordinate 23,893,799 of OY540804.1, forward strand.
AATAAATAAGCTTTAGATTTAATTATTTAATTAATTAGGTACAATGCCATTCAAGATTATTTAATTCTACTAATTAAGCTTCATTATTCAAATTTTTTTCATGCTTTAATTAGAGATAATAATCCGTTAATCAAAAGTAAAAAAAAAAAATGGCCGATTTTTTTTTCTCTTCTTAAAAATGGCAGCGCTTGTCTAGACACGAGGAATAAACCGTTTGGAATAAAAAAAATCTCTATTAAAAAATAGAAGAAACAATTTTTAATTAAAAATTAGAAATTACTTTGGATAAAAATTGAGATTATTACGAGTTTTTATTACAAGTAGTGAAAATAAGTAAATATTTATTTTATAGCTAATAAATCAAAAGTGTCACAAACAAAAAATGTTTTTTTATTTTTAAACAACGTTACACACAAAACATAAGCTTAAGACATTTATATTGACATAAAATTGTCGTTTAATGCATAAATTATGTTTTGCATTTTATAATAGAAGGAAATTTTCTTGTCATTTTTCTTATAATCGCAAAATAATTAATCAAAATAGGTTTTTTTTTTTTTTCTTTGATAGTTTTGCATCTAGACAGTTTTTTAATAAGAAGAAATAGTAAACAAAAAAAGCAAATTAATTTGATGAATAATAATGATTAATAATGCAATGACGTCATAATCAAATAATAATAATTACCGGTAATGATTCGACATATTTTTGCAAATGAAAAAATTGGTTTAACAATTGGATAAATGATGTGGCAAATAGCATAAAAAAAAAAAAAACAAATAACAAAAAATAAACAAAAGATTATAAGAAAAATAAAAAAAAAAAAACGAAAATTTTTAAATTGAATAATTTATTTAATTGTTTTAAATTAAGATGGCGTGTTATTATTTAATTAAATTAATTTATATATTAAAAATCATAATAATTAGAGCGTGCGTTAAATTATTTAATTGTTCTAAAAGAAAAGTGTCAAAAGTTCAATCAACTTATGACAGACAGACAAAAAAAAAAAAAAGAAAATTAAATTTCATTCATAATATTTGTAAATTTATATTTACACACTTAATAACAATAAATTATGTCAGGTGGCAGTACAGATCATTAAGAAGATTAACATTACATATTTAATTAATGACCTTGAAATGTAATAGACACAGTTTTTTAGTTTATACAATTTTATTTTTTTATATTCACATTAATGTTTAAAAGACCAAACTGCACAACTTAAATATAATCTCGTAATAATTATGTTTATTATTAATTAAATAATATAAATTCCATTTTATTTAATAACTTTATAAAAAGAAAACTGTCCAACAAAACATTTAAAAAATACACGACTAAGCACAACAAATTATTTTACTTTTCTGTCGGAAAAGTATTTTATTTATTTATTTATTAATTCCTGTAATGATTACTCACAGTAAAAAATAAAAATAAATAAAAAAATAAAAAATTCAACGCCAACAATATGGTAAAGTATTAACGAAAAAAAAAAAAAAATTAAAATTTGACGTTTTATACACAAAATTTTATTTTATTATCAACACAAACACAAACATAAATACAAATATTAAATAACCTAATCACAAATTGTATCTTATTTCTTATCACTAACAAAATAACAAAAAATTCAATAATTTAGACAAAATTATTTTTTTTTTTTTGTTTATTGCGTTGGCGGTGTCGGGTCAATTGCGTACATTTAACATTAAATAATTACGTATAGATTCGCAACACGTAGTCCACATAACTAAACTAATACATGATGGGAATTTTAAAGATTTAAAAAACCAAATAAAAAAAAAAAAACTTCATATATCAGCTGTTAGTCACGTGGTCGAATGATTCGTCTTACGTTATGTTACGCTGTCTTACAACGAGTCTGCGCTATAAGTAATCTCGCGTTTTTGCATTTTCCTCGTTTTTAAAGAATTTTTATATTGGAAATGGACTAATTTAAAAAAAAAAAAAAAACTAAATAAAAATTATTCCAATTAAACGAATGTAGGTTAATCAAAATTAAAAAAAAAAAAAAAACAGAATAAAAATGTTACGACAAATAATTTAGCAATGTTGTTACGTAATTCTCGTATTCGGTTGTTGTATTTGCTAAATCATATCGGTTAAAAACTTACTTGTCATTGTCTTATCAGTTTATATACGCATTTGTGTTAATTTAAATTGATTAGATAAATATTTGCGATGTTTTCTAACAATATTATTCTTTAGTATTATTATAATATTTAATTTAATATTGTCTACCAATTTTATGTAGACATATAAACAGGAAACGATGTGCTACTAATTTTAACACCTTGTTTCCAACATAAAATGATAATTTACTACCATAAAACAGTTTATGTTGCGATATAAACAATAATTATTCAACCGTAAAGAAATCTTCCCATGTTGTAATTTTTTTTGTTCCTCTCTTTGCTAATCTTTATCAAATTTGCATAGTGTACCACAAAAATGTTTCCAGACTTTATGCATGATAACAACAAGCGAAACGTGAGCATGCTCATGCAATAATAAAAGATTATAAAAAAATTTATTTGATTTTAAGGTAAATTTTTCATTATTTCTTATTATTATTATTATAAAATCGTGACTTGGTGTTTAAAGTCATAAAAACATGCAAACAATTTAAACAAGTTTGATTTTGTGGTTTATTGACATTTTATTTATTTACTTGTTGTTATGAATTTGCTATGAATTGTAATTTTGTCTCCTTTATATGTAGATTGTAATGTGTAATTTTTGATTTATTAGAAATATTATGTATTGTTGTTTAATTAATAGAATTTAATAAAAAAAATTTAATTTATCTTTTTGGTTTTCTAAATACGTTAAATAAATTTCCTAACATGAATAAAATTCCGAAAACCATTTTACACTTTTGCGTATTTAATTGTCGCTGTTTATTCTAAGAAGTATTGCAAGCAATTTTAAAGGATATTTTCTTGGTTATACATTAAAGTACGTGATCATGATCATGTACGCACTGAAATCACAAAAAATTATTAAATCGCATTTAAACAGTGGCTTTAGTCCTTCTCTAACTTCCTGATGTAACTTTCTGGTTGGTCTAAAGCAACTTATTACCTAAATCATTAATTTTTTTAATTTTTTTTGAATATAGAAGTCGTGGTAAATGCAAATCATCATAAATTATCATGAATCGATACGATAACCGGAAAATTTTATTATTCACTAAAAATTATTAAATCCCATAAAAACTTCACAGTCTAGTATTGTTGGATGCTCAGAATAAATTAAAAAATCAATTTTTTTCTACTTTATTATTTTCACAAAGGTTATGACTTTTGGAAGGTATAAGAAGTAAAAGTGAAATTCATGTCACTACAATAGAAAAGTATTAATGAAAGTACCGTGCATTGGAATTTATAATTAAAGAAAATAATATTATAATCAGTAATAGGAAATAAATGTAAATGTTAATAATAATAATAATTATAATAAATTAATTTTAATTGTGTTCATCGTTGTTGTCATTGCTTCTGTTATAATGTTTATTATTAAATCTTACTGTGGTCATTGTACTTCTATTTGTTTCCTACACATGTATGTAGAATACATAAATTAATATTTCCATTACTGTTTTGAATCAGTGGAAATGTCTATTCATTAATAATAAACGTGATTTAATGAGTTTTGTTATTGGAGAATTTGCATTTGCATAGCTAAAGTAGTTTTTTTTTTTTTTTTTTTTAAAGAATTTCTTTTAACTGCAATTTAATTTGGGCGGCTTTCCTACGTAATTTTGATGAGCGTTTTTTTTTTCATTAACGATTTAAATAGATTTACAGATTGATTATTTCCTCAAATAACTGAAAAACCGGCCATAAATTATGTGAATTATGTCAAATTTCTTAATTAATAATAAATATTTCAGGAAACATTTCATTAATCCCAGTTTATAGTTGTCTAAACAACACAATCTAACTGTTTACCATTAAAAGTTCATTAATTAACTTTAAAAAAATAAACAACATTAACCCCATTAAACAGTAAAATCAATAAACCACAACTAGGTATCGTGTACAAAGTAATTTTTTTTTCTTTTTATTTATGAATAAATAATTAAAACAGCATTGATATAATGCAAATGATAATTTTTTTGTACTTTTCAAAATCTGCAAATACAAATAAATAAAAGGTATTATTACAACATAAATTAAATAATAAAATGTGTGTAGCTTCAACTCGTGCGAAATGTAATAAGAAAACAAAAAAAAATAAAAAAAATTACACAATGAATCACATTTGAAATATATTTATTTAACATAAAGTAAAAGAAAATTTAAAATAATTTAAAAAAAAAAAAAAAAAAAAACATGACAGTTACATAAATATCTATTTACGCATGCGCGAAAAGATTAACTTGTTTAACTAAAAAACAAAACAATGCTAAACATAAATGAGCAAACGAAAAGAAGATAAATAACATGCCATGTATGTATGTATGTATGTATATTACCCAAAAAAAAAAAAAAACCTACACATTGTTTTTGTGTTGTTAATTAATTAATTTTTAAATACAACTAATAATGCTAAATATTCGTACATAAATTAAGTGACATCAAATATTTAATATTCTTCCTGTTTTTTTTTTATTAATTTATTACACGACTGTAATTTGTCATTTGTTTTAATTTTCCACAATTTATTGTGTGGGATAGCAAATATAACATCATGTGCATTCATTTAGACAAATAAAACAAAAACAAAAACTAAAAAAAAAAAAAAAACATTTAATTAAATATAATTAGTGATATATTATTACAAAATATTTATCATACATACAGTCAATTATATTCATTTTAATATGCAAAATTATTGTTATTGCAATTTTTCTTTAATCAAAAGACTTGAATGCAATTTAGAAAAGAAAATTTATTTCATTATGTACGCTTATTTATAAATATGTAAATAATATGTGAAATATGTTTATTTCTTAAGTAGTTATTATAAGAAAAGATTATTCTAAAGGATTAACAACTCTCACGTATAAATATTTAATGAATATAAGGACGCTTATTCACCTGAGTAAATGTTTACATTGGACTATTAAGAAAGAAAAAAAAAAAGGTTAAATACCTATGTACACAGTTTATACCCAACTTAATGGATTAACAGTTTTAGAAACACAAATGTTTTATATTATAAATGACTTACACAATATCTAACATTCATAAATAAATAAATAAATATGAGAAATAAGTAACTAAGTAACATGATCATATGCAATAGATCAAGAGTTCTTCTTATTTTTTAATCTGTATTCTGCACATTTGTTTTCTTTAACAAAAAAAGAAAAAAAAACGAAACATAAATAAATAAATATTCTGTACTTTAATCCTAAAACCTAGTAGATTTTACACTTAAATAATAATAATAATAATAACAAGACTAAAACAACAGCTTAGACTTAATAATAATAATACATCAGTGCAACACTCAACAGGTCACATATCACAGCATGATTAACATTAATTAAAAATTTTTGTTTTTATTAAAAATATGAGTTTGGCATGTTTAACAACCGTTAAAATATCATTTTTAAGTCGGTTTTTTTTTTTTTTTTTTTTTTTTATCAGTGTTATTTTATTTATGTAACTGGTGCTATAATTATTTTAATCAACAACATTAATGTTTTTAATAAAAAAAAAAAAAAACTTTTTAATTCACTTTAATCTATAATTTTTTATTTGATTTTCATCTTCGACGAAACATAAGAAACTTTTAGCATGTGCTGCATTTTTCATTTATTTCTACGTTATTTTGTTTTTTTTTTTTTTTTTTTAAGTAAAATCACTTTAATTTATAATTAATCAATAAATAACTTTAATAACAAGTAAAAAAAAAAATAAAAAGTTTGTTTGCTGTTTAGTTTCTATAGTTAAAAATAAATAAATAGAAAATAGAAAATTATAAGCAGCAAAGTGCGCATGCATTATTTACTTACTAGTCAATTAATCAACTTTTACCTTATCAATAAAAGTCACGAATATAATTAAGTAAATATATATGTATGTTTTGTGTGTGTGAGTTTTACGTTTTTTTTTTTTTTTTTAATTATTTATTAATTATTTTATTTTTCCTAGTGCTGACATCTGTTTAGCCTTGTTCCATTAATTAATCAACCGCAAGTTTATAGATTAGTAATAAGCAAAAAAAAAACTGTAATGTGGAATTCTTTTTCGTAACTAAGTACAAAGATTATTAAAAAGATTTTTTCAAGAAAAATTATTTACTGCGATTATTGCAGAAATACGTGGTTTCTGGTGACCAATTAAAAAATTTTTTTTTCTTATATTTAACAACTTCACTTCCTGAGTATTTTTCGTTTTTCTTTTATTTAAGCCGTGTTTCTCCTTTCTTTGTTTTTTTTATATATATTCTTCATTAAATACAATCATAACCGACAATGAACTTGATCCTTAGACATTTGATTAACTAATCAATGTTATTCAGAACTTTTATTAAAACGTCAGACAAAAGCATAATCAAAAATAACAAAGTCCAACCGAGTTTAAGTAGAATTTTTAGCAATACACAAAGCTATGTCTAAGGCTTAACTTAACTCCGTCACATCAAAATAAACAGCTGATAATTAATGTTTTTATTGAATAAAAACACATCAAGCAAGCCTTAAAACAAACATAATTTATCCTAATCGCTACTTTGTTGCTAAGAAAATTAATTGACTGAATTACAAAAGTTTTATGTAAAGTTTAAGCAGTGCGCTTAACCTTCTTCCTACTCGATAAAACTTTTGCGTTTTAAAGTTAAAAAAAAAAAAAAAAAAACACAATTCAATGAAATATTTATGTTATCGCAGATAATTGTTTATTTTTATTTATTTATTAATTAACTGTCCCAATTTTGATAATTATTTACAAAAAAAAAAAAAAATTAATTATCGCAAATTATTGTTATGCTTATGGAAGATAAGTAATAAAAAAAAAAAACAAACACAAAACAGAAATAAATCGTTATTAGTAGTACGGCAACATTGTGAATTCAAATTTATTTTATTAATCTTGAGTCATTTTTGGAGTTTCTATGTTCTAACAGAGATCATATTTCTAACAAACACTCTGTAAGTATTTTTTTTTCTTTTTTTTTTATTTATTTATTTCATTTTTAATAGTAGAAAATATTTTTATTTTTTAATTTTAAAATGAGTAAACATGAGTAAAATGGGGAAAGAGAATTATCTATTTGACATTTTGTGACCCCCATTATGTTGTTTTTTATTTATTTATTTTTATTTTTTCTTTTTCTGTTTAATATAGAACTACGGATAGTCATGATAATAAGCAATGTACTTCCATGTTGTTATCATTTACACTACTGTTAAAACTCCTAAATGTTAAAAAAATATGCCGGAAACATTTTAAAATACAAATTTACACAAATTTTTTGTCTGCACACAATGTTTTTTTAAAAGAATATATTCAATATTCACTTAATAAAACGAAATAAAGAAAAAAAAAAAAAATCCAAGCCTAAGACACCCTAAACTTCCAAATATACAAAAATAAAAATTGACTTTAGCAAATGATCTTCTTCAGCCAACCTTATCTCCTAAGCATAAACACTTATGATGCTGTACAAACGAACATAACGTTTCAATGTGCATGTATCGAAACCAAAAAAAAAAATTATTTTTATAAGAATTAAATAAAAGAAAAGATGAAATAATTTAATAATAAAAGATAAGAAGGAATTAAAAAATTTTTAATGAATACACGACCTTTTAATAAACAGAAAACAAAATATAACAACGAAAACGCATTTAATATTGCAATGTTATCTGGTTATGTTATGCTATTTACCTAAAAAAAATAATAAATAAATAATTAACTCGGTTACAGAGTACAGAATATAAAAAAAAAACGGTGTGACCACCCAACACCAATTAAACAACAAACTGAACATCGGCCCAACAAACAACGCAATGTGCGATTATTTAATTAATTTTCTTTTTTTCAAAGTTAAATAATTACTTTAATAAATAAATATTAAAATTTTTCTCAATTTTAATTTACATTTTTATTAGTGTAATTAAGAAGAAACAAACAAACTTATGTAAATAATTGTATTTAGATTAATTTTTGTTTTGATAAAAGATAACAAACTCTGTTAATACATTCATAGAAAATATATTGCTGTGTTGTGTGATTAAAATAAGGAAATTGTGTTGTGATTTTAATACAAAAAAAATACTTAAGCTGGTTTATTAGTAAATAATATTAAGTAAATAACGATTGAAAACTGTTTCTATTAAAACCGCATTTAACAGCAACATTATTAAAATCTACCTGTTCTAGCACGGTGTTCCGGGATCTCTGTAACAATACAAATAATATTTTTTTTTTTTTTTTTTTGCGGTGTCAATAATGTTAATAGAAATGCATTTTGTTTAATTTTCTTGAATTTAACTGAATTTTACCTTTTTTTTTTATTATTTATTTGCTTTCACTATGTAAACACAAAAAGCTACCAAGTTGTCTACAATTACGAAAATTAAGCTACAGCGTATAAAAAACAGCAACGTAACCCAACACACTACGTCAAAAAACATCAAAGAGATCAAAGAACAAAAGGAAAGTTGCATTTCCGTGTGTTTCTATCACTAAAGAATCTTGAGAATTGTTTTTTTTTTATTTTTTTCGTGTTTTTCTATTGTGAGTTTTCCATTTTATAGTACGGTTATAATAGGTGACTCAAAGATCAGTGCTACGGTGCTGGGTATTACGGTAGTTAGGATAAATAGAAATTTATTTTAATTAAAAAATTAATTAAAAAATTAATTCATAATTTTTCTAATACAAATACACAGTCGTAGCGTAATAATGTGATTATTAACTAATAAAATTATTATTGTATAATTAAGTAATAAAAAACTTATAACTTATTATTGAATTTAATTTATTATTTATTAATCTTATAAGAAAATGAAAACATTGAATGAGAAAAACAAAGTATTTATTATTTAATAAGATTAAAATAATTTCAATGAATTTTACAATAATGCACAATAATACAACAGACTAGCAACTGTTTATTAATAATATTATTAATAATATTGTTATTAATAGAACGTGTTATATCTTTTAATATAACCATTAACAATGATTATCGTGTAATTACAAATGTTTTATGTCGACAGTATAGATCATAATATGCAATTAATTAGCTGAGTTACGTTTCATTACGTTTTATTACGTAGAGATTTTTTTCTTCTTTATTAATCTTTATTAGTTATTTGTTTTTTGTGTTAGTATTACTAAAAGTATTACTAAAAGGATAATAAAGAATATTTGTAACAGTTAACGACTATTCGTTATTATTTATCGATAGCTGTGATTTTGGTACTGTGATTGCGGAGTTGCGCTGTAAATACTGTATGTGAGTTACTGGGATGTAGAAATAAGTGAATATTTCTTACTAACGACGATTATTTATTGTTATTGATGGATAACTGTGATTGTGATACTGTGACATTTTGACTGCATAAATGCGTCTTAGAATACAATAAATACAAACTTAAGTACACATTAAAATCCCAATTATATTTAACAACAGCTGCTCGACCTTCTAAAGTCCTAATAATTTTCATAAATTATTTGTTTATTCAATTTATTATTTAATCAATTTATAAATTTGTTTTTCAACACAATCAAATTTATAATAAAGGGGAAAAAGGTGTATTCCCATTTAAACTAAACGGATATTATATAATATTACAAATATCAAAAGCGGATATTATATATAAAAAAAAAAGACAAAAGACATTATTTTGTTTGTTAATTTATTTGCATTTTGTCATTTGATAGGGTAGCAGCAGCAGCAGCTACTTAACATTCGCAATGAGGTAATTTTCCTTTAAAATAATGAAAAAAAAAAAAAAAATTAAAATTAAATGAAAAACCAAAACACACAACACGGATTACGTTACAAAAAAAAAAAAAAAAAAAATTGGTTGCTGCTTCTGCTAAATGCGCTACAAAATTAAAAAAAAAAAAATTTCTCAAGTCGGCTAAAACAAAGTAACTAAATACTATAGAAAAATAAATTGAAAAAAAAAAAGAAAAATAAAACTACATAGATAATTATTATCACATTATACAAAAAAAAAAAAAATTATATTTTTGTTGTTTCTGCTTATTTATTTATCATTTATTAATTATTTTAATTGCATTACAGTGTTTCTAACTAGAAAACAATTAAATTATATAGCCTTGACCGTCAATGACTGTTTATTCAACCTTAGCAGTTTAAGGTTAAATAGCATTTAAACTGCTATTAAATACAAATAATTTAATAACTAAATTTGTCTTCTGAACAAATACAAAAATCTTCTAAAAATAAAAACGAAAATGCTCCAAATTAATAAAAAAAAATTCTACACGCCTACATTTCTTTGTTTACTACAAAAAAAAACAAAAACCAATTGAAATATCACCAAATTTTTGTGTAAAAAGATTCCTCAAATCTATTTATAAATTAACATAAATTAAGCGAACCCTCAAACAATGTTTTTCAGATTTTTGTTTTTTTATTATTATCATTATTGAAATTTGTTTAGTAATTAAATTAATTGACAAAACGAAGAAGAATTTTCTCTTCTTTTTTTTTGTATTTTTATCACAAAATTTATAAATAAAATCAACAAAATACTACGTCGAAGGTAGAAGAAAAAAAAAAAAAAATAAAACCGCCGTTTAAAAATAAAATAAAAACAAAAACGAAAAAATTCTGTTACTTTAGCTTAAGAAAAGATTATCTTAATGTTGGCATCATTGGTTTATAACATTTAAGTACAGAAAATAAATTTTCAAAAAAACTGCATTAAGATCGCTTATCAGTTGATTCTTTTATAAACAAAAATAACAAAAAAAATCAAAGTGAATATTGAATTTAATTAAAGAGAAATAAAAAAGAAAAAAAAAAAAAATAAAGAAAATTAACGAACGTGAGTAAATAAAATTAATTTAAAAAAAAAAAAAAAAAAAAAACAAAAATCAAGAAATTGATTTTCTCGTTTTTCAGTAATAAAAGTTTATGGATTTTATAATAATAATAATAATAATAATAATAAAAAACAAAAATTAAATAAACAAAAGATAATCGATTCGATTAAATATTATTCAAATTTTTTTTTAAATTACTTAAGTTAAGTCAGTTACGTGGAGCATTAAAAATGTTAGACGTTAAAAAATATTTAATTGATTTAAATATTTAAATGCTGCAAGTCTAATAAAAAAAAAAAAAAGAAAACAATTTAAGTTGAAGAGACCTTCTACGTTTAACCGTTTTCAGGACTTAAACCGTAGGTCTTGTGCCAATTATATAGTTTTCTAAATCATTTAATTTAGAAAATCGAAAATCATAATAACATAAACTAATAAGAACAAAAGCGTTAATCTAGGGCAATTTAATCCACTTAGCAACGATTAAATTTTGATTTCCCTTCTTTTTTTTCCAATTCAAACAACTTCAACAAACAACCTACTTTTACATTACCACCAGCAACAGCTACAAAATTGTATATCCATCCAGAACCAACAATTTTCTAATGTGTTGACATTTAATCATGTTTTTGTTAAATAAAACCCAAAAATACAACTCAATGATTTATTAAAAATAACTAAATGAATTCTGTGTCTATAAAATTAAAAGAAAAACCAAAAAAAAAAAAATTCCCCTAAGAAAAACTTAAGAAAACTAATCTTATACAAAAGCGCCTGCCATGTAAATTTATCAAATGTTAAGTCAATGACTTAAGTCGGCATTTTTATTACTCATGTACATTATTATTATTATTATAATAATTACTATTTTATGATAATTGTGGTACAAGAAAGAAAAACGGAAAAAAAAAAAAAATTTAAGTGTTTCTAATTTCTTATCACAGAAAACTAAAGTAACCAAGCCAGAACAAGAAAATTTAAATTAAATAATAAATTAAAATGAAAGAAAAAAAGCAATCATCGTGTGCCTGTGAAGAAAAATAAAAATAATTAAATATGTTGCACCCTCTCAGTGTCATTCAATGTAACTCGAAAATCATCTTCTGTAATATGTTTATAAAAGTGGTTGTTTAGCCTAACACTGGGTGATAACTTAAAAAGTAATTAAAATAAAAATTTTAAGTTTTTTTATTATCTTGAATCACTTAAAATCAATTAAGTTACATAAAACACTTATGGCTGAGAAAAACACCTATTTTCTGTGATTAAATTTATGCAAATTTCAAATTAAAACCGCAACGAAATTCAAAAAGAAAAAAAAAAAAAAACATCAAACATAAATTCAAATAATTTTTTTTTATATTGTTTTAATTAATAATAGTCTAATAATTTTTAATTAAGTAAATATAAAAAACATTGTGACTTTTGACACCTTATTTAAAATAAAAAAGCCGACTTAACTTAAATCTAACTGTTCACCGTTCAACCGAAAAGTGCCTTAAATAAGTTTTACTGCTTTCTTCTTCTTCTTCTATATATACATACCAAGCCAACCATAATTTTATTGCAATTTTATGTTAACTTAGCTAAGTATTTTTATATGTTTAGAAATCAATAAAATAAAAAGTAATAAACTAGCACACGGTCTTAGTTCACACGATTTATGTTATTAAAAGAAGCAGAAAGAAAAAAATATTTTTATATAAAATATAAAGTTTTGATTTCGATTTGGATAGAGAGAATGAATAAAAAAAAATAAAATAAAAAACGTGCACTGAACTTTAATTGAATTAATAAAAGAAAAATAAATAAACAAAAGAATAATTGAAAACTGATATACGCGATATTATAATAGGAAATTTTAGCTGATGGTTTCATTGATGGTTTTTTTTTAAATTTTTCTGTGCTGGTTTTTTTGATATTAAAAGGTTTCTTTTCTATATTTCCTTTATTATTTGCTTATTTATTTTCAAAATTATGTTGTTTGCGTTACATTATAGATTTTATTTTCACAACAACACATGTGCCAATTGTCGTTAGCTTGTTTATGAATTATAACAGAAAAAAAAAAAAAAACCTCATGCGAGGGAGACCTTGTAATAAAATGCACGTGTTGCTATTTTCCTTTTGTCTATAAAATCGTTAATAAAATATTTAGAAATAATTTAAATAAACAGAAAAAAAAGGGTTAATATGGAAAAATCACGTTTTTTTAATCAAACGATAAAAGAAAAATATAGGAGATGAGGATAATTTATACTTTGTTAACAAAAAACGAAAAATTGCAACCAAATAAAGGAAGATTAATGATAAAGCAGATATAACAATTGCAAGAGTCTTAAGGTAAAATGTTTTTCCAATTTAAGTTCTAAAAATAACAAAATACTTCTCATGTTTTACACATAAAATAGTTTTATATCAATAGATCATGATGAATGTAATTGTCTTGGAAAAAAGAAAATAATATTAAATAACTTAACTTAACAGCAGACAACATGATATTTAAGTCACTTAAATGTTGTCAACAATTTTTTTTTTAATCAAGTATTTTTCTCTTTTATAAATTCATTTTTTTTCACTGTGCATTTAACAATTTGTGTTCAGTATAAAAACGTGACTGGTACAATGTGAAGTGAAATACGATTTATATATAAATCCACCTTAATTGCTTTTTAAATATTTTACTCAACTATTTAACCATTTGTTGTTACTATATACTACGTTTACGTTAAGCAACAAGAGAATTAAAATAAAATTAACAATAAGCGGTAAGAAAACATGATTTAATTGAAAATAATAATTATAATTATTTTTTATTTATAATGATTACGTTATCAATTGTATATAATTGTCATATAGAAATACATGAATAAAATAAAGTGATTAAGCAGGATATTTACAAAAAGGGAATGAAAAAAAAAAAAATAATAATAAAAATAAACTGAGAAACAAGAAACACACATACTTAATAACTACGTTAATTAGCAATTAAAAAAAACACTATAGATAAGTAGTATGGAAAATATTAATTATATTAAACAAATGATAATTACAAGTAATATGTGTAATGAAGTAAATTAAATAAATGATTGTAATTAAAAATTAAATTATTACACAGTTATTTGTGATTTTTTATAATGCATTACGATAATTGTAATTGCATATGAATGGTTTCAATCAATCAAAGTATACGTATACGTATGGGACAGGTTTTATCAGGGATGTAGCGAATTTTTAACAGCAGGGAAATCGTATTGAACTTTTTTTATTTAAATTACCGATCTGTAAGATTGTATAGTTAAACAATGTTTATAAATTTTATTAATACTTTGTAGATGATCAGGTTATTGAAATAGATTTTCACGGTACTTTTGGAATACATAAAATATTTAATGAGGTTGTTATTTTTGTAAGAAAAACTAAATGCATTATTGTGTATCTTTAAAGGCTGTTTTATAAGGCCTGTGAGTTTATTTTTTTACTAATAAATTATCCTAATAAATTATTTAAATCATTTTTACAATTGAGCGTGTTTAAGTGACAAATTTCATTAAAGTAAAATTGATTGTTTATTGTGATGTTATTTTAGAAATTTGTGGACATTTATTTTGATTAATAAAGACTGTAAAGCGTCTATTGTACCTTCAATTTTTATTCCTTGATTTACTTAAACCGATTTCTTAAAGAGATAATGATATTCTCCAACAAAAAAAACATAATTCAATCATCATTTCTATTTATACAACGCATAAAAATTATGACAGTTGGAACAGTGCTTTGATTCTAAAAATACTTTACACCTCTGGCAAAAAAGATAAAAAAAAATTTTAGGTCGTTAAGTAAACAAATATGCACTTCCTACATTAACTAAATTTATATAAATCCATCATCAAAGAAAACAGACAAGACCTCTTCAGAATTCAATTAGTTTTTTCTATTTATTTATTTATTTATTTATTAGCAACTCTTTAACGATGAATGCTTTGCAAAAAAAAGTACGTTTAGCTTCTCTTTTTATTTTCTTATACACAGATAGATTATGTCAGTTAAAATGATGAAGTAGAAGCAAAATAGGTAGGTTAAGTTTAATAATTATTATTATTTTTATTTCTTATAATTATGAAAATTATTTGGTATAATAAAAAAAAATTAATTTTGTTGTTTAAGTTGTAAAATCCGATAAAAGGAAATGAATATAAAATGAACAAAGAGTAATAATTTTAAACGAGTTAGGATCAGTGTATGATAATAAATAATAAATATTTAATTCTTTAGTTTATTCATATTTTTATTAAATAATTAGTATAGTAGCGTCTCATTGTACAAAATTATATAAAATTACTACGATGAGTAATAAATGATTTACTGTTTTTATTATTAAATAAGTAAGATATGTAATAAACAATAGACCGTTAAACTGTCATTAAAACTATCAAAATTAAGGCGTGACTATTGTTAAAAACATTAAAACATTTATCATGTTTTCTAGTTAACCTGTCATCGCATAGTTAACATTTTATAATAAATGAAACAATGCCATAAGTGCACAATCATTTGATTGTTTAAAGATTTTTCTGAATTAAAAATATCGTATGCAATAAAATTGAGGCGATACTGTTCCATTAAAATTCCACCTTTTACCTCTTAGTATGTTGATACAAATTTTATGTCACAATATTAATTAATCTTTAATAAATCTAAGTGTAGTAAATCAGTCAACGCAAACATAAAATTTTATTTTATTCAAACAAGATGAAATTTGCAATTAAAAAACAAAATTTCTTTATTTTTTATGTTTTTTTTTTTAATTAATTGTCTTGCTTTATTTGCTTATAAATGTTTTTCATATTCGCCGTTATTAATAATTTTCTTTAACAATCATGTTAAAAATATATTTATTCGCAGACAAGTATCTCGCTTTTAGTAAATTATTTTTAATTAAATTAAATTAAAATTAAAAACAGTTGAGATAATGAGAAAAAAAATGCGGCGTGTGCCTGCCTGGTCACTATAGCTGTAAAATATTTAATCTTAATAAATTAACAAGACGATAAAACAGTCAGAGAAAATATAAAGAATAATTTTATGCGGGAGGATTAATTAATATTAATTAATATCACTTACCACATAAAACAATAAAAATATCAACGCTTAAAGCAAATCGTTTGCCCATTTTTATTGTACCCAAACGTCCACCAGTTGCAACCATTGTTGTATTATCTGGATTTTCAACTCCTTTTAATTCTTGTTCCTGATTGTGTCCCTCAGTTAAATTCACGGTACTTTTTGTTGTTAATGGAATATCACTAAATTCAGTTGAATCACCTAATGATGTTGTTATTATTGTTGTATGCTCAACATCAATTGATTGATTATTATTATTATTAATAATATTTTTATTAATTGTTTTACGACGAAATGAATTATTAAAATTTTCTAAAGCATTTATTGTTGGTGATTCGTTTAACGTTAATCCGTAGTTATCGTGACCACTTTCCTATAATTAAAAATAAAAAAAATTATCGTTAATAAACATTAACAATGCAAAGTTAATTTTTATTTATTTTTAATTAATAAATACACCAGGTAATAATACGTAATTAAATTTTAAACAATTATTTAGTTGAAATAAAAAATGTTTATCGATTGAAGATTTAATAAATTTTAAATGTCAACAAAGAATTGTTGTTTACAATGCGCGTATTTAATTTAACCTTTTTTTTCCCCCTTGTAACTTTAACGATGGAAATCAATTTAGCTATCCACATTGAATAAAAACATTAAAAAACCCAACAAGCACACAAAACAAATAGTATTGATGCTAAAAAGAATTTATAAAAGGAAAATAACAATCAACATAAATTTTATATAACGAAGATAAAATTGTCGAACCATCTCATCCAAACCAACATAACATATCTCTTGATTTATCCCGATCTTTGATTTTTCTATGCATTCACTAGTAGTCTGTATATACTTGCACTTAAGTAGTTAAAGTTTTAATACATTCGTAATGATTGCTTTTCGTTTAAGGAGGGTGACAGTAATTTGTTCTTTTTTTTTGTTATCATGAATGATTATCGCAATAAAAATGTCTCCAAGTGTTTCATCAATATTTGATTTTATCGAAACTTGAATAGATTTGAGAGCATAAGCTTCGAGCATAATCGTCAATTTGGAATAATGAATTATTTAAAACTTTCCTTGAAATCAGTGCTCTAAACTTTGTTAACGAGAGTTATATTCACTACACTTTGTAAAATTTAAATTTTTTGTATTATTGTTGTGTAGTCCTTTGTTATTTATTTATTAAAGTGGATCTATTATAGTTATTGGCGTTAAGAGATGTTAAGAATCTATAACACCAAGGTGGCATCCTAACTAAAATGCATAAGTTTCTCAATTGCAACCCTTTTGAAATCACTAAGTAGTTTTACAACGATTTAAAAATCGTCTGTCTACCACATTAATAAATTTCCAAAACTTATATCAAGGTAAATCGAGATATATGTGCAAATAGCTATTAAATTATTGTGTGCATCGCATAAAACGAATAAACATTAAATAAAAAAAAAAAAAAAGGCAAATAAAAACACTTTCTATTGTTTATCAGTTAAATTCTGTGACGACGACGACAACGCAAATATAACAGAAAATTACAAATAAATGAACAAGTGATTGTAATTTATTTTAATTTCATTAAATTTCATTAAATTTATTATCTTCAATCTTAAAAATCATTTTTTTTTTTGCATTAAGTCTTTATTATCATTTACAGATGTGCACAAATACATACTGAATTACGCATATATACTTTATTATACATAATATGACTTATGTTTAATTAAGAACATAATAATAAAACAAAAATAAAAATCATCTTTATCATAGTTTTAATATAATTAAAAAGTATTTAAAAATAATGTTTTATTAATCAAAATTAAGATAATTAAAGATAGATTAAGTCGATAAAATTAATTAACGACATTTTTAAAATAATCAAGCGCCATCTTTATTGATTTGTTTTTTTTTTGTTTTTTTTTATTATTACTTTTAAATTATTATCAAATTAACAAGCATAGATTTTTGATGTTTTTCTTCATATTTTTCTATTCTCTTAATTTAACATGAGAAATGACACAGTCTCGCCCCATTAAAAAAAAAAATGCTTGTAGGTGGTCATATTTAATGTTTTCCAAGAGAAAATTAACAGTTATTTATACGCTTTAATCTTTAATTTTAAAATAAAATATAATATTGTGGGCAAATAATAATAATAATTATTATTATTATTATAGTAAATTATTGTTTTAAAATAATTTTCAAAATTCTAAAACCTACAATCAAATAATTTATTTGAGAAACAAAGGGATATTTCTACATTTTTTTCTTTAATCAATTTATTTTTTACTTCATTATGATAAGTCGAGTCATGTAAATATTTAAATTTATTAATTATTAACACACATTAATCAGTTAATAAATATTTCTTTATAAATGAACTAGATTAGAATAATAATTAATATTAGCTAGTAATTTGTGGCGTTAATGTTATTTAAAAAAAAAAAAAAAATTACATAAATATTGAATCTTAGCTAACAGGAAGTGAATGATCAACATTCAGTTAATTATGTAAAGATCACCCAGTTATTCTTATAAAGAAAATTTTATTAATTCTCTTCTAAAAGTTTCGAAATTCGTTTCCTACATTGGATTAACAACCCCAAATAGAGATTAGAGAATTATTTATCTTCAAATGACAATTAAAATAATCAAAGCATAATTTATGTATTTTTTGATAATAAATATTAGGTAGGTAGCACTTTAAAAATTGTAATTGCAACAGATGTTTTATAGAAATGCAAGAAAAATGAATAAAATCCTACAAGCTTTGTTTGCAAAATCGAATACAAATCGACTACAAAATCGAATACAAAACAACAACACGGAATGTAAATAAAAATATAAAAAAAAAATAAATTTAATTAAAAACGATAAATTAAAACAGGAACAAGAACAGCAACAACAAAGTAAAATCATCTAATTAAAACTATGTTGCAATAAAAAACTAAAAAAAATTAGGAATAAATTAAAAAAAAACATAATTATATAAATGTTAACAGATTTGAGCTATCAACATAGTAAAATATAATAAAAAATATTATAAATAATTAATTTTATTTTTTTTTATAATTAAACCATTTATCATAAAATGAGTAAAATGCGCGAGTATGTACGGTAGTATTGGTCGCTGGCGGCTGTTTGTCGTTATAATTTTTTTATTTAAATACATAATTATTTAATGTATATAAGGATACAAAGTAATAAATAAAAAAAAAATTAACCAAAAGAATGAGGAAGATTATTATAAATTTCTTGCATAATTATTTTAAGTCTGCGTGTATGGTTCTGGTTTATTGTTTTTTTTTTTTTATTCATTATTCTATATTAAATATTAATCAACGATGAAACGTTGCATTTCTAAGCATAATAAATAAATAAATAAAATTTATTTTGGAAAAAAAAAAAAAAAAAAACGATATTTTTTAACATTAAAATCAACAAGAAAAAGGCGGATGTTTAAAATTTTTTTTTTTTTTTTCATTTATTCCTTCAATGATTTTTCTCTCTCTTACGCTTTTTTTTTGTTTTCATAATAAAATACTTTTAATTAAATAAATAAATAAATAATAAATCGAATAAAATTTATTTAATGAAATTAAATTAATAAAACATGAAAAAAAAAAAAAAAAAAATCAATCAGAATAACCAGAGTAGTTATTAGTCGGTAACCTTTTTAATGTTTTCTGTTTAATTATTTCTTTATTTATTTATTTATTTTTCTTAATAAATAATTTATTTAAAATGTTTATTTATCGGAAATAATATGAAAAATGTCAAAAAAAAAAAAAAAAATTTAATTAAAACAAATAAATTAATTGTTTAACCGAAACTTTTAATTTCATTTTTGGAGTTTTTTTTTTCTTTTCTTTTTCTTTCTTGTTTTTGTTTTTTACATGAAACAATTAATTAATAATAATAATAATAATAACAGACGACGGTATATATCTCTCTGCCAATAATAAGTAAAAATAAATATTTAAATAAGTAATTGTGATGTGTTGTTACTGTGTGTCGTCTGGGTATTATACATTTAGAAATATTTGTGGAATTTTTTTTTTTTTTTTCTTGTCTTCTTTATTATTAAATAATATTTATAAAATGTCACAAATGACATAAAATTTACTGTTGTTGGTTGACTGAAAGTTATTATAAATGCGAAAAATAATTGTTTTAAAAACTATTTATTTAAAATGTAGGAATTTTTTTACAAAACTAATTTGCAGCTTCAATTATTATTGCATAATTAATGGTGACAAGTAATCGCAATAATAATGAAGAAATTACTGTGAATGAATCAATAATGTCACATTATAATATGATTGATCTTGTATCGCTGTTATTTAGACAATTCACAACATATTTTAGTTAGAAATTGAATAAAATCAATGCTGGTAGATGTAAACATTGCAGACGCGCATTATTAATGTATTTTACCCTTTTTTTTTACAGCATCAGGAATAAAACTTTCTAAACCTAAAGCAGGTAAAATGAAAAGATTTCAATAGTTTTCAATGCACACAACAGAAATATTTTATTATTTTTCCTCCTTGAGCAGTATCTAATTACAAATATTATATAGTAAAATACATAAAAATTATGAAAACTGATCTTAAAACTCGAAAGAAATAAAATAAGATGTACTGCTGAACCGTCCAATTAAATAAATAATTTATTACCGTGTTTGGACTTAACCACAGAACGAACTACTGTACTATGTAGTTAATTTTATGTTATCAAAGTGGTTCACATTTTGCTGTTTTGATACTAGCAAGTTACTTAAAAAAAAAAAAAAAAGTTAAAATCAAGTCAATAGATTAAAGTAGAAATGATAATAACTTGTAAACTACTTGTTACGAAAAATGTACAAACGTTTAGCAATGATCATGAGGCATTTCAATGTCACACCAAATTTCCAAACATAATTTTAATCAAATATATTGTGTAAACAAAATAAACTGACGCTAAGGCAAAAAATGTTAACAATTTAATCGCAAAATAAAGGGATTAATAAATACTTTTGTAATCACACAGATCCAACAATAACATTTCACAACTAAAGAATAAAAAAAATATTTCCATGAAAATTATTTATTAGATTATAACAAAAAAATAAAATAAAATAAATTAAACACAAATTAATAATTGTTTTATGGTCATTTTTGTAATTTTATTTTATATAATCAATTTATTTCTTTTATTTATTAATTCTTGTTATCAGGAAATTATTTTTTTTTTAAATTAAAAAAAAAAATAAAATAAAAAAAACAAACAAAAATAATAAATAAATAAAATTATAGATAAAAATTCTACGCTTTTATATTTTCAGAATTTATTCGTTTATTTAATTCACATTTAAACGAAAAAAAACTAAAATATTTATCCCATTTAGCAAATCCCTTATCAATTTTTTTTCTTTTAATAATCAACAAAATTCATTCATTCACTAAACCAAGTTTAATAAAACAAAGCTCAGCACTATCCTGTTTACACCTTTATTGATGTAGCAGAGTAACAAATTTTGTAGATAATTACAGAAATAAACCCAAGTACTGTATATTATATTTTTAATTAATCCACTTAAGAAACATAATTAATTTAAATAACAAAATTCACAACTGATAAACTTATTTTGACATTTCTTTATGCAAATCATAGAAAGAAATTCTCTCATGGCTAGCTAAGGTGTTTTTACTGAACTACAAACAAGTTTTGATAACTTTAGTATATGCAACATGAAACAAAGTGGAATTAGGATGATATTTGGTATTTTGAAAGAAGAAGACCTTTAATTAATTAATTAATTAATTAATTTTAAAATTAATGTTAAAAGCGTACACTCACATTAAAGCTAGAACTATGCTCTAGAAAAGTATTAAAAAAAAAAAAACCAAAACAAACTTGAAAATAAAACTCTTTAAGTCCTGATAATAAAAATTGTTTTTTTTTTTTTTATTATTTTTTTTTTAAGTAAACATTGTTTAAGATTTCTTATCTATTTCATTAATAATAAAACCGAAATTACAAATTTTCATAGTTTAACGAGTCCGTCGTTTGCTAGGTAAATAAATTTTATACGTTATAAAAAAATTTCATCTATTTTGATAAATAATTTTATTTTATATGAAAATTGATTAAAAATTATAAATTTTTATGAATTGAAAATGAAATAAGATAATTATAATTAACAATAACAAGTTAAATAACCTTTATTATCAGTAAAAAAAAATTTATTTGCAAATAACTTTAAAAATATTTTTTCTTATATACCTTTCAACCTTTTTTTTATTAATTATGTTAAAATGTTTAATTATGTTTAAACAGCACAGAGCAACACTTAACACGAGAAGTAATAAAAAAAAAAAACACTTGTAAACACTATGAGGAACAACAGATAACTAAAATTGCATAGAATTATCAAGTGAATATATAACAGCAAAAAACGTTAAACATTTTATAAGAATGCAAATGAAACAAATTAATTTTCTATGCCTAACATTTGCATATAATAAATAATAAATTAAACGTGATCAAACATCAATCAAAGTAAAAAAAAAATCTATAACAAAATAGGCAATAAAAAACCCAATATCGATTAAATAAAAAAATAAAAACGTCAACGCACAAACCAATATTAAATAAAAAAAAAAACCCTTACATGTCACACACTTCGATCATATACCGTCAACAGTAGAAACAATAAATTTTCATAAAAACCAAAAACCGCACAAGGGTGTAATTTTATTTATTTTTTTATAAACAGTAGAAACCTTGCTAAATGAATCATACTCGTGTAAAGGAGAATAAATTTGAAAAGAAATTAAATTAGCATAGAAATCGTCAACGTACCCTCCCCTATTTCTTCGTTTGAAAAAAAAAATATATATATGATTCATCGTGTTTAGGGTGTAATAATTATTCTTTTCATAAATCGTAGTTATAAAAGAACCCGATTATCCTGATTTTAAATTTTTAATTAAACCACAGTTAAAAGTTGTTTGAGATAATTATTTTTTCAGCTGAAATGTTGGCAAATATTAAAGAGAAAAGGGACAGCACAAAAGATCTTTTATGAGTACATCGTGAAATAAATATTAATTAAGGAAATTCTTTTGCTTTTCTAATTTATTAGTTTTTTTCCATTGTAATCAAGCACGATTTTATTATAAAATTATTTTTATATAAACATAAGATATAATTATTTATCTTAATTAGATAATTTATAACTGGAGGGTGAATTATGTCACAGGTTTTTCTTTTATATTTTTTTTTTTTTTTTTTTTTTTGTAAATTATTATTCATTTGCATGAGTCAAGGGATAAAAGTATTTTTTTTTTAATATAAATTAAATAATTAAAGTTAACTAATTAAAATAAACAAAATAAAAACGTAAGTAGTTTGTAATCCTAACCAAATTAATTGAGTCATTTGTAAAATTTATTATTATTATTACTCATATCATTTATAATAAATGCTATAAATAAACATAAAACTTTAGATAATAATTATCTTAAACATTTTTATTCAATCCAAACCATGTAAATCACATGGTAAACAATTTATACAAAACAAAATAATAATTAATTAGTTTCTCTGATCATTTTTTTATTAAAAAAGCTTAGCTTGCACTATTATAAATCTAAGCGAAATTTAATATAAATAAAGTCTATAAGCACTTTAAGTAATTTAAACATAAAAAAAAAAAATTACATTAAAGAAGCTTAATGTCCTCTAAAGAGAAAGTCATAGACGCTGTATAACCATAAATAATTGTTCTAATAAAATATAACACAAACGTTATAACCACTTGAAATGTCTTATTTATTGTGAATTAATAAAAAAAAAAAAATTACTTTAGGATAAATCATAATAAACTAATAAATTTTCTTTTATTTCATTTCACATAAATTATAATAATAATAATAATAAACACATTGTTTCATAGAGAGTAATATTTTTATTTATAATTTATCTTTAATTTAATTAATAAATTATACTAAGAAAATCGTGGTATTACACAAACAAAAGTCTAAATTATTGTTTTAATGCAATAAAATGCGAAATATAACAAAATTATCACTATTTGAATAAAGAAAATTATTTCTCCTATAAAATTCAAGACAAACAAAAAAAAAAAAAAAATTGTTGAATCAAAACTTTATACCGGATACTCTAATTAACCTTATAACCTTCAATGTATTAACCATGACTATTAATTAATCAATTAACATTTACGCTATTATTTTATTTTATTTTTATTCATCAAACACCCAATTTAACCACCCTAATTAATTATTAAGCAAAAAAAAAAAAAAACTACAGATAAGCCCTATAAAAGTCAACTTATAAGACAATTAAATAATCAAATTACATTAAAGGTCAGAATTTTTTTATTATTATTATTATTAATCCTGTTAAACTAATCATTAAATAGTTATTTAAAAAGGTCAAGAAAAGCTTAATTTCTGTTCTCTTCTTCGTTGTATCTTTCTTACTTTAATATTCATAACAAATTGTTTAATTTAAAATTATGTCCCAAGTAATAATAACAATAATAATAATAAACAAATTCCAGTAAAGCAATACAAGAAATAAAATATACAAAAAAAAAAAAAAAAGAAACTTTAATTACTTTAAATGAAATTGAAATTAAAGCATAAAAATTACAAGAGAAGAGACCAAAAATTAAATTCATAGCACGCGTTAAAGACAATTTTCAAGTAGTCATTTCTGTATCATAGAAAGAAAAAGAAAGACAAAAAAATAATTAAAAAACATTAATTAAATTAAAATATTATTTAATTATTTAAACATTAAGAAAATGCATGACATAATGTTTTATTTGTTTCGTTTAAGAAGTTTTTTTTTTTTTTTTTTGTTTCGTTTTAGAGTCGTTGATTGATTAATGTTTTTTTTTTTTTCTTATTATGAATTAAAAAAATTAGAAACAATAAAATTATGTGACTTTCAACAAATTATGTTAATTATTGAAAATGGTTTTTTACTATCAAATGACGTTTTTTTTATTAAACAAAAGTTTATTTAACATTATAAACTATGGGTGGGCGTAATGATATATTAATTATTATTTCTGATTAATGCATTGAATTATTTTGTCCAGAGTAGTTGGAGAAAGTAATATTCCGACAATTTATACAAAACATTATTTATACAAAATTATTATTTATTGATATAAGATATTATTTATAGAAAAATGATAGCAATATAAGTACTTCTAAAGAATGTATATGATAAGAATAATAAGAGTCATTCAATTATATTTAATATTACAAATCATACATCATAATATTGGCGACATTATTTAATCAAAGTTTATTTGATTATTCATCAATATTTTTAATAATAAAAATTGCAACAAGTGTTATAATTCTAACGTAAACTATTATTTAAATTTCAGTAATAATTAGAGTATTATTAATAAATTAATCTACGGACTACAACTCTGTTGTAACAAACAATATATTTACATAATTCTTATCTTAAATAATTACAAAAAATTTTTTTACACTATTGTTTCATAGTAAATTAATTCGATTTTATTAATAAATTCATGGATTCAGTAAACAAAATAAATAATTATCGGAATAAATAAATAAAAACAAAACAAAATTAAAATTACCTTAATATAAACAACAAATTACAGTTTTTAATTATTTAACTCACAGATTATTAATTTTTACATTTAAGTTTGATTATTATTTAATTGATTTAATTTTTCTTTCTTTTTTTTTAACAATATTTATTATTCACCCTTTTTTCAAAACTATTATAAATAGAGAGGAATCTTATATTTATTTTTCAACACATTTCATTACACATTTATTCATTCATGTTAATTTATATCAACAACAATAATAATAATAATAATAATAATAATAATAATAATAATAAATAAACAAATTCAAATAAAATAAAATAATTTAAATATTAAATCGTTATTATTATTATTATTATTATTTAGTTTTGTCGGACAATTTTACGTTTTATTTTTATTATTTGTATTAAATATTATTTCACTTTATTATTTAAAAATTCACCACAACCATTAACAACAACAACAACAACAACAACAATAAAAAAGTCCAATTATCTCACCGTTTCGTTTATAAATAAATAAATAAATAAAAAAAAAAAAAACAATCAAAAATTACTTTAACTTATTTTTAAAATCCGCGATATTTTTTAAAATAAATCTTCAAAATAAAAACGCATGCGTAAAATAATTTAAAATTAAATAAAAAAAATAAACGTTTAACTGCGCACCGTTGTTAACTACTCGCGCTGATAATGCGTACTGGTGAGTTTTTCCTTATAAAACATTATTTTTATTTAAAAAGACAAAAAAAAAATAAAAACATTTTAAAATATAAATTATATGTTTTGTATAACAAACCTATACAAAAGTAAAGAAAACAAAAAAAAATATTATCAATTTTGTAATGCTTATGTGTTATATATTTCGTTATAAACGAATCTAACAAAAAAAAATTAAGCTAACCCCACAATTTTATATATTTTTTAATGAAAAGAAAAAAAAAAGAAGCAAATAATGCACTCGCTTTTGTATGTGGAGAATCGTAAAGTGCAGCGCAACGATACGAATGCATTTCTCCTACTTTTTCCTACTATAAGAAGCAGGCGTGGACAAAAACAACGGTTGCGCACGCGTTTCTCTTAAAAAAAAAAAACATGAATTTCGACAACAGAAAATCACAGCATTTCCATATATTTTACCTAATATAAAACATACAAAAACCGCACACTAATCCATGGAAACTACTTTTGTTTTTGTTTTGAAATTATTCTAAATAAAATTTAACCGCCACTCCAATGTGCTAGGAAGTGTAGATAAAACAAATAAATTTAACATAATAGTTATTTTAATTTGTTAACAGATGTCATGTTTTGAATAAAATATTCCATTCAGATCAATTTTTTATTTTTAATTTTCTTTCATTGATGTCATTTTTATTTAATAATAATCTTTAATTGTATTTAACTTGTATTATATTTACTTCATCAAGTAATTAATAATAATAAAAAAATGATTTTTTAATTATTTTATATAATAATAAAAATAAAAAAAACAAAAGACAACAATAAACGTTTTGTTCTTAAAAAGATATTCAAAAAAAATTGTATAAAAGAATAATAATAACAATAATAATAAGTATAATATATTGACTTGTTTTATATCAATTTAATTTATTGTTTACCTTTATATATTTATTTTTAAATACATTTTTTTATTATCAATACGTAAAGTAAATGACGTTGACATGTGATTTTAAGATAACAAGTGGTTAAAAATTATTAAGATGATTTCCAGTGACAGTTGTTTAAGAAGAAAAAAATTATTATACCCGGCATTTTATTAATTTTTTTAAGTAACCTCATTTGATGTAGCATAACCCAAAAAAAAAAAAAAAATGTGTGACTTTAAACAACAAAAATCAATCAAAAAAGTGTCGAAAATATAAAACATAAATGAAAAAATTTAAACAAAATATAAGTAATTTTTTTATTTTTTAAATAAGTCGTTGATTAATTAATCAAATGTAAGTAGTTTATCTAATTAAAAATGATTCACAAACAAAATGAATCATAAATAAAATAACGAGAAATTTATCGAGAGGAGAAAAAAAAAAACCTTTTCCAAGACACGAACCATAACAGAATATTCTCTTCTTTTTTTTTTTTACATAACAAATTATTTCAAGTGCGCATCGTTATTAAACGGTTAAGCTTTAATAAATTTTATAATCTAAGAAAATAATTTATTAGAAATGGTCACCACCTCAAGGCAGAAACACAATACAATAATAGGAAGAATTCTCTTTATTATTTAAAAATAGATAAACAAGATCTCACCATATGGGGTTGTGATAAATGTACAAAATAAATTTATATGATAATAATAATTCAATGTTTAACGATCTTATAAACGAAAAGTAAATAAAAATACAAAATCTATTGATATATTATTAAAAAAATATATATATAAATATATACAATAAAAAATACAATTTCATTGTAAGTAAATGAAAATAATCATAAATATAAATTGTTATGTTAGGTTATGGTTGTTGCTTGATTACATTTTCACTTAAAGAATACAAAACGACTTAACAATAATAATAATAATAATAATAATAATCATAATAATAAACAACATTGAAAACTCTAAATTACATAAATTGGATATAAAATAATAATTTAAGAATAATAAGAATAAAATCTCAAATTACAAAATAAACTATTGGTGTGCTATTGGCGTCTTACTATCTTTTCCTTGTTTCTTATTTAATATCCTTACACTTCCGCAGGGAGTTTTTTTTTTTTTTTTTTTTTTGTTTAATTTTTGTTTAAAAAGATCAAATTATTAAATATAGATTAACAATGTAAACAATTGTATTATGTTTTTTTTTTTGGTAAACAGTACGTAGATGATTTTTGTTAATGGTCTTCCGACCTTAAAATTGTTTTTAGTGGATAAATGAAATACTAATTGATAAAGTTTTCAAGTTTTCTTAACGTTAGTTTATAATATTTGCATCTAAACTTTTCTTAAAGCAATTTAATTTTACTTACCTTACTTAAAACCACCAAGATTCGTTATGTTATTTTAATTTTGGATTTTATTGAATTAAAACTCGCTTTATCTCAACAAAAACTATTTCAAAGTCGATAATAAATAGTAAAAACACAATAATTATAAGTCAAACAATTAATAATCATTAAAAAATGAAAATTCTAATAAATTTTAAAGAAATTTTCTTTTTAAGTCTAAGAAAACTCTACCAACACAATTTTATCAGTTATTTCCTTGTTCTTACAAAGGAACATAAAAGAAAAATTAATTACTTCTAGATAAAATAACAACAATATATCTCTTCTAATTATTTTAATCAATCTAATCATAATATTAATTAAATTAATTAAATAGAAACGTCACTCCAATATAATTACAAATTTTCATTTCAAATGCTTTAATAATTTTTTCTATTCACAAAATAAAATTTGCAATAAAACTATGGAATTTAATAAAGAATTTATTTATTTAATTAAACTAATAAACAATAATAAATAATTTCTTAGTAATTCAATGTAATTAATTATAATTACTTTGTTTAAATCTTCGTCACCTAAAGGTAGACACAATAACTGGATAAAAACTATTAATGTTAGCAAACATTCAGGCGATATAAATTTAACAATATATATGGATTCTGTTTTATATTTCATCATATTATCTCTGTGGTAAACTCGTTAAACTCTATACACAAAAAACAAGTTTATGCATCATGAAAAAAATCACAAATCAACAAAAAAAAAATAAAAAAAACATTAAATTTATGCTGAATTTTCTTTTCATTTTACGTTCGCAGGTAAATGAAAAACACAAAGAACCTCAGAGTATTAAATAAAATATAAGAAAAAAAAAACCAGTTTATACAAAAATACGTCATGCATGTAGAAAACGAATTTCTGCTTAAATTTGTCATCATTGTATTTGTTGGTAGTTTGTTTTTTGGTCCAAATTAAAGCCACTTAGCATACCTAGAATATATACTTTCCTCACCAGGTAAATATTTATAAATGAAACACTGGCAACTACCATCCATAAAACTCAAGGTGATAAAATCAAAAAAAAAAAAAAAACCAAAGCCAAAAAAATAAACTAGAGGCAAACAAAACGCGTATTTATCGCGTGTAGAAAAAAAAATTTTTTTTTTTTTGTATTTGTCAACCGCAAATAATCAGTAAAAAATATTTAAAAATTATTTACCTAATGCCGTATTTATGTTAATTCGATGTTTTCTTTTCTTTTTTTTCTTTTTGCTGTCTCTGTGTTTTAAATAAATATTTATTTAAAGACATTGCAAACACCACCATGTCTATATTTACCTGTAAATCTAATGATTTACTCTTAATCACATATAAAAAGATGTTAATAAACCATTAATAATGATGAGTAAATGAATAAAAACATTTTTTTTTTTCTGTTTCTTCTTCTCGTTAATTCAATATTTTTTAACACTAATTAGTCATTAAATTCAATAAAAAAAAAAACAACAACAACAACAACAAATTTATTGACTTTAGGAATTTTATACAAATGTTACAGTGCAATAAGGAATTAAAAAAAAAAATTCCAACAAGGTGTAACAAAAGTAAATCCCATGCTACTGTTTTAGCGGGAATTTTTCTTCGTTAATTAATTTAAAACGTTTAAATTTACAATATTAATGTTAATTAAATAAAGAAAAAATTTCCCATGTGTATACAATATGATATTAAATTGTTAAAAGTCCCGATATTAAATTAAAACTTTTTATCTACATTAACCACCATCCATAATTAATTATTTTTATACAAATATAGATAATTGTGTTGATTTACTAGAAAATAATGTGAAAATTATAATTAAAAATTATTGAATACAATCATAAAGAATGAAAGAGAAAAATTTCTAATTATTTTATCATCAATTTCCAGTTTATTGTTAATAAAACAATAATAATTGTGTAAATATAATACCAAACACGTGAACGTATTGACATTGATTTACGATAAAAAAAAAAAAATATTATTTATATTTATCTCATGATACAATATTCTTTGTTAAATAATGTGAGAATCATAATAAAAAAAAAAACGGTTGGTAAAACTATAAAATAAATTCCACATACGGAAATTACACAGAAATTTCTACACAAAGGTGTAAAACAATTAATAAAGCACAACTAGGTTAAGTTAAGTTTATTAAAAACATGACCACAATAAGGATACAGAAGCAAAAAAAAAAAAAAAACCAAACACACAATCATCACATTTCCTATAATTTCACATTATTCTTCCCAGAAATTTAAATCAAAATAAAAACAACAAAAAAAAAAAAAAATTTTTAAACTTTGTCACTAATTACGTTTGGGTAAATAATGTAGCGAATTGTTTTTTTTTTTTTTTTTTCTGTTGATAAATTTAATAAATTAAAAAAAGCATAATTTTGCGCATTTTTTTTTTGTTTATTAAATAATGAAAAGAATTTTAATGTTAAAAAAAAAATGAAGACAAAATTTATTTTAGCAAATACAACAGTTTTGCGTGGTGTCATTAAAAAACACTTGTTTGTGTAAATAATTTTTATGTAAATTTGCCGAGTGTATTATTCTGTGCTAATCCCATTATTTCATTTTAATAATTATTTGGAAATAAATTTATAATCACTGTTTCAACTGTAATTTATGATTAAAAAATTTTTCTACACAATAAAAAAAAACGAAATTTATTATCATTTGTCTATCCATGTTATTGTGCTATAACATTTCACTTGCATAACATTACGAATGTAATCATGTTTATCATTTAACAAAAATATATTTTGATTAAAAAAAATTGTGTAAAAACTAATTAAATAACTAATTCAAATAAAAATATAAATTTTTGACTTACAGTTTTAATTGAATAAATTCCATCACCTTGTTGTTGCTGCATTTTTGTCGGATTATTTTCAAAAACTTTTCTTTAATTAAAATTAATTGATTTTAATTAATTGTTTTTTTTTTTTTTTTTTTTTTTTGTAAAAGAGTTTCGTTTCTACTTTTTATTATTTATTTTATTTAATTTAATTTAATTTAATTTCATATAATATAAAACACAAAAATGTAAACAAAATTTTCACGTTTTTAAAGAAATTTTTTTTATTTTTTTTTTTCTTATTTTTGTTTTAATAAAAAAATTCGTTGCACGTTTCACTTATCAAACAGAAATATAATAATAAAAATAAATAATAATAATAAAATTATAAAAAAATAATTCAAGAATGAATCATATAAATTGAATTTTTATTTATTTAATAACTTAAAATTAAAAACGAAAATTTATATATTTTCTTGCACTGTAGAAAAAACTTTTTTATTTTTTTTTTTTTGCACAGTGTTTTTGTCACTTATTTAAACTGTTGACATAAGTCTATAAAATTTTGGCACTGATTTTCCCCTTTTATATATATATGTTTTAATTAGTTTATTATTATATTAAATAACATAAATAAGGAAAAAAGTAAACAACAAAAGAGTTGAAAGGATAAATTTGTAATGACAGCAGCAGACGACGAGAACAACGACAAAAGTAACCAGCACCGCAACGCAACTGAATAACGAAAACAAAAATAAAATTTCACTAATATATAACAAATGAATATTAAAAATGATAATAGATTAACAGGTCAGGTGGTGGTAGTGTATTCGCTTTTATCATTATCTGTTTATTTTTTTGTTTTTGTTTTTATAATTTATTTTTATTTAAACAAGTGCCACTACCGGATTCTATATGAAATAAACTAGAAATTAACAAAACATTTCTAAACCGTTTTGAACTTTAAAATAAATTTAATTAAAATGTTTCTCTTTTATTTAAATTAACAACATTTTGCAAATACTACAAATTGATAAACACACAAACATAGTTACACGTCATTAATTAAATATTTAAATAATTAAAGAAAATTATAATTAATCACTATAAAAATACTTTAGCTAGACAAAGATCTAATATGTTTTTTCTATTTTCTTTTAACAAATAACTTATATGATCGCGTGGACAAGAAAATAGCAAATGTTGCAAATCAAGTGAAGAATTTTTATTTATTTATTTATTTAAAGTTTAATAAAGAAAATAACAAATACAAGTGAATAAAATGTGTTAAAATGTAAATCATTATATAAAAAAAAAAAAAAAACCTTAACAGAACAGCACGACTGTAACTGAACCACACCACAAATAATCAACAAATAATAATTATTATTATTATTATTATTACCACTACCACACGATATATTAATAATTTTTTTTATTATTATAACTCATAGTAAAATCTTCATCATTGTTAATCATCATGTAATAAGAAAAAGTTAATTTAAAGGTGGTACGCGAAATAATTCTAGCGCCATAATGAAATTTAATTTTTAATTTTTTTTTCGCGTTTATCGTACGTTCGTGTAGGTATGCAGAGTTTTTTTTTTCTTTTTTTTTTTTTATATAATTAAACAATGAAAATAAAAAAAAAATCTATTAGTAAACTAAACTTTTAAGCATATTAAATAAAAAAAATCATTAGTAATCGTATTAAATTATACTTATAATAGGATTTTTGTTTCATTACTTTGTATTGTTATATTTGTATGTTATACAGGGTGTTTACATGGTAATTATAATAATGTTAATTGAACCATAAATTTATTACATAAAATCCAGAACGGATGTACGATGATGAATTTTTTGTATATATTATTTATTTATATATATATATATATAATAATAAAACTAACGTGTCATTAGTTTATTTTTAAATCAAAAATAAATCGGTTTAATTAAAAAATGTTTGTATTAATTAATTAATTAATAAACTAAAAATTTAATACATTTTTGCATTGTTACCATGTATAAATAAATCATTTAAGTTTAAATACAACTATTTAAACATTGTTAAGTACATTTAATTGCATTACATTAGATAAATTAACTAAATATAAACTCTACACGTATTTGTACGTAAATAAAAAAAAAAATTAAACTTGACTATCACGATTATATATTAAAATTTTATTAAAATATATAAATTTAAAAGCACAAATATTTATTAATAATTTCTTTTTTTTATTTAAATTAAATATTTTATAAATAATCAATCAATCAAACAATGATGGTTCATGTTTTAAAAATAAAATTATTTTTTTTTTTATGTAAACTTTTTTTCTTTATTAATTATTATTATTATTTTTGTTTTTTTTTTTTTAATACTATTTTTTGTAAATAATATGATAAAGCTTTTTTAATTGTATAATAATTAATATAAATAAAATTTTATTTTATCATATTATTTGCAAAAAAGAAAAAAAAAATTATGATTCATATAAAAAAAAAAACGTTAAACAAATAATTATCTGCAAAATTATTAATTTTACACACATTTTTTGTTATACGTTTTGTAGTATCATTTATAAGATTATAAATAAAAGTATAAATTATAAATAATATACTTTATTTAATAATTGATAATGTCTTAAATGAATTAACTAAAAATTTATCATAATTTAATTAATATAAGATAAGAAAAGAAAAAACAATTCGGTATCAAGAAAAAACGGTATTTTAAAATAAATTAAAAAACAAATCATTTCAGCAGGTTTCAACCGGTAAACATTATAACCCTGCTTAATTGTACAGCATGGCTGGGTTGTCAAAATAATTTATATTTAAAATGGAAATATGGCGTTTGAAAAATTGTATAAACATATTTCCATCTCTTTCGTTGTTATATAATCTCTAATCAACTATACTCTTTTATTATTACTACGATGTAAAAATAACATAAAGCCAATATGCATCCATGTTTTGGTTGATCAAATTTCATCAGAGAAAATTCTCTAAAGTTTTCATATTCGATAAATAAAATAAAATAGTTTAATGCATGTTTTAATTATAAATTCGTAATTAACAAAACAATTAGAATAATTTGTAATTGTTAAAAGGAAATATAGTGAAGAATTTATTATTATAGTGCATGTATATTGAAAAGTTTTGCTGCCTTTAAATTTTTCATTACATTTTTAAATGAATGCAAATGTCCACGTTGATGAATATCAAAGAATTAAAAGAGAAAATGTATAAAAATTTACAAAAAAAAATCATTTCAATTGATGTTGTTAAAGAGGAAAGTTCTTTAAATATAAATTTAATAAAATATTTATTAACTATAAATTGTGGTGGTGAAAAAATAATTGATTTTATAATTGACAAAAAATCACATGGAATTTTATAATATTTA
Source organism: Ptychoptera albimana (assembly GCA_961205885.1). NCBI lineage: Eukaryota > Metazoa > Arthropoda > Insecta > Diptera > Ptychopteridae > Ptychoptera > Ptychoptera albimana. Next base: position 23,928,782 of record OY540804.1, read on the forward strand.
AAGGTTATTTAATATTTATTTTATGTACGTTGCATCGGTTTTTCTTTTATTAATTAATAAAAGGAATAAATAAATTAAATAATATCTATAAGTATACATACATATATAATAATAAGTACAATATATGTAATTAATGCATTCAAAAAAAGGATTTATAAGGAAGTTAACGCTGTATAACCTCAAAAAATTGCTACATAAAAATTATTTTATTTAATAATTTTGTCGCATTTACATTGCAGTGTTTTTATATAAAATAATAAATTTAAGGGTGAGTTATGGCATTCAGCCAAAATAAAAAAAATAAAAAATTGATTATCGATTCATTTCTTTTTTAAATTACATCATTCTATAAGAATTTTTATATCAATAAATAATTATAAACAAACATTTTTCTAGGTTATAAAACATTGTAAAAAATGTTAAGACGTCCAAGATTTAAACCAACAGCAAATTTAACAACCAGACGTGCGGCGCCTATTACTGCTATCACTACACCAAATGATGATACAATTAAACAAAATGATGAAATTATTAGCAATCCAATTGAAAAACCTAGTGAAATTGAGACAGCAAGTGATAAAGTTGAAAATATTGAGAATAGTAATAAAGATAAACCAACAGAAAATGGTGTAAATCGTCGACGTTTGGTTAAACCTGCGGTTAATATTCCAACGAAACGTAGTAAACCATCACCGGAAATAGTTAAAAAATCAAATGATGAAATATCTGAAAATTCCACGGAAACCGAAAAGGTTGAAAAACCACCAACAGAAGATATTGAGGTGGCTAAAGTAATAACAAATAATATTAACATAAATAATAAAATCCAAGTTCCAAATCCTACTATTGACGAAACATGTTTCAAATCTCCATTCGCATTAGCATCTCATAATTTACAATCACCAAATGCTTCGCGTTTTACTAATAAAGTTTATGAACAATCTTTAATTATGAGTCCTAATCATCAACAACACGCCTCAATAATAAACGGTTTAGATGGTGTTGAGCCATTAACACGTAAAGAACAACAAGAAAATTATGAGGAAATGCTTAGAGGTCCCATGTCACCAACTAAAATAAGACAAAGGATAAGACCAACACCTTGTTTTAGTAATCGACGGAATAGCATACAGGTAATTTAATTTAATTCTTTTTAGTGTTATTAAACCGTAGTAAATTAAATCAATTTATAAATTTACCTTTCTAATTCGTAACCGTTATACTAAATTATTTTCTATGCTTTACTTTCTCTTCTATTTTTATTTTTATTCATTCTCTAGTGAATTTATTTATTTTAATTTATTGTGATGTTTCATGATATTTGTTGTATTACTTTGAATAAATATTCCTAATATCTTTTTTTTTATATAATTTCCAGGGTAATACATCAGAGCCTGAAGATGAGCATAATAAAAGACAACGTCATTATAGTACCAGTTCAACATACAGTAATAATAGTGTAAATTTAAATATAAATTCTAGTAATATAAATGCAAATATTAATAGTAATAATATTAACAATAATAATCAACAAATGAAATTAATTAATGGTAATTTAAATGGAATAATTAAGCAAACAAATCGTATTCGTACAGAATCATCATGTTCAAATATATCAGATTTAAGTTTATCGCGTGATATTATGTAAGTTTCTAATCTTTTAATTAAAACCTTTTTTTTATATTTTATCAATATTTTTATATATTGTTTAATATTACAGGACAAAGTCTCGTAATTTTCGTTCTGAAGAATGCCAACGAATGGCTGAAGCGAAACGTGATTTCCGTAATCGATTTGTTGGTGATAATAAGCCTGATAAATCCAGACTAACTATGTATGATATGATTTATTATAATCCAGTTACAAATCCAATGAAAAGTAGCACTGCAAGTGTTTGTGGTTCAGTAACGGGTGGCAGTATATCCAATCAAAATGTTAAAGAACGCCGTTTAAGTTCAGCTAGTTCTACAGCAAATAGTTGCATTAGTAAAAAGTCTATGGTGTCAATAAAACAGGAAGAAAATTCAATGCCGGTACCACAATTAAAATTGGGTCCAAATGGTGAAATGATATTAGATGAGAAAAGTTTAATTATTGAAACGACATTGGATAAAGAGGCACGTGATAAATTGGCAAATGCTGATATTATTTATGATGATGAGTTTAGCGGTAATTCAGGTTTTTATAAAAGACAACGACGTTCTCGAGAATGGTCAGCAGCTGAAACAATTAAATTCTATCGTTGCCTACACACAATTGGCACAGATTTCTCCTTAATGATAACATTATTTCCAAAGCGAACACGACGTGACTTAAAATTAAAATTCAAAAAAGAAGAACGTACAAATTTACAATTAGTTAATAAGGCATTGATGCATCCAAAACATTTCAATATTGAAGATTTACAATTAGAATTCGATAAAGAGGAAGAAGAATATGATCGTAATCAGATAGTAGAGAAAGAGTTAAAGAAGAAACAAATTGCACAGAAACGAATAGAAATCGAAAAATTGAAAAGTAAATTGCCTGGACGTATAATAAGCAAGGCAATGAGAATAATGACAGGTGGTGATGCTGCTTATGAAATGGAAAATGTTCCTCTGCGGAAAAGACAAATATCGAATACCAAAAAACTTGCTCTGGAAGACGGTTGGTTTATTAATAAATTTTTATTAAAAAAAAATTAATTTATTTGATTTAAAACATTTTTTTTTAGAATACAATACTAGCTGTGATGGTTTTATTGAAAAATTACCAAGCTTTAATAATGTTAAGCAATTTCAAATGATGTCACCAAAAATCGGTGAACCAACAACACCACTGAACAACATTGAAATGAATAACAATAATGATATGAATGATTTCCGTGGTGTAAATTTATTATCAAATATCACACTGAATAATAATGATTTTGATGCATCAAATTTAATTGAAGATATTACTGCAAATAATAATAATGAGAATATAAATAATAATAATATTAATAATGATGAGAGAATGAATAATAATAACAATAATATAATAAGTAAAGAAGATATTTGGAATATGGAAATAATATTTGATGATACAATAATTAATAATTACTCCATTAATAATATTAGTGATATGGATATTGATAATGATAATACAGTTGTTGAAAATATAATAAATACAAAATTTTGTGGTAATGAAACTAATGATATTGATAAAACAACAGAGATTTTAGAGCCAACACTAAATGAAGCTAGTACTGATAAAACAACAGAAATAATAGATGAGACGCTAAATAGCAATATTGATGATAAAACACCAGAAATTGTCGATACAAATCTGAATACAATTTGTGATAAAACAGAAGAGATTGTAGATACAGAATTAAATGACACCGCAATCGATAAAACAGCAGCAATTGCAGACACAAAATCTAATATCACTAGTGATAATAAATTAACAACAGTAGTTAGTAATCGTAAAGGAAAACGAAAGCCAACTATAAATTTATTATCACGTAATAAACGTCCAAATCTTGTGCCAATAACAGAAGATGAAAAGGGTAAATTAGAGAAGATTAATCAAAGTGAAAATAATGAGAAAGTAAATACGATACAAGATAAAGCAAATGTTATTGGTTTTATTGATAGCACTGATGATGATAATAATATTGATGCACGTTTACTGGATGCAAAAGTTATTGAAATTGAAAAACAATTACAACTCTTTGAAAACGGTACTACGGACAATGAAATTAATAAAGATAATGAAATTTCAATAGAAAATACAGCAATTAATTTAAATAATGATTGTGGTAATACTAATACAGATGCTGTGGTTGAGATTAATTTAAATGTTGGTGATGATAATCTAATTAATAATAAAGAAGTAGTGGAAGAAAGAATTGAAAGTGATGATGTAAAACCTGAGAAAATTGTCGAAAATGTTGCGGAAGTAAATTTGGATCAACAATTGCCTGCGATTATAACTATCAGTGACAATACTAACTTGAATGATGATAAAGAAAACATTGCGAGTGCTGATGTAGAGCAACAGCAAGTAGATAAATTAAATGAAGTAATTAATTTAGATACAGTGGTAAATGAGGATAAAATGCATGACAGTGGTGATTTAAAACCGGATAAAATTGTCGACAATCAATTGGATGCTAAACAACAGCAAGTAGCAGTAGATAAATTAAATGAAGTAATTAATTTAGAGGAAACCGAAAATAAAGAAATTCATGTCAAGAGTGAAAATTCCGAAATTAATCTAAATAAAACTGTAGAAATTGATTTAAATACAATAAAAGATGATGGGGATGACGATGATGATAATGAGGATGTTGAATTTATAATGGTTGAAGTTGAGGATCCAAATGATATAACAAAAAAATGTGTTGAAATATATCAATTAAATCGTAAAACTGGTAAATTATTAGATCAAAAACCATTGGAATTAACAAAAGATGTTATGGATAAAATTGAGCAAATTTAAGTTTAAAAATTAACATAAAAAAAACGTGATATATATAATTTAAATTAAAATAAATTTAAAAAAGTGTACAAAATATAATATAAAGTTTAAGCTAGCTTAAGTTAAAAATGTTTATCTGTAAAAAAAAAAAAATAATAATAAATAAAAAACAGATTTAAGAAGGAAGTCTTCTCTTGCGCTTACCTCGGAGTATTTAAAAAAAAAAATAGTTTATACAAAAAAAGAATTATTATAATTAATTAATCCTTATGCGATTATTATTGTCTTTTTTTCTTTTTCATTTAATTTATATATGTAATTTCTAAAGTGTTGATGAGATAATTTATATTAAAATGAAATAATAATAATAATAAAAAACAAAAAAACACCCCCGCTTGCATTTAAGTGAAATATAAATTTATTTTCTATTTTTTTTGTTAAATAAATATAAAAACTTTCTTACATAAATTATTAATAAAAAAATTATATAAAACCAATTAATAAACGATTTTTTGGTGTACAATCAATCGGTTGTAATTTCGTTAATAACACATTATAACCATTTGTCTCTGCATATAATTTACGATCTGTATCAATAATATCCATACATAAATTACCTTGTATTGCTTTTATATCATTTCTTGGACCTTTTGTATGTACCTGATCTGCACAATGTGCAATTGTTATATAATCATTTAACAGAATATTATTCTCATTAAATAAATGACTACGTGGATAATTTATGTGTGGCATTTTATGTATACCACCATAACAACATGGACAACATACAAAATTCGCTTTAGCTTGTATACATATTTGTAGGACAATATCAGTTGCGACACCGCATGCATGTAATGATGTCCCAATATCAAATTGCCCATTAAAATAATCTAAATTTGTTTGTAAAAATAAAACATTTTTTAATTGTAAATTAATGCAACGACGTTTCGCACGTTCAATTGATTCCTCCTTATTCTCTAATATATAAATAAAACATTTTGGTAATAAATATGCTATTAAAATACCTAAATGACCAGTGCCACTACAAAAATCAATTATCCGATTATTCTCTTTTGCTAATTTTATTATTTCCTTTGCTAAACACTCCAACTGTTGGGTTTTTCTAATTAAACGTTTTTCGGGTAGATTACCACCTTCTGGTATTACATCATACGGTAACTCTTTCCATTTTATTATTACATCATTCACTGAATTATCATCACTGCTTATATTCACATTTAATTTTGTTACTTTCTCTAATATTTTATCAATATTTATTTGTTTTGTATAGATACGTTTCTCCGGCTTATAACGTTTTGGATCCTTTTTATACAAACTAACATTATATAAGACAGTTATCTTGAAATTTTTCTCATTATAAATGTCCAATGAGTTTTTTTCATTTACTTTTAGTTTATTTATTATCGTTGTTATTTCATTATTATTTATTAATTGTATATTATTGTACCATTTAATTGTTAGCGGTATAACGTTAAATAAATTTTCTATATTAATTTTAGTGAATATTATGTTATAGCAAATAAATACCAAGACATCAGCTAACGTTAATAAATGTCCCTCAACATATTTATGCTCAATATTTAATTCAGTAATCGGGGTACTGCTTGATATAAACGTTTTATCCATTTTTAATGTTAATTTATTTAATTCATCATCTAAATTATCCTCATTCGAATTCTTTATTTTATTTTCTTTTGCCATATTTCTTGCTAATTTATAAACATTATGCACACGAACTGGTTGTTTCATGTGACATTCAAAACGTGCTAATTCGTCTGGTAGTAAAATCTCTTCTTCATCACACTTTTTGCTATCATTTAAACAATTTAAATTTTTTATACAATCAATAATATCGATTTCGCAAAATTTTGTCCATGTTGATACCTCAGATGGTGATATAAGGCATGCAGTTTTAAAACCAAGTAAATTATTAATTATTTCTACATTGTTTGTTGCTTTAATAATAGCACGACAAACACCGCACATTCCAGCAATTATTGTTAACGTTTCATTATTTATAAAAACGGGTAGTTTACATAATTTTGCTAATTCTGGGCAATTATCATCGTTGTAAATATTATAATTCAAATCATTTAAATTAATTTCAATTGTCTCAATATGTTTATCATCGATCTTAATCTTTTGATCAATGAAATTCAATTTAATTTCATCGTTTTGATGAAATTTTAAATATTTATAAATAAATAATGTTATATATGACTCTAGTGAGGTGATTATTGTATTATTTTCAGTTTTTTTAATTATTTCTAAATATAATTCTTCCATTATTAATATTTGATTTATGAATTAATTAGAAAAAAAAAAAAAAAACTATTTTTAAACACTTTGATTTAATTGATGTTGAATTTTTAACATAGTTTTTCTATCTAATGATTTTTGACGTAATATTGATAAAAATGAAAAAAATAAACCAATTAATAATAAAATTGTTTCGAATGTCCAAAAATTACGTTCATCCAACCATGCAACTCTATCACAGCTGAAAATAAATAGAAATGTTTTTTTTTTAATTTTTCTATATAATGGAATTTTAGAAAGTTTTATTACCTTCTAGTTACTGTTTCCCCGCTTTTACAACGAAGAACTTCTTTATTATGTGTATGAATACAAACACCCTGACTTTTACTTGTTATTTCAAATGCTACAAAATATTTTAATTAGTTTTCTTTATTTTTTTTTAACTTTTAAATTAGTCACCTGTACAAGGATGACAATCTTGTATTATTTCATAATCTTCTCTTAACCAACAAGTTGAATTATTTTCTATTGGAAATTGTCTATGTTTAGGTCCGCCTGTCCATCTCGATTCTAATATCAAAACAAATGTTGTAAGTCTAATAAAAATTAGAAATTAAAATAAATTTTAGATTAAATTATTTAAAAAGCAAAAACATATTGTCTCATATAACCTCAAAATAAATGCGTATACTTACAGACCCAAGCATGTAATACCTAAAATCATACGTTTCTTAGGACAAGTTTCTATCATAATTTTTTATCGTATTAATAACTTTATTCACACAATAAAACTAACATATCTTTAATATAAATAACTTTAATTACAAAATTTAATTTTCTTTATATAAAAATTAACATAAAATCAGAGTGACATTTCAGTAAAAACAATTCACAATGGCTTATGGATAAATTACGTCATTTAAAACGAAAAAAAAAAACTGAACGAAAGAATTTAAAATCGAAAATCGAACGGAAATTTTAATTTCTTGAATTTTTCCATTCATTAATTGCATTTTTACGTTTTATTTTTAATTCCATATATTTATTATGCCACTCATTATGTTTCTCAATATCTTCATCCGTCATATCTTTAATAAAATAAAAAAAAGTTATTGTTATTGCGTCAAGTTCAAAATTGAATTCAATTACCAGGTAATAATGTTTGCATGGATTCAATAATTCGTTTAATGTTTGTTTTGTATTTGCTTTTATATTTCAGAAATATTGTATGAATTTCACCACTCCAGCCACCAGTGTGACCGCCCGTATTTTGTAAAAAAGCATCAAAAATCCTCACATCACTAGCTAAAGACTCGCCAATTGGTTTGGCAAGAGCATTTGCCATCACACTTTTAGGCACGTACTTAGGGATTTCAATCATTAAATCAGTCATCGATGGTATTGCTGATGACAACTTAATATAATCTTCAGCCAATTTCATGTGTGTTTTCTCACATAAATCCGATATGTTTGTTAATTTATCATCAATCTCTAAAATCGCTTCACGATATTGTTTAGTGTCACATTTTTGCATATTTTCTTGTGTCATCATGTTCGCTTTAAAACTATTGATACTATCTAATATCTCCTCCAAATTGCATTTTCGCTCCAATTGAAACTCTTTAAAATCTTTCTTCATATCACATTGTAACTTTTTAATACTTATCAATAACTCTTTTTCCTTTAAATCACGATCACTATCAAAATCAATCAACAAATGAGACTGTGTATTTTCCAAATAAATTTGTTGCGATTTTAAACGGCTCAATTCGCATAAAATACTTGTCGATGTTAGTTTTTTATTTAAATGTTGATTCATTTTCGTTTATTTATTTCCACTTTTGTGTATTTTAACTAAAGAAAATAATATTGATTTAACAAATCGTAAGTAATAATTCAACAAGTTTCAGTTATTTAAATTAAACGAATCAAAAAATGAATTAGTAACGCGCCTTAAGGTTGCTATGCTGTCCCAACAATTCACAATAAAAACAAAATTTTGCTTACTGAAAGCAAAATTAAAAAGAAAAAAAAACTTTTTTTTTGTTGTCTGTGCTTTTTTTTTTTTTTTTTTTTTTTTTTGTATTTTTGCTGTAGCAACAAACGCTCGCTACTATAGCTGAGAAATTATTTGACATGGCGAGCAAACATAACCCGACATATTTATTTTCTTGGCAACATATTAATAAAAATACAGACAATGTAGTTAAACAAAAATCTAAAAATGTGAACAAGTAATTTAATTAATTTTTATTTTTCATACACATTCATTAGCATTTTTCCAGTATTTAGTCTTGTTTATTGTTATTAAAATAAATTTTAAGTGTTGACGTTTTGTTTGTTTATTTTTTGTTTATAGATTCAATGATAGTATTGACGAACAGCTAATATCGGCGGTGAAAAAGCATCCATGTATATTTGATGTGAGGCATAATGATTTTAAAAAATTAGTGGTGAAAACGAAGGCTTGGGAGGATATTGGTATAGAACTGAATAGACATCGTAATTATATTTTAACATTTAATTGGAGGCATTCGTAAAAAAAAAACTCTAAATGAATTAAATTACAATTTTTAGCAAAAGTGTGTCAGACTAAATGGAAAGGAATAAAGGATTATTTTTTTCAAAAGAAACGAATTCGGTCGAAAGGTTATGTTTCGTCAAAAGAGAAAAAACCATACAAGTATGCCCATCTGTTGAATTTCCTGGAAGACCAAATTGAATTTCTAAGTCCAACATATCCCCATAATGGAGTAAACAGCAATAATAGTACTGAATCAGAACCAATTAATGAATACCTAGAAGTTACACCTGAAATCACTGAAAAAAGTTTTATTTTAAATGCCGAAAATAATTTCAATATAAATCCTGATAATAATTCTAGTGTGAATACCGAAAATAATATGATAATAAGTCCTGCAAATAATATCAATGTGTTAGCTGTACCAAATGCAGTGTTCCTAAGAAGAGACATAAAAATAGAGAATGAATCAGATTGTGAAAATAGCACAAATTTTCCTGATACTAATTCAATAATATTTCCCGAAACAACGGGATTATGTAGAGATGTTTCACGACAAAGTTCCATATCTGGTAAACGGCAACGTCTCGATTACGATGAATCTGATGATAATGAACAACAAATTGATCCGTTTGTGAAAAAGAAATCCTCAAATCTTTTATTTCTACAAAGTTGTGAAGAGGAATTAAATAAAGTATCCGAACAAAAATTATGTGAATTAAAATGTGAAATTTTAAAACTAATTAACAATGCAATTTATAGTAAATGATTTATTTTACTTTGTAATGAATGAACACTGAATTTTGCTTTTATAAAGCAAAATAATTTTAATGAATGATTGATTAATTTATTTAATTTTAAGCAGTTAATGTAATTATTTTATATATAGATAAATTTTTAGAAATGAAATGAGAAAATTTGTTATTTTACCTTTTTTGAAATTTCATTAATTAGGAAAAGGTGAATTTAAAATTTCCCTTTAACATATTGTTTGAGTCTTCGATGTTAATTTGACGTTTAATTAACCAGATACTAATACTATAACATTTTATGCATACATGATTCTGTTTACATTTAATCCAAAATTCATTTACAATACAAGAATAGAAAGCGAATAATATTACTTAAATCATTATCTTAAGTTAAGTAAATAATAATATAAAAGTTTTGTTTTTACTTTGATTTTGTAATTCAAGAAGTAATAACTTCAAGTGCTGCATAATCTAATTTAATGTAAGTAATTATCCATTATAACCTAGAAAGTTTTTTTTTTTTTTGTTTTTTATGCAATTCAATAATTAATATCAATTGAAAATAGAAAATTATTTATTAATAATAATCACTTGACAACTTATATTCATCATATTTAAAATTATTAATACAAGATAAAGAAGTTGTATTATCATAAATTAAAAAATTTCACTTGTTTAATTACGTTTTGGTAGCAATTATATTTGTCTCTTTTACTATTTTATTTTTTTTATAATTAAAATTTTTTTTAATGCGATAATTAAAGAAATAAAAAATAATAGAAACACTTTTTAGTTGTTTTTTAAAATAAAAACAGTAAACATTAAATTGAAGGACAAGAAATAAATCTTTGTGTTTTTTCTTGTAGATTATTAAATACTTAAGAAAATGTCCGGTGAATTACGTTTTGATGGTAGAGTTGTTGTTGTAACTGGAAGTGGTGCTGGTTTAGGAAGAGAATATGCATTATTATTTGCTTCCCGTGGTGCTAAAGTGGTTGTTAATGATTTAGGTGGTGGTTTTCATGGGGAAGGTAAATCACAGAAGGCAGCCGATATCGTTGTTGATGAAATCCGTTCTAAAGGTAATGCGTCCAAATAATTTATACAATGATAAATTTTAGTAATAATATAAGTGAAATAATAAAGGTGGAATTGCTGTTGCAAATTATGATTCGGTGGTTGATGGTGAAAAAATAATTCAAACTGCTATTGATAATTTTGGACGTATCGATGTTATAATTAATAATGCTGGAATATTACGTGATCGAAGCATTGCTAAAATATCCAATGATGACTGGAATTTAATTCATGATATACATTTGAAGGCTTCGTTTAAAACAGTGCAAGCTGCATGGCCCCATTTTAAGAAACAAAAATATGGCAAAGTTATTATGACATCAAGTAACAGCGGTGTTTATGGTAATTTTGGTCAGGCAAATTATAGTGCAGCGAAATTGGGTGTTGTCGGTTTGGCAAATACCGTTGCTATCGAAGGAAAAAGTAGCAACATTAGCTGTAATGTAATTGTTCCAACAGCAGCGTCTCGTATGACAAAAGACATTATTCCTGATGTTTTGTACAACGAATTAAAACCAAAATTAATAGCACCGGTTGTTTTATATTTGTGTCATGAATCCTGTGAAGATAGTGGTTCAATTATTGAAAGTGCTGCTGGTTGGGCAACAAAATTGGAAATAATTCGTGGAAAAGGAACATTATTGCGCACATCAATTAACGATGATGTTAGTCCCGAATACGTACGGGATGCTTGGTCGAAAATAAACGATATGACCAATGCAACACATTTAAATTCAATATCGGAAGCAAGCGGTTACTTATTTCAAAAATTAGAAGAACTACAAGGAAATTCCAGCGCGAGTGACAGCCATCATACAGGCCAAGTGTTCAGTTTTGGCAACAAAGATTTAATTCTATATGCGTTAGGAAGTGAGTTGATATTGTGATAATGAAATATTTAAAGAATTATTTATTATTGTAAAATTAATATTTTAGTTGGATTTGGTGTACGGGATGAAGATAATTTAAGATATTTATATGAAAATAATGCTGATTTTGGACCATTCCCATTGTTTTTCGTATTACCAGGACTTATTGAATCAATGACATCTAGCCTTGTATCATCTGCTTTACCCCATACATCTGCTGATTTGACTAAAGTAATTTTTATTTCTCTTCTTTTCATAAATCCCTTTACTATAAATATAAATTTCGGCTCTTAGATTTTACACGGTGAACAGTACTTGGAGATTTTAGATGAATTACCATGTTCTGGTGATTTAACAAGCAAAGGTCATATTGTTGACGTTATGGATAAAGGATCCGGTGCAGTCGTTGTTACAAATTGTAAAAATTTTATTTAATTTTTATTACGAATATTTTCTAGAATAGTTTTTTTATTTATCTATTTTTAAGATGATTCTTTTGATAAATCTGGAAAACATTTGGTTAAAAATCAATCATCTGTATTTGTGGTTGGTGCTGGTGGATTTGGTGGTAAGAAGACACCAAACGAAAACGTTATACCAACGGTACCATTACCAAAGCGTGCACCTGATTCATCATTAACAATGAAAACAAGTGTTGACCAGGCTGCCTTATATCGTTTATCAGGCGATTTAAATCCAATGCATATCGATCCGTCATTTTCTATGATTGCCGGATATAAAATTCCTATTTTACATGGCCTTTGTTCATTAGGTAATTTTCATTTGGTTTATTTGTTTAAAAAGAATTTACCACCTATTTTGTTTCAATTAAAGGTGTTTCGGTACGTGCTGTGATAAAACAGTACGCGAATAATGATGGTAACCAATTTAAGGCTGTTAAGGCACGTTTCACTAAGCCTGTTATACCGGGACAAACATTAAAAGTTGATATGTGGCTGATTAATAGACGAGTACATTTCAGAACAATTGTTGTTGAAACGGGTGATGAAGTTATAACAGGTATTTATATATTTTTATCTTTATGATTATTATTTATTATTGTTAGGAGCGTTTTTTTTCTTTCTTTTTCTTTTTCTTGTTTTTGCTTATAATTAAGAAATTCAAAGTGCAAATTATTTTTGTCTTATCATTTTAACATTTTGTTTATTTATTTCTATCGCGATTTTATTTTATTTTTGTTCATCAACATTTTGTTTAATTTAAATTTTTAAATTATTTACAAAACTCTGAACATTTTTTTTTAATTTTTTATACCACATCATTATGATTTTTAAATGACCTATGAGGCTAAACATGTCAGGGAACAAAAAAAATCGATGGTTAGTTTTCGATTGTATTATATTATATAATAGAGAGGTATAGAAGTTTCATTATGTATATAATTAAATTAATTAAGCATTAATGAATAAATAATGAAAAGAAAAAAAAATATATCTTCATTGTGTGAACGGATTATATTTCGTTTTGTATATATATGCTAAATTACTAAATTAATAAACTTAGTAATAACTTTTTATCTATAGTTTTTTTTTTTTTTATTATTAATTTAATCAGTTAATTAAACAATTGAATAATAAAAAAAAATTAATTTTAATAAGTTATGCAATTAAATAATTAATCCATTCTGATAAACATACGAATTTAATATTTAGCGATAATTTTTATTAATGAAATGCGTCGTTTAATTTCTATAGCTGTCACTTTTACTTTTATTTATTTTATTATTCCTTCTCTATAAATATATATATATTTTTTGTTTATTTCTAATTATGTTACCAACACAAAAAAATGATCCCACCATATTAGTTTTCAAGTGTTTACAATACATAAGACATTTTTTTTTTTCTTTTCCCATTAAAATATTTTTTCATATCAATAACATAATTTATTGGCGTTTTTCACACAACGTTTATCAGAATAATTGTATTACTGACTTGCAAAATATTATTTCATTTAATTAATTTAAAATTATTTCTTTTTTCTATTAAATCTATTTTGTAAAGTTTAATTGAGTTTTGCTTCCTGTGTTCTGAGAAAGTTAGTTGAATTTATAACCTTAAAAATCTTTTTTTTTTTCTATTCATTTATATTTAATTATTTATTATGATTATGTAAATATTGATTTTGTTATTATAAAATACTCTTTAAAGGTGGTTTTGTTGACTTAAAAATGGTTATACAATCAAATTTAACATCGGCGTTACAAAGTGATGCTATTTTCAATGCAATAAAGGATCGTGTAGCTGCTGATCCTGCTAAAGCGAAGACAGTCAATGGAGTTTTCCTTTACAAATTGACAGAAAGTGGAAAAGTTATTAAAGAATGGAGTAAGTATTAAATAAAATTTTAATTTACATAAGTTTTTTTTTTTATTCAATTTTTTGTTTGTCTTTAATTTTAGCTTTGGATTTAAAGAGTTGTAAAGTGTATGAAGGTGCACCGGATGGCGTAAAAGCTGATACAACATTGACAGTGGCTGAAACTGATATGATTGATATTGCATTAGGAAAATTAAATCCACAAGCAGCATTCATGAAGGGAAAACTTAAAATTGCCGGCAATATAATGTTAACACAAAAATTAATGCCACTTTTGAAAACAGAAGCAAAATTGTAAAACGAAAAATTAATTACTGTAACAGTTGTTACAATTCCGTTAATTATTATTTAATTAATCTATTAGATTCTTCTTCAAATACATACATTCTATTTTTATTTTAAAGGTTTATTTGTGTCACGGGGTGGTTAAAGATTATAGAAAACAAAATTGTAATTTTTTTTTTATATATTGTTATATTTCAACAGATTTTTATATGGTGATAAATATGTTTTTTTAACGAAAAAAGAAAAAAAAAATTGCGTTTTTAATTAATTTAATTATTGTTGATGAATCAAGTTGGAATTTAATTACATTCTAATATGGAATAAAAAATTTCTTTGATTGAATTTTAATGTACACGTTATATATTTCATGATAATTATTCTGAATAGATGGCGTTGTTTTTATTTTTACATTTTTATTCTTTTCACATATTATTAATGATTTATTCGCGTGTTTAATATAATTTTTTTCTTTCTTTTAATTGAAAGCTACAAGAACTAGCTTACTGAAAGCAAAAAAAAAAAAAAAAATAATTAAATGATTGTATAATGGAAAAATTCTAGTATATAAAAAAAAATATATTTTACTATTGGATTCCTATACGCAAAATGTAAATAAAATAAAAATTATGGATAAATTTAACAGTGTATCTAAAGTAACATTTAGCTAAGTAAAGTTATATTTTTGTTTTGTGGTGACTTTTTCCTCTCGCGACATATTTATTCATTAATAAAATAAAATAAAAATATAATAATAAATAACAATAATAATAATAATAATAAATAAATAAATATATTTTAAATTATGTATTTTTTTTTTTTAAAAAGAGACGATAACAAATCTATAAATTATCTAATATGTGTAAAATTGTGAAAATATAAAATAAACTAAAAGGATAACACGAACAAGAAAAAAAAAAAAATTATTTGTTTTTATTAAAAAAAAAAAAATTTTTTTTTTAAATTATATAAAAGTGAAATAATCTGTGAATGTATTTGTGTGTTGTTCTTGTTCTTAAACAAAATACAAAAAAAAAAAAATTTTTTTTGGTTTTTTCGCTCGTTTTGATGGATTAAGTTTTTTTTTTTTTTTTTTATTATTATTTAATTAAATAAATTTTCTTATTGTTTCTTGTTTTGGATTGTTGATGTTTGTTTGTTTGTTTGTTATGTTGATTAATAGAGAAATATTATAATAAAACACGGAGAATAATTTATAAAAAAAAAAAAATGTATAGAAAGAAAAGTGTTTATCTGTGTTTTATTCAAAGTTTAACCACTGTGAAAATATAAAAAAAATAAAAACGAAGAAAAAATGTTTAATTTTGTGTCAATCAAATTGAAAACAAATTTTATAAAGTAAAAAGAAAGTGAAGAGAAGAGAAAAAGTGACCAAATTCTAATTCTAATCGACCAAAAAATAAATGTGAAAATTTAATTGTATTTAAATTAAATTAATTTTTTGTTTTAGTTTTTTTTTTTTTTTTTAATATTAATTTGATTATACTAAACGTAGTAATAAATAAAAATAAAAAGAAAAGAAAATAATATCAAAATATAATTATGATTATGTGTCTTTTAAATAAGTGAATTGTGTCACATTTACACACTGGATCGTGTTTTTTTTTTTTTGGTTTTTTTGTTTTTCTTTTCTTTTATTTTTTTTTCTCTCATTAGTTTTGCCTTTATTTTATTTTTCAACTTGTAATTCTTCTTCGCGTTTTTTTTTTGTTTTTGTTACTCTGCTTGTGTCATATAAATATAGAAACGTAAAAAAATAAGAAGCAAAAATATAATAAATAGGAAAAGAAAATTCTTATTTAAAAAAAAAAAAAAATAATAAAAAAACGTTTTTTTCATTTCCCGATAAATACAACAAAAATAAAAACAGCACCAGCAACAACAACAACAACAACAACACATATAACAGCGGTGGAGAAAGAAAAAAAAAATTTTAAAGGCAAAATTAAACAAATAAAAGACAAAAAAAAAAATTAATTAAAAAGAAAAAGAAGAAGAATTTTTTTTCTACTAAAAGAAAAAAAAAAAAATAAATAAAATTAATTTAGGAAATATGGCGAATCCGCGAAAATTTAGCGAAAAAATCGCATTGCACAATCAAAAACAGGCTGAAGAGACGGCCGCTTTTGAAAAGATAATGCGTGAAGTATCTGATGCTACCGCAAAGGTAATTTTTATACTTTTTCTATTTTTTCCAATAAAGGCAACAAACAAAATAATTAACACAAATAAATTATTTTTATATGAAATTTGGTTTTTTAATTATATTATAGGAAGAATTAAAAAAAAAAAATTAATAGAAGTTAATTATGAATGTGTGTGTGGCGAACACGAAAAAAATTTATTTAAAAAATTTACAAATTAAAAATTTCCGTGTTTGCTTGTGTTTACATGTATTGGAAAAATTGTATTAGGATTAGTACGTCTAGCCTTAGAATACGATAGTGTTAGTAAGTGTTGTTTTTTTAGAAGAATAAAAAAAGAATTTTTTTTTTTTTGACTGGTTATTTATTTTACTTCTTTTTTTTTTTTCGTAATAACCTCTCTGCAAAACACCGCTTTAGCCAGCAGCTGCTTTGCTAAAGTTCTTCTAGCATTTTTATAATAAGATATTTCAAAGAAAAACTATATGACAAAAACAATCAACAAATTTACCCAAAAAAAAAAAAAAATTTTTTTTCACTGAGCTCTCTGGTCCAATTGGACTTTTATTTTTTGTTGTTCGTTTAATAGTGTGAGTGTGCAAAATATTTTTTTTTCTTTTTATTATAATTAAATAGAAAAAAAAATGGCTAATAGGAATTTTTAGTATTTTTTTTTTCTTTCAGTTTTTGATTTGTTTATTATTATTTTTTTATCACTGTACAAAAATATGTATGTATTATGTATATATAATATATAACATGTATATATATAATTGCGCTGCGCGATGTTCGCGCTTTTTTATAAAAAAAGAAGAAGAAAAATATGTATAATAATATTGTTATCTCTTTTATACAATAGAAATAAAAGTAACAATATTTTTTATTGTTTTTAATAATAATTAAATTTTTTTTTTCTTATTAATTTTCTTATTTTTAATGGTGTAGGAAGTGTTGCACATTATATCGAGGCACATCAATACAAATGCAGGAAATTTATACCGGGAATATTAGAATTGTTGTCACTGTATTAGTAATATATAATTTTGTTCTTATTTATTTTAGTTTTAGGTTATAATTGTGAATTGTTCATCTTCCGGGTTTAGTTTTAGTTGTTGTTGTGGTTTTTCTCATCTGATCTGTCAAAAATTAAGACATTTCATTTGTTATGATTTGTATGTTTGTCCAACAAAGTTTATTGATTTGTTTTTTAATTTATTTTATTTTTTATTATTATTATTATTATTTATGTCGTAATTTAATAAGTATGTATATATACATTTAATGCGACGTATTTTAATAATTTATTTATTGTTTGTATTTGTTTTGTTATTGTTTTTTATTTTTAAGGTTACTTTTTATGATAGAAGACAAAAAAAAAAAACAAATATGTATATTGGTATTGGTTAGTTTTATTTAATTTGTCAATAAAACCGCGCAAAAAAGTTTAATTAAAAGTCTTCAATTAAGTTTATATTTGTCTTGTTATTTTTTTTTTTTTTTGTTCTTTCTTTTTGTTTTGTTTTAAATTACATTTTACAATAAAAAAAAAAAGAAAAAACCAGCGTAATGATGGCACGCTTTTAACAAGAATTAATTTGTTGATTTAATTATAATTATATATAGGAGGGGGTGATAATAAACGGATGTCAGCAGTATAACAACACTGCAATATTGTAATAATATGCAAATAGGAAAGCATAAAAACTAGATAAGTTTTATATGGAAAAGTAGTATGACGAGATTTTTTTTTCGTTCGCGAATGACAAACAAACATCAAAATTTTATTAATAAATTTTTTCGTTTCATTAAATATATTTGTGGCGATTCTGTGTTTGTTTGTTTCTTGTTTTGTATACTCACTTGAATAATAAATTTGTTTGTTTTTTTTTTTTTTTTTTTTTTGTGTTTCTATAAATGCTCTTTGTTTCATATTTTTTGTTTTTAATTATAATTATTATTACTTAAAATTACGTTAAATTTATAAATAAAAATATTTGTTTGTAAAGTGGTATTTTAAATTAAAAACAATTCATGTGGATAATAATTTGATGAAAAATGATGGTTGCGAGATGGAAAATCAAGGAAAATGCTTGACAAAACAAGGTTTTTGCTATAACATCATCACAGACAACACACAGCAATGTAACGACATAAATACACTTTTCTTTGAATTTTACTTAAACGACGACGAAGACTTTCTTCTTCATTCATTTATTTATTTTTATTTATTATGATGAATTTTTTTTTTTAGTTTTTAATTTTATTTTGTGTCTTGTTTTGTTTTAAATGCTTTTTATTGTTGAAAAAAAAAATTAATTAATTTTTTTCATGACTAATAATTTTAAAATTAAGAAAAAAAAAAACATTGTTTTTCATTATTAATTATGAGAAATAATTTGTTTATGATAATATGCAATGGTAGGTGTGGGTAAAATTTAATGTATTTTTTTTTCACGAATTTCATTGTTAAAGATGAGTTTTAAAGTGGGGGTTGCAAGGATTTAATTAGGTAAACAAAGTTTTGTTGAATAAATATAAGGAATTAGTTTGGTTTTTGATGTAATTTATATACAGAACACGTAATATTCGTGGTATTTATGGTAAGATAATATCTCTGAGGTGATAATTACTAAATTATTATTATTTGCAATAAAACAGTAGAAATTGTATATTAAAAAGGAAATAACGTAATTAAATTAAATTAAATACATTGAATCCACCCGATGAAATAATCCGGTCAATCAATTTATTTCTATTTTAAGTCACAATAACATTTTCTGTGTTATTTTTAAAAGAAATAGTCGCTTCGTTGACGACGTTCAAAGGTTGATTTTTTGACCAACCATGCTTTTCGTAATATGCTTTTACTTATCAGTTAAATTTTTGTGTAAATAATAATATTTCAATAAAAAATATAAAATAACAACAAAAAATCACCTTTGTTACCTTGTTGTATTTAACTCTATGAAACGATTATAATAATTATTTCCTTATATTTTTGGATTTTGATTGTTGTTGTTGTGGTTGTGTTCTGGTTATTCTATTGTTATTGCTGTTGCTCTTTCTTTCTGCCTTTTTTTTTTTATCTGTAAACATGACAAATTAACATTACTTTAACTGTGAAACGTATAATTCGATAAAGTTAATTGGATATCCGCATATCAAAATTTGTTTTTTTTTTTTTTTCCTTTTATCGTTTTTTTTTTTTTTGGTTTTGTTTTTATTTTAGATTGATCGATTGTTAAATTGTTTTGTTTCTAATACCTCGATTGTTTTAATATTGCTTTAGTATTGTTGAGTTTTAATATTTGTTTGTGTTTGTTAAAGTGGAAATGTCATATTACTTGGCGTTTTAATGCATTTATTGTTGTTGTTGTTGTTGTTGATGCTGATGATGAATTTTAATTGATTTGCTTTTCCTGAAATGAATTTTTATAAAAAGTTTCAACTGTGGATGTTCTAGATGTTTTTGAGCCTTGCTGCATTAGATTTTATACTATATTTAGGCTTTATTACTTAATTACTTACCTATGAATACCAATTGGAATTGGCATCAAAAGGATTGCTTTTGTAAATATTTGTGGACATTGGTTTTAATGGATTGGATGTTCAATTTTGAGGGAAAGACGACAGATGGTAAGGTGTTTTATTTTATCGCGGTTCTATTAAAGAAGTTGTTTTGGTACTTTGCGGTTCGCGTGCTATATATTGTCACAGTTCGACTGTGTGCAACTGTTCCAGCCCTTGGTTTCCGCAACCTCCTTCAAGCAGTGGCCTTAGCGATATTTGTAACAAATTGTAAGATCAGTCACGTCGTGTCGATGCTTAAGAGAATCTAGCTTTTTTGTTATTTCATGATCGTTTATTAACCGCAATTTACGCTTCTGAAAGATGGTTTTTAGAAGGAACTTAAAGCTGCAGATCTGCGTGTAATACTATGCCAAAATAAATTGTATGAATCTGTGAAAGTGTACAAATTATTACAAAACACCACGATTATGACATACAATAGAGTAAAATTACCTAAGGTCTAACAAAAAAATGTCACAAGCTAATTATAGATTTTCGTTATTGTTTTTATTTTTAACATAAAATTTGTGCAGAATTTATTTTTAGAATTTTATGTTAAATTTTTTTATAAATTTAATTTTATTTATGATTTATTTTTCACTTTAATCGGTTGTTTTTTTTTTTTTTGTTCTTTTCTTTCCTTTTATTTTCTAATTTAAGTTTGTTGTTGGGGGATTATTCTGATTTCTTAAGCAAAATTTCTTTGTTGTTTCAAATAAAATATTTTTGCTTTTTATTATTTAATTAATTCTAATTTAATGCAAAGTGTTTAACTTTTATTTTTTTTAACTGTCATTGTCATTAATTGCGCTTTTTAATATTTGTTTTTAATTTAAACTTTTTGTTCATTTGCTTTTTTATTTATTTTTTTTTTATAAAAGGTGGTAGGAAATTAATTTTACTTTCAATCTTATTACAGTGTGCGCTGGTTAATGTAATTTAATTTAAATCAAACAGGTTAATGTTGACTATTTTTAATGCTTTTCAGTTATTCAAGTTATTTATGTATCTGAGTGGAATATATTTATGTAATATAAGATTCAAACGTGTTTATAGTAATGACATTAATGCGGTGAATTTATATAATTAATAATTTTATCTGCACGGATTCAACTTTCACATGGATAAGCTGATAAGTGTGATTTTATTTTATGACAGATACTTGAAAATAAATGTAATGAGATGAATTATAGCATCAATTGCGTTCATTTAACCAGGCTGGATATGTATGCTTGATGCTTTATTATTTTACAGCCTTTAGGCAATAGACATTTTTCTTCCAGAGCTACAGAGAATAGTCTACAATATTTAACAGCTACTGTATCTGTACAAGCAAAAAAAAAAAAAAAATAAAGTAACTGTGAAGGGCATAAATACTACAAGAAATACAAAAAAAAAAAAAAATGCCCAACACGCATGTTTTACTTGCTTTAATCTTTTTTTCTTCTTCTGTTTTTAGTGTATTCAAGTTGGTGGTGGTGTGGTGGTGGTGTAATGATTATTAATGTTTAATTATTATTTTGTGTGTTGTTGTTTTCATTTGTTGTTAACTCTAAAAAAAAAAAAAAAAAAAACCAAAAATTTGCATAATAAACTTAAAAATATCTTTTTACAAGGTGATGTTGATTATAATTAACTAAAAATATTGTCTGTTTGAGTTTTTTTTCTTCAAAAAATAAAAAAATTATAAATAATTATTGGTGGGAGATTTTTGTTTTTTTTTCTGAAAAAATAATATGATGCTAAATAAACAAAAATAAGGCGCGTGTAGCTTTTTTGTTTTGTTTTACGCTTAAGAGGTTTTTTTTTTTTTTTTTTTGTTATATAAACACAATCGTTTTTTGTTTTATTTATTCTTTATCTTTATTAGAGAATGAATAAATAAAAAAAAATTGTGTTTGGGGGATTGCATTCAATTGCTGCACACACTTGTGCGATCGTTTAATTCCTTAATTAGGTATTTTTGTATTTTTATTTTTGATTCGTTTACAGGTAAAAATCAATTTAGATTAATAAAATGATTGTTGTTAGTAGGAGTGAACAAATCATTTAATCATTAGGTTTTATTACTGTGGAATTTATTCAAAAAATTTTCTTTTATACAAATCTCTTGAAAATACCATTTTTGTGACAAATTTTTGTATAAAATGTTGAGAAAAATCACATAACTTCCTGATAACTGAACACATTTTTAATTGCTTTAGTATTTGCTTGTCCCAATAATCTGAATATAGATCAGAGTTCTTAAAGACCATTGCGGCTTTAATCGTCTTTCATGTTGTACAAAAAAAAAAAGAAGAAAAGTTTTATTATAAAACGAATTATAATACTTTGTAATTGATTACATGAAATCGAAAAATAATCTCGTTAGAAATTGATTATTATTTACAATCTTGAAATTAGATTGATCTGTTCGCGATTATTATTGAGCCATGACGCTAATTTATAAAATAACATACGAATTAAACAGTTTATTGAAATTATTATATCAAAACAGTGTTAATTGGTTGATCATTTTAATTGTTTGAATGTTGTTATTCCGTTTTCTAAAGATTAAAGATATTTAATAGCAAATTACCATTTACCTTATCACAAATAAATTCAAATAAGGATAATAGACATTTGAAATGTCTTAATTAGATGAAATAATCCTTAGATTCACTAATTCTACTTATTTATTATTTATTAAATCATAAACTTTTTTTTTTTTTTTAATTAAAATATCGCGAAACAATAAAAAATTGGCAATTGGCACAAGAAAAAAAAAATAGGATTATTTCATTTAAACTAAAATGAACTTTAGTTTCAAATTATATATATTTGGCATCAAAGTTTTTTTTAATTGTTTTTATAAAATTAATAATCAATAATAATTATGCTTTTGTGTAAGAATTAAATATTAAAAAAAAAAAAAATAATAATAATAATAATGAGACAATAGAATTAATATAATGAGGTTTAATTATAAATCATAATAAGAAATGAAAATTTTTTGAGGTTATTTTTTTCTTGATTTTTTTTTTCCACTGTTTCCTTGCTTATTATTTGTATACATACGTCTGCTGTCTGCTGTTATTGCTGTTGCTGCTGCTGCTACTGCTACTGCTACTGCTTTTGCCTTTTTATTTTATTTATTTTATATAAATATTATATTAACACGTTTCTATTCATTATGAATCTTTTTTATGAACTTTTATTTATTTATTTATTTTTTATGTAATGTTTTCAATTAGTAAAATTATGTATTTGTGTATGTTTTTTTTTTTTTGCGTATAATTATATATGAATGAAGAACATTATAAACACGTGTTTTGAAAGATATACAAAAAAAAAATGTTTTCGCGTTTGTTTGTTTGTTTATGTTGTGTTCGGCTTTGTATAAAATTGTTTTTTTTTTTTCAATGAAAATTTAGAGGGAAAAAATATTCTAATTAATATTTTATTTCTTAATAAATTAAGAAAAAAAAACAATGAAATGTATTTTTAAGTTTTACGAATTCTTCTTAATCATAATTACTTAATGTTTTTTTTTTTTTTTTAATAGAAATTACATGAATTGTCTTCAGGGTGGTTGGTTACACAGGTTAAATAAGTTTTTGTTTGAGAGAGAAAATACATTTTTTTTTTCTTCAATTAAACAAAAGTGAATTCGCTTTAATGAAAAATCAAGAAAAGAAAAGTTTTTTTTTTTTCTATTTTCAATTTTCCATTTAATGAATAAACGGATTTGGTTTAATTTTTTTATGTCACGTAGTCAAAAAAATAAATAAAATAAATATATGATTTTATAATATAAAAAAAAAAAATTGAATTACGTAATAAATTCTCTCTCTGTGGGTGTGTGTGCGTGTAGTGTATGTTGAAGTATTTTAGTTTTATTCGTTATTATTAATTTTTTTTTTTTTTTTGACATTATTTATGACGAATGATGTAAAGTGAAGAAGATGAAGAAAGAATAAAATTATTAAATTTAACTGTTTATTAATTAATTGTGTAATTAATTCTCTTCTATTTGTGTGATGATTTTAAGTTTTATTGACCTTTTTTGCTGTAATAAAAATTCAATAAGTTTAATCGAAAAAAATTGTTTGTTTAAGTTTTAAAGGAGCATCACTCTGATGAGAATAAATGCGAGCTTTATTTATGTTTTCTTAGCTTTAATTTATGTGATTTACGTAGATGGAAGTACTTTTAAGGCTTTTTTTTTTTTTTCGCTATGAAACTTAATTAAATTTTGTCTTAATTATTGGCTAATAATAATAACATTTTTTTTTTTTTTTTCTGTTTTATCATTCGATTTATGTTTGATTATCATGGGTGAAAATCCCTTTACAGATAAGAACCACTATGACGTTTGTTATGATAATATTTAAATAAATTTTCATAACGTCATCGATAATTATTGTGGTTTTTCTTTTTTTTTTTTATTATTATTCATAGTTTTTTTTTTTATGTTGTATTGTGTACAACATAACACAATGTTGTCGAATTACATTCAACAGGTTTATAGTTTTTCTTGTTGTTTTTATAAGGAGCCATGTATTTATGTCTTTAAGAAATATTTGCGGTGTTTTTTCTTTTTTTCTTCTTTCTTTCATTGCATAAGTAGAGCAACACAATGTACGTGGTCGGTCGTTTATAAATAACGAGATGGAAATGGTTTTATCATGAGAAATTATTTAATGAAAAATGGTTAAACAGATAATAATGAAAGTGTTAAAATGTATTATTGTTTAAGCGACTGCTGATGTATGCGTTAGAATCGTAATTGCTGTTTATCTGTTGTTGGTTAGAATTCTTGTGATAAGCTGGTGACTTTTAGTTTCAATAGTTTTAATAATTCATTTATTTCCCTCAATAACACACCGCTAACAACTAATTAAACGTTTAAACGTTTGTTTACATTTAATATGAAAAAAAAAAAATAAATAAATTATACATATATGTATATATATTTTAAAATAACAACAAAAACCACCTTGAACTTTTCTTTGTTGCATTTATTGATATTTTATTTTATAAATTATTTATTTATTTATTTAAGTATTTAGTATTTAGTAATGCGTATGTAAGTTTTGTTGCTGGTGATATTGTTGTTGTTAGTCGCTTGTAATAAAAACTATTATCCGTGTCGTATCGTCGTGGTTTTTGATGAGTTTCCTTCTAAATCTTCCTTCAAAATCTGATGACAGTAAATTAAAAAAGCAAATATTAATGTCGTTATACGTGCAGAATTTTTTTTTGTTATTAATAAACAATTAATTTTTTTTTTTTATATTCTCAATAAATGCATTTTTAATTTTCAATAAATTTTATTGCTTTAGTTATTGTTTTGAATTATTTTTATTATATTTTATTTGCTGTGAAACATTATTGACATTTTTTATTTTTTATTCTTTATTCTTAAAATATCACGACTGAATAATTTATGAAAAAAAAAAAAAACGAAAAAAAAATCCAATTAATTCATACACAGAGAGGAGAGAAAGAAAATGAAAAAAAAGAAAAAAATATTTCTTTTTAATTTTTAAACATAAAATACATTAAATAAATAATAAATAAGCGATAAAAAGTTTAACAAAAATATATATTAAAATATTAAATAAATAAATAAATAAGAAAAAAGAAAAAAAAAACGTGGGAAATTCATTTTCTTTGTCACATATTTTGTTATAAAAATATTATTCAATGGCGCCAAAAAAAAAAAAAAAAAAAAAAAAAGAATTTGTTTGTTGTGTGCTTGTTATTATTTGTTGGAATTAGCCCAGTAAAAATTAAATTTAATTAAAGGATGATGATAAAGAACGATGTTAACTAGAAAACAATGAAAGTTTCGATAAAGCTTTCATGGAAATTTATTCAAAGTGATATGACTGTTTGTATGAAAGTTATATTTCTATGAATACTTTATTAAAGCTTTCATTGCTTTGTAGTCAGTGTTTGTTAAGAAAAACTCCTGGTTGTAATTCTTTAAAATTATTTTGACCTATATATAGTATATAATGTATATACTGGCAAAGGGTTAACCCATTACATTATTTATTTTTATGTTCTTAGAATAATTAATTATAGAAAAAAAAAAATAAAATAAAAGAAAAGGGTAGAAACAAATTAATTTATATATAAATATCAAATTTAATTGTGTTTTTTTTTTGTTTAAATAATAAAATGTTATAATATACAAATAAATATATATATAAGTATATATGGATGTATATATAGGAAGTTATTTAAATTAATTATATATATGATGAGTTACTTTTATTTTTATTTATTATTTCACCTTGACCGTTCGTTAATTGAGTGTAATTAATATATCGTATCAGTAGCAGTAGCTATAATACGCGTGTTTTTTTTTTTTTTTTTAATTTTATTTATTTTTCTTCTTCGAAATAATATTAATTAATAAAATATTAATTAAAAAATTATTAATTTTGTATAGTAAAAGTTAATTAGAACTGCTGTATGTTACATTACAATTGGATTGTGATGAAATGTTTTTTGTTTTACAATAAATTATTAACAATTAGTTAAGTGAAAAGTAAAGTAAACAGAATGATAGATACAACTACTAAATACAATTTTTGTCAAGCAAATTACACGCCGAGAGAAAGAAATTGTATCTGTCGTCTATTTAGAATCTATATCTAATTTTGTAGTTACGCCAAACTTAGCCAATATCCAACAACATTCATAAATTCGGACAATACAATTTTTACGGTTGCTAAAAGTTTGAAGTTCTGGTTTCTAGAGGCGTATTTGCTCAGAAACTATTGTATTTTTTACGTGTATTTGGTAGCTGTATCTTTTGTTCTGGTTAGGCCTAAAAGTGTTATTCTTGGAGATACGACTACTTACTCCCTACTGTTCACACTGATGTTTTTAAAAGGAAAAAATGTTTTACCTTATGTTAAGGAACCGTAAAGTAACACAACTACCTATTTTATACACAGAGAGAATGGTTGGTTTCTTGAGACATGAAAATTAAATAAAAAAAAAAAAACAGAAATAATTTCTTGATTTAAATTTATTTTGTTGGTATTTAGTTTTAATTTCTTAGTTTAAGAAAATCTGAAATATTTCTCTTGTAACTAGGAATCATGCAACAATTTCTTGATTCAATACAAAATTTCGGTGGATTTAGAAAATAAGTCTTCTTTCCGTGTACGTAAACTTTTTAATGAGCATAAATTAAATAAGTTTAATTAAGAAAATAAAAATGTATTTCCACTAAATTAAAACATTTTTTTTTTTTTTTTTTTTATTTTTTCGGAAATGTTTTGATTAAACTTTTTTTTTTTTATTTGTTATCAATTCGTATTAAATTTAAAACAAAAAAAGAAAAAAGAGTTTAAACCGTTATTGATATTAAAAAGTTATTTTATTAAACACCGCGCTTATTATATAATAAATAATCATATTAGATAAGGAAGTTAATATAAATTTTATTATAATTTATTTATAAATTTAAAGATTTTTTTTTTTTTTTTTACTACTCAATTTATGTGTACACGTCCTTGCCTTTAAAAAGTAGATTTGATTTTAAACAGAGGGTTTTGTAACATTTTTTTTTTTTTTGCTACTGTAATTATAGAATTTTATCGTTTTTATTTATTAATTTTTAATTAAAATTTATCTTAATGTTTGTATATTTTTGTGTTTTTTTTTTTTCTTCTTCTAATTCTAAAGAAATAAATAATCGTTGTTATAAAACCTAAGAAATGTGTTTGTACGTACAACCACCAACTCTCACCTATTCGTTGTCGTCGTGGCGGTTTTTTTTTTCTTCTATTTTTTTTACTGGTGATTTCTATTTATAAATTAATTCGCCTATCTTTGGTTGTTTTTTTTTTTTTTTTTTTTTTATTTTTATTTCTTTTTTTTTACCATAGCAAAATTATTATATTATATTTTTTTTTTTTATATTTATTTATTTCTTTTCAGTTTTGAATATTTTATTTTATTATTTAAATTTGATTTTTGTTTATTATGTGAATAAAAAACGAGGCAGTCAAATCATAAACAACCTGTTTGATTTCAAGTTTAATTTATATCATTTCGTTTCTATGCGAGTTTTCTTCGTTGTTTTGTTTTTTTTTCTTTTCTTTTTCTCTTTGCGCATTGTAAAATTTGAATGGTGTAGGTGGTAGAAAAGTCCACTGTCCTTTGATGTAACAGTTAAAGAATTTTTTTGTTTTCAAGAAATAATTTCTTTTCATAATTCAACAACAGCAACAACAAATTTTCATTAAATTTCCGTATTTGACTTTTATTTTTTGTTTAAATAATAAAATTAACATAACCGTTAAAAAATTATGTTTTTTTTATGTTAAATTTATGTTCGTAAAGTTATGTTATCAACCTTGAAACGTTTTTTTTAAAGTTTAATTTATTTTTTTTTTTTTTTTTGATGAAATGAATCAATCAACGAATTAAAGAAGCAAAAAAGTGTTAACAACATTTTAATTTATTATTATTATTTATATTTGTGGTTGGTTGTATATGTTACGTTGATTTGACATTTTAATATGTGTGGCATTATGTTGCAGCTGTTAATTATGGATTACATATGTTTTTAATGGTAGAAGTCTTAATAATAAATTTAAATTTATTTTAAAATACGGGACTAAACATGGGTTATAAGTGTTTAAGCTGCGAAATTAAACCCTTGGATTTTCTGTGTTATATGAACTATTCTGGTAAACTTTTTTTTTTTGTATTTTTACTTTATTTTGTATTGTGATTCGTCAAGTATCTGATGATACTCAGCTTGGTATTTTAGTCGCAGCAAATAGAGAGAGTCTAAGTGAAGTAATCTGCGTATTAATTGTAAAAAAATTTCCACAAAAGTTTCACCATCCCTGATAACTGAAATCTGCCCAATAATGCTTCGAATTTTTATTTCTGAAATATTTCAATGAATTTTTTATTTTTAATGATCATTGATTCTAAAACATAGGTGTCCAACCTTTAAAACACTTCGGGCCGCATTTCCATAGTTATCACACAATCCAAAGCTATCAAGAGCCGTATATACAATTAATTGGAATGCTGCAGATTTTTTTGTTAAATAAATATTATAAGAATTATTTATTTTATTATTACGAAAAGAACTGGCGGGCCGCGGTTTGGACATGTATGTTCTAGAAGATGTATTATAAAAATTAATCAAACATTGTCGTTCTATGTTTATAAATGTTTGTTTGTTTCGTTTGCTTCTTCCAATTACCTGTGATTGTGTTGTTTCTCTTTTGTATTATCTCGATTAATATTATTTGGTTAATTAGTTAATATTGTTATTTTTTTACTCCTTGTGTTTTAGTTTTTTTTGTTTAAAATAAAAAAAAAAAATTATTTCAATTTTACGTCAATTTATACGATCGAAACTAAATATAGTTTTTATTTACCTAATAATTGTTGTTTACAGGTGAAAAAATAAAAATAATCATTTACGATGGAATTTGTTAAATTTTTTTTCCGTTCTTCTTTTTTCGTGTTTTGAAAATTTTGCGGTGTTAATTTTGTGGGTTCTGTTTGACAAAATTTGTGCTAATTATTTGATTACTTTTGGAAATTTTTTTTTTCTTGTGTGCAATGCAGGTGTTATTATTATGAATTAATGATGACATTGTTTTGTAGAAATGTTGATAGGATTACGTAGAAATTGCACATGATTAGCACATTAGAAGTGTTTATAATTCCTGTTAATGGTCTGGCAACTTGTACACGAAGAGAATTTTATATTCTAAGCTAATCCATTTCGTTTCTTGAGACATTCTTCTCGATTTAAATTTATTTTGTTGCTGTTCAGTTTTTATTTCTTAGTTTGAGAATTTTTTTAAGAAAATCTGAAATATTTCTCTTGTAACTAGGAATCATGCAACAATTTCTTGATTCATTTCATAATTTCGGTGGATTTAGAAAATAAATCTTCTTTCCATATATGTTCTGTATAAACATCAAAATTTAACGTTTTTAGATGTCTTAAATAATTCGCCACACCACTACAAATATTAATTACACGTCGTTTTCTATTTATCAGAAACAATAAAATTATTATTCTTTTTTTTCTTTTTTTTTATAGTTTTATTATATGTATATATATTTTTGTTGTTTTTTATCAATATGAAATATTTAGTAATAAAAAGAAAAAAAAAGGTAAACAAAACGTATAGGAATTGATATTAGGTATGCCTCACAAATACACCTTTATGTAATTTTAAAATAATTTAATAATTTTAATGATAAAACGAAACATAATTTCGCATATTATACGTTACGTTACGTTACGTTTTCAGTTATGAATTTTACTTTTTAAGCGTATTTTTTATTTTTTTTTTTAATATTTCATTATTTGTGTTTCGTTTAAAATTTTTGTTCAACAAAAAAAAAAATACTTTTTTCCTCTCTTTTACCGAAACTAAAGGAAATTGATTTGATTTGTGATTTTTTTTTTTTCTTTTTATTTCTGTTTTTCTGTGTTTTGTTAATTTAATTTTATTTTGCTATAAACTTTTTATGTTTTGTTGTTGTATTATTTATTACCATACCATTTATTATTATTATTATTATTATTATTATAAATAATAATAATTTTTACTTGATTTGGTTAACCTTGAATAAAGTTTTTATGATTTTTCAAATATTAAACAAAAAAAATAATTTTTTTTAAACGAAACTATGCTTATTTTTCGTTCGTTTAATATTAATTATTAAATTTGTGTGTTTTTCTTTTTTATTTACTTGGGCTTAATCATGATTACTCATCGTACATAATTTAATTTTTTTTTTTTTTTTGTGTATAAATGATGAAGATTTATCATATTATCTCGTAAAAAGAGTATGAATTTTATTTTCGTTAAATTTCCTGTTAGTGCTGTTAGTTTAAATTTAAACGTTAATGTAATTTTTTTTTTTCGTCTGTTAATTTTTTTAACTAAAACAATTAATTTATTTAACCGTTTTGAAAAAAAATTATTTAATTTTTAAATATTGAATGATGATGGATTTTAATTAGTGAACAATAATAATTTTTGAAACAGGTAACATCGCCATCATCATCATCATCAGCACGTCCAACAAATTTAATGCCATCATCATCACCACCGGCAGGTACAACATTAACAACACCATTGGCAATTGGTGGTTTAGGGTCGTTTAAAGGTGGCTCATTGCCAAATGTTTCGGCACCAAAAAAACAGGAGCAAACTTTTCTACTTAATCAAAATGATATTACAAAGGTTTCTTGTTTTTTTTTTTTTTTTTGTTAATTAATTAATTTTCCATTTTACTTTTCTTTTGTATTTGATGTTTGTTTTGTTTTAAAGCAGCACACTGTTTACAAATTAGAATTATTTAGAGAATAAAAAAAATGTTTTCCAACTTCAATTTGATTAATTTTGTGTTTCTTTTTTTTAGTAATTGTGTGCTTTTTGCCTATGTTGTTTACGATTTTTCTTTTTTTTTTTTGTGCTTTTTAGGGTTTTTGTTCAAAAGCACAATGTGATGTCATTAGTTTTTTTTAAGCGAATTTGCATCTAACAATTGTAGCTTTTTGTAATAATTCTCTTCATCGTCGTCTTGCAAAAATTTATTGTTTATTTTTACTGCATTGTTTGTAGCTGGGTTGCATAAAACCGATATGATGTGTAGCGTATAGATTGAATTAATTAAATTTTGGTGGTTTATTTACTTTTTTTTTCGTTTGTTTGATGTTTGATATTATTTTCTTGAATGATGGCATGTGACAATGTTATTTAATTTTTTTTTTTTTTGTATATTCTGCTTTATATTGTTAAAGTAATTTTATAATTTTTTTTTTTTTTTTTTTTTGTTAATTTCCAAAATACAAAGTATATAAAAAAAAATAAATATTTTTAACAGATAAGAGAATTTATTTATAAAAAATAAAAGGCGAAAGAAATAATGCCTTCATTCACTTATCAAATATTTTATTAGTGCTATTTAAGTAATATATTTTGAAATTTTATTTTTTATATTATACTTTGTCCATAATTATTCAATAAAAACTTCTTTCGTTAGAAAATTGTTTTTTTTTTTTTTACTTTTTACACCTGAGTAAATATTTGTTTATTTATTTATAATTTTTATTTTATTTTTAATGTACTGATGAATATAGTTGTGTTATTACGTAGTACTCTTTAAATGTTAATGTATATATTAACAGCCCCCATATTAGAGGGATTGGGATAGTGCTTTAGTTCGGATGTTCTAAAGTAGAATTTTGTATGCATAGTAGTAGTAAAAGTTGTATGCATATTTTAGTAAAACGTAATTTTTGCTTTAAAATAGCTAGTAGATAATAACTGATGATGAATTTTATTTATTTATTAATTAATTAATACAGGAATTATCGGATGACATTTTTTTTTTTTTGTAAAAAATGACCAAATTCTTGATAAAATCATTCTGTAAAAGGTCATAAATAAATTATAAAAAATAAATCTATTAATAGATCAGTTTAATTAAAAAATAAAAAATTTTGTTTTTTAATTATAATTTTCATAAATCTCTACAAAAAAAAAAAAATTAAAATTTTTTATAATTATGTTACGTTATGTAGTACGAGTATGTTATGTTGTTTAACTTTTATTATTATTATTATTAAATGTTTTTTTTTATATATGTTTATACATATATATAGAGAGAGAGAGAGAGAGAGAGAGAGAGAGAGAGAGAGAGAGAGAGAGAGAGAGAGAGAGAGAGAGAGAGAGAGAGAGAGAACTTTTAATTGAATTATTAATTATCGATTTTGTTTATTATTAAATTTTTAATGCGATTTTTTAAATATTTTTTTTATTTTATTTTATTTTGTTTTGCAAAATATCGAGGGAAAAATAAAAATTTCATTTTTTATTTGTTTTTCATTCTATTTTGTTTATTTTTTCTTTCTAATTTTGTTAAAAATTTAATTAACAAGAATGAATAATTATTAAAAAAAAAAAATGAAAAATATAATTTAATGGAATTAGTCATACATAGTAATACAGAGTGTGTCTTCACTAGGACGTCGCGTATAAAGACGACAGAAACAGATTTTGTGGCAACATTTATTCGACTTTTTATGCTCATGATTTTATATGAAAAAGAAAAGAAATTATTTCTTTATAAATGTTTATTCAGGACTTGTTTTTTACAAGATATAAACAATATTTATGGGCATATGGGTTAAAATATTGCTTTATGAAACATTTTTTTGTACAAGTTTTACCAAAGAATTTTATGAACTGTAAAATATTGCAGAAATGAAGAGATAACGAATTTTGTTTGATTAATTATTAAAAGTTAATGAACAGAGGTATATTATTCACAGTAACAAAGTAATACTTTGCTTTACTAATAAATACAAAAATTAGTTGAATATCAATTACCGCCAAAAAAAAAAAAAAAAAAAAACTAAAAAAAACCTGTTTTAACCATTAATCTGTTTAAATCTGTTTCGTGAAAATTATTTCTTTTAGCAAAATATTGCAAATTTTTTTGCAAAAGACGTCTTTAATTAGCGAAAAGTTTAAAGTTATTCTATAAAAAGAAATAAATGCTATTAATTAACGATAATCTGTTAAATAAACATAAACACAATGAAAAAACATTTTTTAAACTTTTTTTTTTCGTTTCTTTTCGTTTTTATTCTGTGATACCCAAGTTTTGTTTGTTTGTTTGTTTAATTGATAAAATTTGTCATAATTTGCTTATAATTTTTTTTTTTTAAATTATTTAATTATTTATGTAATTCCTAGACACACACACACACAAAATGCTCTGTGTTACTATTTTGTTTTGTTTAATTTTTACAATTTTATCAGGTGTTTTTTTTTTTTTTTTAGTTTTAGTTTTTGTAAAAATAGAGAATGATTTTAGCCCCCCAATGATTACAATATTGTTTAATATTATTTAATTCTTCTAAGAGTATTTATTACCTTGTTGT
Source organism: Ptychoptera albimana (assembly GCA_961205885.1). NCBI lineage: Eukaryota > Metazoa > Arthropoda > Insecta > Diptera > Ptychopteridae > Ptychoptera > Ptychoptera albimana. The sequence goes on from OY540804.1 coordinate 23,963,031, forward strand.
ATGCTTGACAATTGTTTGCATCTTTTATTGATGCCGAATATTATTTAATTAATTTTTTATATACAAATTAGAATGCATGCATGCTGAATTAAATACACCTGGAGACTGTTATTGAATTATATTATTTTTTAAAATTAAAATCAAAAAAAATAATTTGTTTTTCATTTAATTAATCGTAATTTTATAATTTTGTTATAGCCTGATGAAGTTACCTTAGCCCAATATGGCTTATCACCATTATCTCATTCCCAATTGATCGATAATAGTAATAGTACAAAAGGTAATAATAATGTTAATCAGCAAACAAATCAAACATCACCGACCACATATCGTGAATCAAGAGGTAAATTTCATTCAATCATTTTTTAGTGTCTTTGAATATTTTAAAATTTTTATTTTTTTTTTACAAAATCAGGCCGTAGTGTTGGTGTTGGTCCAATGCGTTCACGACCAGCGGAACGTAAAATTGATACATCACCGTACAGTAGTGGCAATAATAATAATGCATATTTAAGTCCACCAAATGATCTTATTTGGCGACGTACTAGCTCCGATTCGGCAATACATCAAAGTTCAGCACAATCATCACAGGATCATTCACATTTACATCATAATCATCATCATCATGCATCACATTCACCATTAACATTAAGTCCGGCTGCCCAACGTAGAATGAATAATTCAACGCATCACCATCAGCAGCAGCAACAGCAGCAGCAACAACATCAACAGCAGCAGCAACAACAACACCAGCAGCAGCAACAGCAGCAACAACATCATCAATTAAATCAACAACATCACAGTTTGCAGCAGCAACATCAACAACACAATCAGCAACAGCAGCATCACAATCATTCAAATAATATATCGACATTAGATGGAGCAAAGGCAAATTCATCACAACAATTATTTAATAATAGTATCGATCAAACAAATCATCATCCAACAAGTGGTGGTAGTATTGTGCATGATGGCAGGCCGCGATCATCTTGCGGTACATCACGATTACCTGGAATAAAGTATTGATGGAGTTTAACATTTAATTATTTAATTTTCTTCTTATTATTTTTTTTTTTTTTGATTAATTTATTGTAGCGTATATCCATCGGCTCATGATAATACAATACAAATACCAATTGGAAGTAATACAGGTTCATTGCCTGATTTAACGTCTGTACATTTTCCATCACCATTAAATAATCCCCTTGAAGCAGAACCAGATCATTCAAATAGTCCGTTTAGTTCGGTAATTTATTTACATTTTTTACTACACACAATACTATTATATATATTTTAATCTGATTAAATTTTCTATTATAAATCCTTAGAGTCCTGTAACTGCTTCACCATCAACGTTATCACCGACATCGATGACAGCACGAAATCATCAGAATACAACAACAAGTATATACCAATTTTCACCTGCCCATTCACCGGGTGGCGGTGGTACGGATAATTCAGGTGGTGGTACCGTCAATAGTAATAGCAGTGGCATTAGTGATAATAATACTTTTAGTCCTACTCACACACAGCAACAGCATAGTACTAGTCAGGTAAATAAATGGATTATATGGGCTTTAATATCTATTTCTTCAATAATCCCAAGCATCACAAGTATTTGTTTGTTAGGAGGCTATTTATACATTTTTTTTTTTTATCATTTTTATGTTAAAAAATAGATTTTGCTTTTCTTTTTCTTTTACATTTTCATTTTTTTTTTTTTGTTTTATAATAATTTTAAATCATGACTCATTATTTTTTAATTAAATTTCATTTAATTTTATTTAATTATTATTTTCATTTCTTTATTATTTACTTATTATTTTTACAGCATTTTTTATCTGTTCCCGGTAGCAATAGGTATCCACATATGAATAAGGTATATTTTTTTTTTTTTATAATTTATAATTTAAACTTTTTTTTATTTTATTTTCTTTTATTTGTATTATTCTATTTTTTTTTAATTTTACTTTAATTGTAATTAATTAACGCAACAAACACAAAGCCATAAACATAAAATATACTGCTGTTTGCTATTATTATTATTTTTTTTTTTTTTGTTTATTAATTTTTAAATAATAAAACTTTATTTTAATTTCTTCTCAATAGGGAATAACATTAGATAACTCATATCAAACAACGCAAGGTGTTAATAATGGACAACAGCAGCAGCAACAAAGTTTTGTTGGTTCATCGCCAAATCATCATCAGCAACAGCAACAGGTAGGTGGAATACCGATAACTGGTAACTACCAACAGCAGCAACAGCAACAGAATCGACATCATAGCCCACCAAATAATATTTTACATGGTTCACATGGAAATTTAACAAATATAGGACCGGTAAATTTATTTATTAATCTAAAAATAAATTTAATTAAATAATTAATTTTTTTTTATTCATTTTAGATGCCATCATCATTAACGGGTTATAGAAGTCCGCAATGTAGACCTAGTCCTGGCTCAAGTCCTGGTTTAATATCATCAATACATAATAGCGGTAATGATTCAAATCCAAGTGCACCATGTAGTCCAGCACCACCAACACTAGGAAATAATGGGTAAATACTAATGAAAAAAAAAAAAATAAAAATAATAAATAAATTTTATTAATTAATTAATCACGAAATAATTTTAGGCAAAATTTTGATTTACATACGAGTGATGGTTATTATATAAATCAAGCGATGCAACATTTTGAAACATTTTCATTGGTAAGTTATTTATACAACTAATTAATTAATTAATTAATTAATTTAAAAAAAAAAAAAAAAACAAAAATTATTTGTGTTTTCTTTTGTTTTTCTTATATATTTTGCTCACACCTACCTACTACTAACAATCAAAATTATTAAAACAAAAAACAATTTTTCTAACAAAAATCATAATTCTGATTAACAACCTGCTAAAAAATTTTTTATAAAAATCTACTTCAAAAATAATAAAAAAAAAAAAAACAAAATTAATTTATAAATTATGATTATACATAAATAAAAAATTAATAATTTATAAATTTTAATAGCAGGGTGTGGTGAGTAAAATAATTTTAATTTATTAAAAATTAAATTTTCTTCTTGAAATGATAAAATTATTTCACTGATTAAAAAAAAAAAAAATAATAAAAATTTAAAATTATTTTCTTTCTTTTTCTTGCTGCATTTTTAATTCAAAAAAAAAAAAAATAAATTAATTAATTAATTAATTGATTTTTGTTGTTTCTACTTTGTTATTTGTCGTGTTGTACCAAAAAAAAAAAAAAAAATAAAACAATAAAATTACAAATGAAATTTACATAAAAAATAAATAATTAAATAAAAAGGATTGGGCGGCACTTGTACAAAATTTGGTTGAATCCGGTTGTACATGGACAGCACAAGTTCAGGTTTTAAATTAATATGAAATTTCTTTATTTCTTAGAAATTTTGGTTTTCTTATTATTTGTTTTTTTTTATGAATTTTCTAGAAAATTTTATTTATTTACTTCTTTTTTTTTTAAATTTAATTCTTACTTAATTTTTTTTTTATTCTACCTCTTTTTTAATTCATTCATTCATTAATTAATTAATTAATAAATAAATTTTCTTTAGAATTTTTTTTGTTTTTCCTTTTTAATTTCTTTTTGTTGCTTTCACCAAATTTTGTTTTTCGTTTTTTAATTTAATTTGTACAAATTTGTAATTTTATGGTTTCGTTTTTTTTTTTTTTTTTTAAATCGTTGCTGTTGTTGTTGTTGTTTTTGGTGCTCTAGTAATTAGTTTTGTTTCTTTTTTCTTTTATTAATTAATTAATTAATTTATTTATTTAAAAAAAAAACAAAAAATTTCATTACTTTTAGGTTGACAATGGTGATTATATGCCGAATTCACCGAATACACAAACCTTTTCTCAGGTACAATTTATTCACCACAAAATATTTTATTCATTCACAATTCAATAAATGTTTTTTTTTTTTTCTGTTTTAGTTTGATGATGCATCGTTTGTTCATTTAAATTCAACAAACTTGGATGGACAACAGCAGCAGCAGCAGCAGCAACAACAACAGCAGCAGCAGCAGCAACAACAACGACAGCAACAACAACAAACAAATAATTTAAATTCATTACATAATTCACAACAAAATATAAATAATTTAGTTAATACAAATTTAAATTTATCAAATACAAATTTAGTTAATTCATTAAATTTAAATGATTCAAATCAAAATTTAACAAATCAACAACAACAGCAGCGGCAACAACAAAATAATTTAAATTCAACACAACAACAACAGCAACAGTCTCAATTAAATAATATAAATAATTCACAAACACCTAATACACCGACAAATATACCAGAAATTATTTTTACTGGTAAGATAAATCTTTTTTTTTTCGTATGTGGTGTGATTATAAAGCGATGCTTTATCAACGTTTTATAGTCAATAAAACCATAACGATTATTTATTTAAATATGTTTTGTGATTAAACTAATTTTCCTTCTATTTTTATTTCGTAAAAGATTTTTCAATACAAGGATCAGGTGATTTAAAAGACTTTTACAATGACCCATTACGTTCAATTGATTTAGAATTAGGAACAATGGATTATGCAGGCTTTCAAATGTTATCAGATCCATCGAATGCAACAATGATAGCTGATCCAACAATTGAGGATAGTTTTAGGCAGGATTTACATTGAATTATTAATTAATTTAATTTTAATTTTAATTTTAAATAAAGAAAAAAAAAAAAAAAAAATTTTTATTATAAATATAGACGTAGAAGAAAATATTTTTTTATATAAAATTAAAAAGAAAATAAAAAGGAAAAATTCTTAATGTAAAAAATGTTGTTCTCTAAAAGAAATGATTTCATTTTTTATTTTTATTAATTATAATTATTATTATTACATTAATTAATTAAATCCGAAAATATCTATTTGTTATGTTTTTATAAAATAATTTTGTTTCTTGTTTTTTTTTTTTTTTTGTTCATTAAATATTTCTATAAATGTGCTAATTATTAATTAATTAATTGTTATAATTTGTGTTTTTTTAATTTTAATTTCTTAATTTTTCTTTAATTAAATTTTTATGTACACAAAAACAATTATTTTTTATAAAAGGATATAAACGAAAGAAAGAAAGAAAAAAAAATTAATTTTTAAGTCATTTTTGTCTTTTTATTTATTTATTATTATTTTTTTTTTTTTTGTGGAGAAAATTTATTACTTAGTTAGTTACAAGAGAGTTTTGTATTATAAAAACAAGAAAAAAAAAATAATTAAAATAAATAAAATAATAATTAAAAGAAAATTGATAACGATAAACAAATTTCTTTTAAATAATTGTATAAAAAAAATAAAATAAAATAAAAAAAAATAGAAAAAATAAATTAAAAAATCATTGTAAAGAATTTGTTTTTATAATTTAATTAATTAATTAATTAACAAAAAAAAAAAAAATAATAGAAATCATCTGAATGTGTTTTGTGTTAATTTTCTTCTTTTTTTTTTTTGTAATTTAATTACATATCATAAATAAGTTTTTTTTTTTTTATTATTATTAATTACAAATTATTTATTTTTATTGTTTTTTTTTATTAATTTTTTTTTTTCAACATAATTTAACCAAACAAAAACTGTTAAACTGTTAAAAATAGTAGAAAACTTTTTTTCTTTATTTTTCGTATCACAAATACTTAATTACTTACATTAAAAAAAAAAGAAAAAAGGTTTAAAGCAACAACAATAAAAGAAATTAATTAATTAATTGGATAAAGTAAAAACATTTTTTATGATAAGAATAGATTTATTCCAAATATTTTTTTTCAAATTATAATTAAATTAAATTATTAAGAATTTTATTTACAAAAAGAAAAAAGCAAATAAATATGACAATGACAAAACAATAATTTGCATTTATTATTATTTTATTATTATTATTATTATTAATTAATTAGTTATTCAATAATGCGAAAACACATGACTATTTTTCAATGAAATCTAACAAAAAAATGTTTACTTTAAATTCGCCGCTATTTATTTTGTTACACTCCGAACATTCTGGATTAAAAGTTAAAATCACAAAAAAAAAAGTAAAAAAAAAAAAAAAACATTTTAATTACTTACATGACTTAATTATAACCGTTAAGCTACTTGCATATCCTTATTGTGTACCTGTCATCCAACTTAATCATTATTATTGCGCAAGAATATGCAAAAAATTGAAATAAAACAAAAAAGAAAATTTTCTTTTTATTTTTTTTTAAAGCAATAAAAATCCAATCAACCAAAAACAAACATTTTATTAACAAAATAATTAAAAATAAACTGAAATGACGTATAGAAATATTTATTGATTAATTAATTGTGATTACGTTATTTATTTTTATTTAATTCATTTTTATAGTTGTTTTTTGATTAAAAATTTGTATGTTTATAACCAAAGATTCGGTTAGTTCATCAACAAAGATTGCATTAGATACAGGATGAATATTATTTTCAATAAACATTTCAAAGGCAGTAAAGTTACTTAAATCAATTTTAAATTAATTATTTTCATTCATTTTTTATTTATTAATTAATTTTGTTTTTCTTAATTAATGTGCAAAAGAAGAAAAGAAAAAAAAAAAAACCGTATATATGTCATTTTCGAAAATAGAAAAAATCACGTAAACGTATTTTGTTTTTAGAAAATTTATTTGTGTTGTCATGACAGCAAAAAACACACGTGTTAAAAATACTTTTGCCGATGTTAGGTTTTTTAATTATTTTAATTTTTTTCTTGTGCAATTTAAAATACGATAATCTTTTAATACCTAGAAATTTACTTCTTTTTTTTTTTTTTTAATTTAATTTATTAAAATCAGTCTCAGAACCAACCGCCGCGCCATGATTGTTTTAAATAATGAAAAAAAAAGAAAAACAATAATTCTAATTAAAAATTTATTATTTCTTTATTAAAACATAACATAAAAACGCATTTAAATTATAAATAAATGCTGCATAAATAATGTTTATCCCCAACTGTTTTATAAAATAAGAAAATTATTATCGAAATATAAGCGAATTAAATACGCTTAAGACTAGCTGAGTATGTAAATGTAAAAAAAAAAAGAAAAAAGAAAAAGAAAAATTATCCCATTAATTAAACCGAACAAAAAGACATGAATTAAATGTATGTACATAAAATATTACTTTAATAAAATAATTAAAATAGCTAAATAAAAGCCCTTCTTCTCTCATTAATTATAACAAAAAAACTAAGAATTTTTACTACAATGTTGCCAAATGGTTCAAATGATTATATTTAATTAATTTCTCTTTATTTTCTATTTCGTTTTTTTTTTTATTTTTTTACTAATTAAATTACTTAAATATAAAAAAAACAATCATATTGTTGTTCAAATTTTTATTATTAAACAAAATTAAATTAATTAAAGTCGCAAAGAAAACATTTTTTTTTTTTTCAATTTTTGGATAATTAATTAAAAAAGAAAGAAAAACACAATTATTCGGCCAAATTATTAATTTAAGAACAGTAAATAATATTAATAATAATAATAATAAAAATAATAATAATAATGAATAAAATTAGATAATTAATAAAGAGAAATTCTGTACATTTTTAGTAATAATTAGTGTTAAAAGGATTCCATGCATCACAAATGTAATTTATGGAAATTTCTAATTAAATTAATTTTCCCAAAAAAAAAAAAAAAAAAAAAATTAATTAAATTTTAAATGAACAACAGTACCCACGGTACGTAAATATATTAAAATCAACCTTATAAAATAATTAAAACTATTCTTATACAAAAATTTCCCTTAATTTCATTTATTCTAATAAAAAAAAAAAAAAGTCTCTTTCCATTGCTTATCCAGCTGAAAAATCTTCACAAAAATAAAGAAAGAAAAAAAAATCTAAATGTTTATAATTAAGTGATCAAAAAAAAAAACGTAATTAAATCCATAAAATGTAAACAGGTTGATTATTCGCTTATTATAATAATTATAAGTAATAATAAAACATTAAGCAAGCATCTAAAAATCAGGGGGGATAGGTGAAAATTTTAATTAAAATTATAATTAAAAAAAAAAAAATAAAAAAGTGAAAGTTAATAAAAAATTAAAAAAAAAAAACTAATTATGATAAAAGTGCCATCTACATTTATGTTGGATAAAAGTAAAATTAATTAATTAATAACTATTTTAAGTGGCTAGAGATGACTGGTTCAGAAGTCATACAAATCATAAAATACTTAAAATCCATTACATGATAATTCTCTAATTAATTAAATATATTATCACTTAGTGTTATTAAAACCCGTCCAAAAAAGAAAAGAAACATTTTTAAGTTGTTGTTGTTGTTGTTTGTACTTAAGTTAGTTTTTTTTTTAATTTTTTTTAATTAATTAATTAATTTATTAATTTTGTATAATTAATTATTAAATTCCCATAATATAATAACATTTCTAGTCACTTTAAATTTGTTTATATTATTTATGAAAATTGTTATACCATGTAACGTGATGGGAATAAGTAAGTCAAATAATTTATGATTTTCTATTAAATTTTATAAAAACAATGAATCAGTCAGTTTAATTAAGGGTTAAAAACAAAAAAAAAATGGTGCATCATTTTAATTTAATTAACATTATAACAAACATTTTATGACAAGAATGAAGAGGTAAATAAAGAATTAATAATAATATTAGTCAATTATTAAATAAATAAAGGAAAACAAAAAAAAAAATAATAATAATAATGGGTGAACATGAAGATGTAATGAAATTAAAATAGAAAACAAATTTATTAATTTAATTAAAAATAAAAGAAAAGTTAAAACATTTAATAAACATTGTTGTAGTATTTTTTAAGAATTAAATAATATTAATTTTAAGTTTACCTATTAGTTTTGTAATTAAATATAAATATAACAAAAAAAAAAAAATAATAATAATAATAATAATGATAATGAAAAATGATACAGAAGAATAATAATTAATTAATTAATTATTTAATTAAAAAAAAAAAACGAAAAATTAAATATATATTATAAATAAAATTAAAATTAAATACTATAATTATAAATTGTCTTTTTTTTTCTTTCATTCTTTCTTACGTTCTCTGACTTTCTTTTACACTAATTTTAATTATAAATAAATTAATTCTAAACAAAACTGTTTAATCGCGATGTTTATTAATTGTTTTTTTTTTTTTGTTTATGTAAATCTATTTCGAATGCAAATGATGTGATTTTAATTATTATTATTTTGAATAATATAAGATTAATTAAATTAATTAATTAAATTAATAAAAAATGAATTCCTTCAATAAACGTTAAAAATAAATAATTGTATAATCAAAATTTAATTAATTCTTTTCTACTTACAAAAATTTTTAATAAAAAAATAATTATTTATTAATATAAATAAAAAAAAAAAGCTAATTAAAAAAAGAAAAAACCTTTTTTTTTTTTTTTTGATGAACGCACAAATTAATTAAAATACATTTTTTAATTTAATTAAATCTTTATAAAATAAATAAATAAATGTAGTTAATAAAAGTGAATTCGTTTTATAGCAAAAATAAAAAAAAAAAAAAACTTTCAATAATTAATTAATAAAGTCCATTTTTAGTCAAATATTTCAATAATAAAATTAATGCAAATTAAATAAATGTCAGCCATTTTTTATAATTCAAATTTAAATAAAACAAACAGAAAAATTATTAAAATAGTTCTCTTCAATATGGCGGCTGCAAATTAAAAAATTTTAAAACAATTTCCGTAATATTTTTTTATTTTTTTTTTTATCTATCATAATAAATGTGTAGAGAGAAAAGATAAAGAAATTTCTGTTTAATGTGTGGATAAAATGGAATTTATCAGTTTTTTTGTCAATATAGATCCATGTGTTACCTAAACCATGCTTAAATGTTTTTTGTTTCCTTTTTTTAATTCAACAAAATGTTTTTCAATAAAAAAAAAATTATCTCCGTTTGCAGCAGTAAGTCACATGTATGAATAAAAAAAAAAGCAATTAATTAAAAATAAAAAATAAAAAAAAAACCTTAAAAAATAAATTATGTAAAGATTTAAATGCCATTGAAGCCTATTTACGTTTTATGTAAAAAAAAAAGAAAAAAGATGTTAAAAATCCTTAAATGTTTAAATATTAAATAAATAATAAAAACAATTCTTATAATTAATTTTATTAATTAAAAACTATAAACTAGGAAGCACATTTTTCAATATATTAACAAAATTAATTTTAATAACAAAAAATGAAATGAACCGAATGAAGAAAGAAAGAAAGAATTAATTAAGTAAATAACATTCAGCACAAATTAATTACATTTTAAAAATTAAAACAAAAAAAAAAAAAAAAAATTAGTTAAAAAGAATTTAATTGTAATTTTAGTTAATAATAAAAGAAAAGAAACGGGTGAGGCGTGGGTATAAAAATAAATTAATTATTATTTTTTTCTGTTGACGATTTAGAAATTAATTGATTAATTAATTTAAAAAAATTGAAGAAATTTAGATAAATACAATTTAAAAAAAAAAAAAAACCAAAAAACATAATTTTAATTTTTTTTATCATCTTTAAAATTAATTAAAAATTAATTTAATTAAAAGAAAAATGGAAAAATCTGTGAGTTTTGTCACATTATTTAAAAAAAAAAAATTAATTAATTAATGACATTCACTGTACTAATGTCGAATAAAAGAAGAAGAAAAAAAAAAAAAAAAAAAACAAAAGAAAAGAAATAAAAGAAGAAAACAAAATAAAACTTTAAAATTAAATTAAATTTTCCTGGTTTTTATTATTGTGTAATTAGAAAGGTAGGAGATAGGAGTAACAAACAGGTAAGTGGAAATAAGAAAAAATAAAATTCTTTATTTAGATTTTTTTATGTTTTTTTTAAATTTTTTAATTATTTTATTTTATTTATTCATATAAAAGGCACAAAATAAAGCATACAAGTATAATAATTGGTACAAAACCATAAAGATTAGTTTGTGAATTAATTTAAATTAAACCGCCCATGGCAAAGTGTATTTTAATTTAATTTTTTTTTTCTAAACCAATCAAATACACTTATCGTGATAATTTATCGTTTTTTTTATTCTGATTATTTCTCCAATTGTTTATTGGTGCTTGTGGGCTTTTAAATATTAATAAAAATAAAACATTTTTTTGTTTGTTTGTTTGTTTGTTTGACTGTTAATTTTGTGATGTAAATTAATGTCCTAATTAAATGAATTAAATTAAAATTTTATCTTAATTTTTTATAAAGTAAATAAACAAAATTCCAAAGTAAAAAATTTGTAAAAAAAAAAGTAAGTAATTTATCTAATTTAATTAAATAATTAATAATTTTTGTTTTTTTTTTTAATTTAATTTAATTTAATTCATTATTGATCAACAGCAACAGTTTGTTTACATATAACAAATGAATTACATTTTGTTGTCGTTTAATTAATTAAATATTGCTTTTGTTAATCTTATTAAAAAAAAAAAAAAAATATTACAATAAATCAATAGAAATTTATTGTTAATTTAATTTTTCTTCTTTTTTTTTTTTAATTTAAATTACTATTAGCACCGTTTTAAAAAAAAAAAAATTTAATTTTTTTTTTTTTTTTTATCATCTTTATTATCACCTTATCTCAATTTTTTGTTTGTTTTATTATATCCGCTTTGAGGTTAGTATTGTTATTGTTTTACCTTTATTTATTTTTTTCTTTAAGGAATGTAAATTAATAACTTTATTATTTATGTATTGGGTGTGTTAATTTAATATGTTTTTTTTTTTTTTATGTATTTATGTAGAGTATGTGTGTTAACTTAAAAATAGTATTTTTTTTTTTTTTTTTTTTATATATATAAAAATATGTAGTGTAAAAATTTTATTCAATTTTATTTTTTCGATGGTGTACCATTTTCCGTTTGCAAATAGAATTTGTGTGATTTTGTGTCACGTGTATGTTGAAATGGTCCCTTTTCCATTTGAGCGGCTGGACATGGACCGTCATGTACACGCACATATTCCCGTTTATACATGCTCGGCGTAGTTGTTGCACTGCCATCGCCTAAACTAATACTAGACATGTTTGATGTACGTCGTGTTGTCACTTTTTCAATTCGGTGACTATTATTACCGCTGAAGTCACCGTAACTACGGGATTCCGATTTACCAAAGAAATCACCACCGATCGTTAGATTGTCACGACGCACAACCCGTGTCGGTTGTTCAACTGTATAAGAATTGGAAGACCAGCCATGTCCACGAACGTCAGACTCCTTACCCTTTCGGTGCAATGAGCTGTAACTTTTTCTATCGGTTGCTGATGTGGTGGAATACATGCCTTGATCATGTAAATTCGAAATACTTTTACGTTGAATAGCACCAGTGGCACTTAAACTGGTTGAGTGAAGTTGCTCGGTCGATGTCGCCATGCCTTTACGATGTAGCACCGAGTTAGAGACATCAGCCGATGACGTTATAATATTTCGTCTGTGATGCTGATTTTGTTGATTGCTAATGTCGCTTGATGAGGCTACATAATTTCTTTGAGATCCAATTGTTCTTTGTTCAGTAACATTTGTTGATGAATATTGTTGATGATGATCTGTGTGATGCTGATCTGTATGATGATGACTTGTTGATGAAGTAACATTGCGTGACATATTATCACTGGTTATTGTACCGCCACCGGTTTCCGTTGAGCGAAGGTTCAATTTTTGATTGATTACATCTGATTGTCGGGCAGCTAATCGGGAATTTGTTGATACTGTGTCATGATTTGTTATATTATTCGTGCCATTGTTTTGATTCAAAATATCCGTTGTACGTAAATTAACATTTCGTTGATTATTATTATTATTATTATTTACAATTGTGGTCGATGATGTCGTCGATGAAATTGTATTTTGATTTAAGATGTCTGTATGGCGATGGTTAACATTATTAATTGTGTTTGTCGTTGAACTAATTGTACTTTGATTGTTATTTATATTGTTATGTACGTTATTTAATTGATTGTTAACAATGTTCTTACGCTCAACAATACTCGAGTTTGTTACATTTTTATTATTTATATTATTATTATTATTAATATTATTTGTTGTTGATGATGCTGTTGACGATGTTAATCTATCATGTTTTGTATGTTGTTCAGAATTAATAATGTTCTTTTCATTGACAATATGTTTTTCATTAATAACATTCGTTGTTGATGAATGCTTGTTGACCTCATTTACTTGATTAACAACATTCTTACGATTAATTACATTTGTTTGTGATGCTGATTGTACAACTTCCTCATGTGTACGAACTTGACCATCTTTCACAATTGTGATTACTTCTCTTTCAGCGGGACCTGCTGGTTTTCTATCACTAGCCAATACCGTTGTCACTTTCTTAGTTGTAACAACTATTGTACCATCTGCTAAAGTCTTTTTACTCTCTGTGTTATCAGTTACGGTTTTTGTGTCTTTCACAATATTTTGATTTGTCTTTCTGGTTACAGTATTATAATTCATTTGACTTGTCGTTTTCATTATGGATGTGTCATCGCCTAGTGAAAAGTTTGATTCCATATGATTTCGACGATTGACTACAGCTTTAGTTGGTGTTGGTCCTTCTGGTCCCTTTTTCGTTGTCTTTTGGAATGTTGTTGATGAAGTGGTTTTTGTTTCCATTGTTCCATTCGTAATTGTTAAATTGTCTTTTGGTCTCTTTTGTGTTGGACGCTCACTTGGACGATAACCAGGTTTTTCCGGTTTCTCAAAGTCACCCTCCATGTGAAGATTATCTTTTTGACGAATTGGTGTTCGACGTTCCGGAGTTTGACGAGGTGATTTCTCTTGGGGACGATCGAAATCTCCTTCTAATTTCAAATTGTCTTCAGGCTTCTTAGGAATTGGACGATCAGATGTCTGGAATTTTGGTTTATCAGGTGTATAGAAATCTCCTTCCACTTTAAGATTATCTTTAGGTTTTGTTTGTTTTGGTATTTCAGCTGGTTTATATTTTGGTTTATCTGGACGTTCGATATCACCTGCTGGTTTCAAATTATCTTCATGTCTTATTGGTTTACGACGTTCTCCAGGTCCAATAGGAGATTCTTGTGTGGGACGTACAAAATCACCTTCTAGACGAAGATTATCTGGATGCTTTACGACTTCAACACGTTCTCCACGTATAACAGTAAAGTCATCTCTGCGTTGATGGTTTTCAAAGTTACCTTCTAATTTCAAATTATCTTCTCGTTTGATAACAGTAACTTTTTCTGCACGCATTGTTCTATATTCATCAGAAGATCGTGTGTCGACAAATTTACCAGTAATTTTCAAATTATCCTCATGGCGTACAACATCAGCTCGTTCACCTTTAGTAACAACATAATCATTTTTACTGTGCATATCAACAAAATCACCTGTTATTTTAATATTATCATCTCTTCTAATAGCATGGGACTTTTCTGTTGTAACACTTGAATAGTCATTCCGTTTCGTCATATCAATTTTTCCTTCTGGACGTAAATTATCTTCCGGCTTAATTTGTTTCGGTCTCTCTCCCGGCCGAAAAGCAATTTTATCTGGACGATCAAAATCACCTTCTGGCTTAAGATTATCCTCAGGTTTTTTAGCTGTTGGTCGCTCAGCTGGTCTAAAGCCTGGTTTTTCAGGTGTGTAGAATTCTCCTTCGGGCCTTAGATTGTCTTCATGCCTGACTTGTGTAGGTCTATCAGCAGGACGATACCCTGGTTTATCTGGGCGTTCAAAGTCACCTTCTGGCCTTAAATTGTCTTCTGGTCGCACTTGTTTTGGTCTTTCACCTGGGCGATATTTTGGTTTATCTGGACGATCAAAATCGCCTTCTGATTTAAGATTGTCCTCAGGTTTTTTAGCTGTTGGGCGTTCTGCGGGCCTAAAGCCTGGTTTTTCTGGTGTGTAGAATTCTCCTTCGGGCCTTAGATTGTCTTCATGCCTGACTTGTGTAGGTCTATCAGCAGGACGATACCCTGGTTTATCTGGACGATCAAAGTCACCTTCTGGTCTTAAATTGTCTTCTGGTCGTATTTGTTTTGGTCTTTCACCAGGGCGATATTTAGGTTTATCTGGACGATCAAAATCGCCTTCTGATTTAAGATTGTCCTCAGGTTTCTTAGCTGTTGGTCGCTCAGCTGGTCTAAAGCCTGGTTTTTCTGGTGTGTAGAATTCTCCTTCGGGCCTTAGATTGTCTTCATGCCTGACTTGTGTAGGTCTATCAGCAGGACGATATCCTGGTTTATCTGGACGATCAAAGTCACCCTCTGGTCTTAAATTGTCTTCTGGTCGTATTTGTTTTGGTCTTTCACCAGGGCGATATTTTGGTTTATCTGGACGATCAAAATCGCCTTCTGATTTAAGATTGTCCTCAGGTTTCTTAGCTGTTGGACGCTCTGCAGGTCTGAATCCTTGTTTTTCTGGTGTGTAGAATTCTCCTTCGGGCCTTAGATTGTCTTCATGCCTGACTTGTGTAGGTCTATCAGCAGGACGATATCCTGGTTTATCTGGACGATCAAAGTCACCCTCTGGTCTTAAATTGTCTTCTGGTCGTATTTGTTTTGGTCTTTCACCAGGGCGATATTTAGGTTTATCTGGACGATCAAAATCGCCTTCTGATTTAAGATTGTCCTCAGGTTTCTTAGCTGTTGGACGCTCTGCAGGTCTGAATCCTTGTTTTTCTGGTGTGTAGAATTCTCCTTCGGGCCTTAGATTGTCTTCATGCCTGACTTGTGTAGGTCTATCAGCAGGACGATACCCTGGTTTATCTGGACGATCGAATTCACCTTCTGGACGTAAATTATCTTCTGGACGAACTTGTTTTGGTCTCTCACTTGGTCGATATCCTGGCTTATCTGGACGATCGAATTCACCTTCGGGACGCAAATTATCCTCATGTCTAATTGGAGTTCTCTTTTCAGAAGGACCCATTGGCACATGGGATGGTCTTTCAAAGTCGCCCTCAGGACGAAGATTGTCCTCAGGTTTCTTAGCTGTTGGACGCTCTGCAGGTCTGAATCCTTGTTTTTCTGGTGTATAGAATTCACCTTCTGGCTTAAGATTATCTTCGTGTCTTACTTGTTTTGGTCTCTCAGCTGGACGATATCCTGGTTTATCAGGACGATCGAATTCACCTTCTGGACGTAAATTATCTTCTGGACGAACTTGTTTCGGTCTCTCACTTGGTCGATATCCTGGCTTATCTGGACGATCGAATTCACCTTCGGGACGCAAATTATCCTCATGTCTAATTGGAGTTCTCTTTTCGGAAGGACCCATTGGCACATGGGATGGTCTTTCAAAGTCGCCCTCAGGACGAAGATTGTCCTCAGGTTTCTTAGCTGTTGGACGCTCTGCAGGTCTGAATCCTTGTTTTTCTGGTGTATAGAATTCACCTTCTGGCTTAAGATTGTCCTCGTGTCTTACTTGTTTTGGTCTCTCAGCTGGACGATATCCTGGTTTATCAGGACGATCGAATTCACCTTCTGGACGTAAATTATCTTCTGGACGAACTTGTTTCGGTCTCTCACTTGGTCGATATCCTGGCTTATCTGGACGATCGAATTCACCTTCGGGGCGCAAATTATCCTCATGTCTAATTGGTGATCTCTTTTCGGAAGGACCCATTGGCACATGGGATGGTCTTTCAAAGTCGCCCTCAGGACGGAGATTGTCCTCAGGTTTCTTAGCTGTTGGACGCTCTGCAGGTCTGAATCCTTGTTTTTCTGGTGTATAGAATTCACCTTCTGGCTTAAGATTGTCCTCGTGTCTTACTTGTTTTGGTCTCTCAGCTGGACGATATCCTGGTTTATCAGGACGATCGAATTCACCTTCTGGACGTAAATTATCTTCTGGACGAACTTGTTTCGGTCTCTCACTTGGTCGATATCCTGGCTTATCTGGACGATCGAATTCACCTTCGGGGCGCAAATTATCCTCATGTCTAATTGGTGATCTCTTTTCGGAAGGACCCATTGGCACATGGTATGGTCTTTCAAAGTCGCCCTCAGGACGGAGATTGTCCTCAGGTTTCTTAGCTGTTGGACGCTCTGCAGGTCTGAATCCTTGTTTTTCTGGTGTATAGAATTCACCTTCTGGCTTAAGATTGTCCTCGTGTCTTACTTGTTTTGGTCTTTCAGCTGGTCTGTATCCTGGTTTATCAGGACGATCGAATTCGCCTTCTGGACGTAAATTATCTTCTGGACGAACTTGTTTCGGTCTCTCACTTGGTCGATATCCTGGCTTATCTGGACGATCGAATTCACCTTCGGGACGCAAATTATCCTCATGTCTAATTAGAGTTCTCTTTTCAGAAGGACCCATTGGCACATGGGATGGTCTTTCAAAGTCGCCCTCAGGACGGAGATTGTCCTCAGGTTTCTTAGCTGTTGGACGCTCTGCAGGTCTGAATCCTTGTTTTTCTGGTGTATAGAATTCACCTTCTGGCTTAAGATTGTCCTCGTGTCTTACTTGTTTTGGTCTCTCAGCTGGACGATATCCTGGTTTATCAGGACGATCGAATTCACCTTCTGGACGTAAATTATCTTCTGGACGAACTTGTTTTGGTCTCTCACTTGGTCGATATCCTGGCTTATCTGGACGATCGAATTCACCTTCGGGGCGCAAATTATCCTCATGTCTAATTGGAGTTCTCTTTTCAGAAGGACCCATTGGCACATGGGATGGTCTTTCAAAGTCGCCCTCAGGATGGAGATTGTCCTCAGGTTTCTTAGCTGTTGGACGCTCTGCAGGTCTGAATCCTTGTTTTTCTGGTGTATAGAATTCACCTTCTGGCTTAAGATTGTCCTCGTGTCTTACTTGTTTTGGTCTCTCAGCTGGACGATATCCTGGTTTATCAGGACGATCAAAGTCACCTTCTGGACGTAAATTATCTTCTGGACGAACTTGTTTCGGTCTCTCACTTGGTCGATATCCTGGCTTATCTGGACGATCGAATTCACCTTCGGGGCGCAAATTATCCTCATGTCTAATTGGAGTTCTCTTTTCCGAAGGTCCCATTGGCACATGGGATGGTCTTTCAAAGTCGCCCTCAGGACGGAGATTGTCCTCAGGTTTCTTAGCTGTTGGACGCTCTGCAGGTCTGAATCCTTGTTTTTCTGGTGTATAGAATTCACCTTCTGGCTTAAGATTGTCCTCGTGTCTTACTTGTTTTGGTCTCTCAGCTGGACGATATCCTGGTTTATCAGGACGATCGAATTCACCTTCTGGACGTAAATTATCTTCTGGACGAACTTGTTTCGGTCTCTCACTTGGTCGATATCCTGGCTTATCTGGACGATCGAATTCACCTTCGGGACGCAAATTATCCTCATGTCTAATTGGACTTCTCTTTTCCGAAGGTCCCATTGGTACATGGGATGGTCTTTCAAAGTCACCCTCTGGACGAAGATTGTCCTCAGGTTTCTTAGCTGTTGGACGCTCTGCAGGTCTGAATCCTTGTTTTTCTGGTGTATAGAATTCACCTTCTGGCTTAAGATTGTCCTCGTGTCTTACTTGTTTTGGTCTCTCAGCTGGACGATATCCTGGTTTATCAGGACGATCGAATTCACCTTCTGGACGTAAATTATCTTCTGGACGAACTTGTTTCGGCCTCTCACTTGGTCGATATCCTGGCTTATCTGGACGATCGAATTCACCTTCGGGACGCAAATTATCCTCATGTCTAATTGGAGTTCTCTTTTCGGAAGGACCCATTGGCACATGGGATGGTCTTTCAAAGTCGCCCTCAGGACGGAGATTGTCCTCAGGTTTCTTAGCTGTTGGACGCTCTGCAGGTCTGAATCCTTGTTTTTCTGGTGTATAGAATTCACCTTCTGGCTTAAGATTGTCTTCGTGTCTTACTTGTTTTGGTCTCTCAGCTGGTCTGAATCCTGGTTTATCAGGACGATCGAATTCACCTTCTGGACGTAAATTATCTTCTGGACGAACTTGCTTTGGTCTCTCACTTGGGCGATATCCTGGCTTATCTGGACGATCGAATTCACCTTCGGGACGCAAATTATCCTCATGTCTAATTGGAGTTCTCTTTTCGGAAGGACCCATTGGCACATGGGATGGTCTTTCAAAGTCGCCCTCAGGACGGAGATTGTCCTCAGGTTTCTTAGCTGTTGGACGCTCTGCAGGTCTGAATCCTTGTTTTTCTGGTGTATAGAATTCACCTTCTGGCTTAAGATTGTCTTCGTGTCTTACTTGTTTTGGTCTCTCAGCTGGTCTGAATCCTGGTTTATCAGGACGATCGAATTCACCTTCTGGACGTAAATTATCTTCTGGGCGAACTTGCTTTGGTCTCTCACTTGGGCGATATCCTGGCTTCTCTGGACGATCGAATTCACCTTCAGGGCGAAGATTGTCTTCGGGTTTTATTTGTTTTGGTCGTTCGTAGATTTCATTTGTTTTTCTATATGCTTCATTTGTGGTTATAGAACGTGTTTCATCTGTTCTGGAATAGAATTTATCTTCATCATCTTTAGTCCAGGTTCGTTTTCTTGGTCTCTGATATACAACATCTTGATCAATATACTGTGATTGATTTGTTGTTAGGAAATCTATTTCTCCTCTTGATATTAAGTTGTCTTCTCGTTTTGTTGATATAACTGTTCGTTGAAAATGATCAGTGTGATCAATATACTCTGATTTCGATGTTGTTTCTGTTGTCATATCACCTTCGACTTTAGTCCATGTATTTCTTCTAATAGGTGAAACTCGTTCTGATGGCTCTCCCGTGTATTGCGATTTATTTGTGGTTATGTCTAAAAATTAAAACACAAATAAAATTAATTAAAATATGACTAGAACTTTATTCACATTTTGAACAAACCAATAAATTCACCACCAAGAACAATACTGTCATAATGTTTGACTATATCGGCTCGCTCGCCCTTAACAATTTGCATGATATTACGTTTTCCTGTAAATTCGCCTTCTGGCTTAAGATTATCCTCTGGTTTGAACTGTTTAGGTCTTTCAGCTGGACTGTAACCTGGTTTATCTGGGCGTTCAAAAGTCCCTTCTGGTCGCAGGTTATCTTCTGGTTTAAATTGCTTTGGTTTTTCACTAGGACGATAACCAGGTTTATCAGGTCGGTCAAATTCACCTTCTGGGCGTAAATTATCTTGTGGTTTAATCTGTGCTGGTCTTTCACTGGGCCTATAACCTGGTTTATCTGGACGATCGAATTCCCCTTCTGGCCGTAGATTGTCTTCAGGCTTAACTTGTTTTGGTCTCTCAGCTGGCTTATATCCTGGTTTATCTGGGCGGTCAAACTCTCCTTCAGGACGCAAATTATCTTCTGGACGAACTTGTTTCGGTCTTTCACTTGGGCGATATCCGGGCTTATCAGGACGATCAAATTCACCTTCAGGACGCAGATTATCTTCGGGTTTTATCTGTTTTGGCCGCTCTCCAGGACGATATCCTGGTTTATCAGGACGATCAAATTCACCTTCAGGCCTGAGGTTATCCTCTGGTTTTTTGCCTGTCAACCGTTCAGCTGGTTTGAATCCTTGTTTTTCAGGAGTATAAAAATCTCCCTCTGGTTTTAGATTATCTTCGTGGCGAACTTGTGTTGGTCTTTCAGCTGGTCTATAACCTGGCTTATCTGGACGGTCAAATTCACCTTCAGGACGTAAATTATCTTGTGGTTTAATTTGTGTTGGTCTTTCACTTGGTCGATAACCTGGTTTATCAGGACGATCGAATTCCCCTTCTGGTCGTAAATTATCTTCAGGCTTAACTTGTTTTGGTCTCTCTGCTGGTCTGTAACCTGGTTTATCTGGACGATCAAACTCTCCTTCAGGACGTAAATTGTCTTCTGGGCGAACTTGTTTCGGTCTTTCACTTGGTCGATATCCGGGTTTATCAGGACGATCAAATTCACCTTCAGGCCGCAGATTATCTTCAGGTTTTATCTGTGTTGGTCTTTCACTAGGTCTATAACCTGGCTTATCTGGACGGTCAAATTCACCTTCAGGTCGTAAATTATCTTGCGGTTTAATTTGTGTTGGTCTTTCACTAGGTCTATAACCAGGTTTATCAGGTCGATCAAATTCACCTTCAGGTCTTAAATTATCTTCATGCTTGATTTGCTTTGGTCTTTCAGCTGGACGATAACCTTGTTTATCTGGTCGATCGAATTCTCCTTCAGGCTTTAAATTATCTTCAGGCTTAATTTGTTTCGGCCTGTCCCCCGGACTGTAGCCCGGCTTATCGGGGCGTTCAAATTCACCTTCTGGCTTTAGATTATCCTGCGGTTTTTTCATTGGTGTTCGTATCAATGTGTAATCTTCAACTTTCTTGTCAACAAATTCCGTTGTATATGCAGTCATAATATTCGTTTGTTCATTTTTTTCTATGATTTGATGATCTTTCTCAACATCATGAGGGCATCTGTGCCGTCTGTAACAATTTAATACAAAAAAAAAATTAATAAAAACATAACATAATCTGTTCCTTTAACAACATTCAACAACAAAACGATTTAATAATTTATGGTGAAAGTAAATTTTGATTGAATACACAAACATGTGTCAAAGGCATTTATATTTTGTTTTCAACCGGTTTATGTTTTTTTCTGTTTTATTTTTAATAATTTGTAGCGAAAATGTTTCTGCTTGACTTTTACTTAATTTTCGTAAGAAATGTTATTCTGTGCTTTGAAAGTAATATGATGTCATCGTCGTGTGTTTGGTAAAACAGTGAAATTTCACATAAAACAGTATACGTTGCTGTTTAAGATTTATTTTTTCTTCTAGTCAATTATCATGAGAGTTTTATATTAATATTCGATGTGTTTAAATTGGTAAACAGGCAGACCATTCATTTATTCAGTGATTTTTATTGATGATTTAGTTTCTATTAATAAGTATTTAATAATATTTGCAATAAAAATGCATAATTACTTGTCGTTAACACATATTTTTTTTTTTTTGCTTGATATTAAATCAAATAAAATAACAAGAATTTTATCAATGCTACTAAAGATTATTTAATTTATTTTTATCTTAATTAATTATAAAAAATATTGGTATTATTATTTTTAGTCATGTGTGGTTTTTTCTTTGTATAAACTAAGCAATTTTCTAATCATTTAATTGATTTAGTTTATTATAAAAAAAATCGTATTTATACACACTGATATATTGTGGTTTTATATATATATATATATATATATGTGCTCTGCATACTTTTTTATTTATTTATTTGTAATTAAATTTTTATTAAATCAGCTTTTATATGATAAAAAAAAAAAGTTAATTGTTTTTATACATTTCATGTGTTACGAAAAAAAAAAACAACCCAATTGTTTAAATACAGTGAATAAAATAAAATTGTTTTTAAGTAATTTTAATAGATAATTGTGAATTTCTTAATGTAAAGGTGAAAAAGTGTAAAGGTGTTTTGTACTAATGTGTGAAATGTAATTTTCACTATAACATTACATGGTAATTAGTTTTAGTTTTAGTTTTTTTAACAGTACTCGTTAAATTTATAGCGAACGATTGCTTTAATTTAATTAGAAATATTTTTCACAATATTTGTTATAACGTTAATATCGAATAGTATTTACAAAAATCAATTCATTTGGGACGTTAGTAGTATTTCGAGTATCGATAATATTAATATCGAACTTCGATACTAACGGACAAAATCCAGTAACAAAAGTATCGATATAACGAAATGTAAATAACGTATTATCGATATGTCGATAGTATCGAGAGTATCGGTAATTTTAAGAGATGATATCGAAATATCGTAAAATGCTTCGATACTGGAAACCCTAAACGTTTGGTATTTAATAAATAAACTCTCTCTCGTGTGATTTTGATTTAATTTTCCCAAATAAAACATAAATATTCAAGGCATGAAAGAATTTTTATTTTATTTTCATTGTATTTACATTGGTCGATTGATGGTTTTTTCTGTTTAATGAAATTGTTTTCTTAAAGACAATTCATATTGTAATGGAGGTGGATATAACGTAAACAATGTATGTATGCCAAGTTGGTTATTTTTTTTCTTCTTCTTCTTCTTCTTCTTATTATTATAACTGTTTTATTATTTATTATTTATTATTTATTATAATAAAATCTCTGATATTAATGTGACAATGACTTGACTTTGAATTTAATTGAATTTAATTTAAATAACACAAAAATTAAGAAATATTATGTTAATTGACGTTAAATGAAATGATTTAATAATCAAAAAATTGATTAATTTCTTAAATATTAGAGTTTGGCTATTGTGTAAATTAAAACCATATGTGGTATGGGATAATCTATCAAGAATTATTTGCATTTGTTTATAATTTATTTAAGAGAATTTCGATTCGATATAATCGTTGATATAACTTGACATTTTGATATCTTACGCTCAAGTGGTGGCTTTATGCCATTAAATTTTTTTTCTTTTTTTTTTATTATTCTTAGTAATATGGAATGAATGACCGTTTATAAATGACATCATTTTTATATTAATAATAACAATAATATTATTATTATTATTATTATTTAATGCAAACAAACAAGCAAACAAGAAAACAAAAAAAAAAAAAAAACATAATTAATTCTGTTACATTTCTCTTATTCTTTTAATTTTAATCGTTTTTCATTTGCATACTATAATTATTAATAAAACTAATAAAAAAAAAAAAGAAGTTTTATTAATTAATACAGATTATCCATTAGTTACAGTTTTTAATACATATTTTTATGATTAATTTAATTAAAATTAACGACTTTATCTTGTTATTGCACAAATAATCCATTTGAATTTTTTTTTTTTCATTGAAAGTATATTATTGTGCATTGGGCTTGTTTATTCCATGTAAAATTAAAGTAAATAAATAAACTTTTTTATGTTTCCATTGAATTAACATATTTTTAAGCTTAATACAAATAATAATAATAAGTAAAAACGATTGATTGTGTTAATTCTTTGTGAATTAATATTATTCGCTTGTAATTTTAATTATGAATATTTTTCTTGTTTGTAATACGAGCGCCTGTTAACACAACAAATGTTAAATAAATTAATTAATTAAGTGTTACAAAATGAATGAAAGGTTTATTTAATTCGTGTTTTTTTTTTTTTTTTTGTAGAGAAAATATTTGGTTATTTGTGAGAAAATCTAGTTAAGCCATCATGATAGAAATATTTCTCTTGTAACAACTAGAATCATGCAAAAATTTTGGTGGATTTAGAAAATAATTCTTATCGTGTACGATGAAAAACTGTACAGTTAAAGATGGTTTGGTACACGATAGAAATTATTTCTAGTGTAACTACGTGTGGTTCGAGTAGCTCTAATTACAAAATATTTATCGTGAAAATTCGTGAATAATTTAAAAACTGAGAGGAAAAACAAAAAAAAAAAATTTTACAGACATTAAATAATCCGTTGTATTTGGCAACAGGTGTAAATAAAAATTTTAATAAATTTAGCTTAATTTTGTGTGTGTGTGTGTTTTTTTTTGTTTCATTTGTTTTTTGAATTAAATTTAAATCAAATTCTTGTTTTCGTCTATTAATTAGATTATTTGTTATCAGTACAGAAGTTCATTAGGTTAAAACTAAAGTGAATCACTGATCATTTACTTATTTCCAGTTTTTTTTTTTTTTTTTTAATATAAATAATAATAATATTATTTAAAAAAAAAAAAAAATCAATAGGTGTTAAGTGTATTAACACAATAAATATTAAATGAATAAATAAAATGAAATTTTCAAAGAGAAATTCAACTATAAATATAATTTTATTTACAAATAATAAGATGAGATCATTTTCCTTTCGTTGTTTTGTAATAAATTGAAGCAAATAACAAAATAATGTTTAATTCGATTAATTTTATTGCATTTTATAATAGTTTTATTTAATTTTTTTGCCTATTAATTTTATTATGAAATGAAAATGTTAAAATAGAAAAATGCATTCACTTTTTTCTCTCTAAACAACAATTTTAAAGTATTTATTTTTATTTTGTTTTTGTTTTTTAGTTAATTTTAAATTACTTAAGTATTATAATTAGAAATAAGTTAAAGTATAATTGAGTCATAACATTTGTGTGTTAGTTGTTTAGAATTACTGATTTTATTTTATTTTAATTATTTTTACTAAATTAGATCAAACAAAGTATGTTTCTTGTTTCCTTTCTGTTGTTTCACTATGTTTGCTGATTTTAAACGAAACATAAATTCTAATTATAATTAAGCAAGATTACAAGATATAATTAAGTAAATAAATAAATAAATATTTATATATATATTGAGAAATAACATTATGTGTTATAAAAAATTGAGTACAGACTGTGAAAAACTAATAACAAAAAAATGTCACCTACGTGATAATTTTTATTATTTTTTTGTTTTTGCTTAAATTTGACTTAACTTTACTTAGTTCGTTTATTTAGCTTTTCTTATTATTATTTTTTAAGTCTTTAAATAGATTTAAATATGAATTGTGTAGAAATGTACAAAATAAAACATGTTTTAATGCTTTGGTTTTGGTGTGTTGGCTTGGCTGGTTGCGGTTTTTGTTTTTTTTTATTTATTAAAATTTTTTAAGAAAGCTTTTATAAAACCTACAATCGGTTTTCATTTTTTTTTTTTTTTTTTTCGTTGTTTTATTATGGATTTATCATTATAAATAATAATAATAATAATAAAAAAAAAAATGTTATTACTATTTATGTATTTATAGAGAAAATGAAAATGAAAATAAAAATTAAAAATGCATTACGTAATGTAAAAGTTTCTTACTTACTGGCACTAGACAGATCTATATAAGAGAATTTAAGTCAAGACACATAACATGTATTTTGATAAATAATTTAATATAATTAAATTCATTAAACATGTTTTATGTAGACGACAGAAGAAGAAGGAGAAGAAGAAAACAATCTTCTATTTATGGTTTTTTTTTTTTTTTGTCATTCCATTTTGTTAAAGTAAAAGAATTTATTCAGTAAGAAATAACTGTGCGTTAAGTCTTGTAAATTTCTTGAAATAAAATCTTTTGTTCAAGTTTAATGGTAAAAATTCCTTCGTATACATTTTTGCGTTAATTAAGTCATTTTGTCTGTTATTCAATAAAAAAAAATAGAAAATATAAACTAAAAATCTTACCCGCAAGTACATATTTCACAAATGCATTGTTCTTTATGCGGTTTATGCGGTGTCGGTCCTTTATCATCTGGTCGTTTCGGTTTTTTTTTATCGTCATCTTTCGGTCCACCCGATTGTGGTCCTTTTTTCGTTACACTTCTATCATCAATAATTATTGTTGTATTATCAACAACATCCGTTGTACTTGTTATTGATGTACGCGAATCACGTACATCTTGCTATTTTTTGTATAAATAAACAAAAAAAAAAAATTTTCAATGATAGACATACTCGATTATAACCTAAGTTTTTAATTAGCTTTTATTCAATAGAATTTTTATAGTCATTAAACTAAATGAGCGGACGTTATTATTCATCATTCATAATAAAAAAAATTTATTTAAATAAATTGTTACGTCATTAAAAAAAAAAAAAAAATAATTAATGACCTTGTTTTGTGTCTCTACTATTATTTGTATTTAATTTTGATGACAATATACAACAAATCTTTAACGTAATTATTATTATTATTATTATTATTATTATTAATTACATACCAAATTAGTTGTTGTAAAATCCTGTTTATCAATTGTTTGTATATAACGATTATCAATATTTTGAATATCAGTTATATTATCGGTACGATCATAAATATTTGTTGTATTTTTAATATTTGTAACATCAGTTATATCGGTACGATTCTCTTGATAATCTTTTATATTTCTTATATTTGTTATATCATAATCTTCGGTTATATAATTTTTCTCAATTATTTTTGGTGGCCCTTCAACAATTTTCTCTAAAACATCAGTTTGTGTACGTTCATCAACCACTTTCCATGTATTTGTACTTGCATCATAAATCTGTTATAATATAATAAAGTAATAAAATTTATTTTAATAAAGTGAAGAAAATAATATGTATGTAATATTAAACTCCATTTAAATACTAACGACTAAGTTATGCATAAGAAAATATCACACCATATAAAGCAAAACGTAAAAGCAACTCTACAAAAAACTCTACATAAAATACAAACGCAAAAATATTGCATAATATCGTCGTCGTGTTTTCATTTTCAATTGACTTCAATTAAATAATTTAAAACTTAATTTATGAAGACAAAAAAAAGCACACACAAACCAAAGTTTGACTTTTACATTTGGGGCGTCACAGACTGTTGGTTGTGGTACTTGCTAATTCAAGGAAAAAACTTGAAATTCGCAAAGTGAATTAAATGTTACAGACTGTGATCAGTTTAATTAGCATATTGAAAAAGCATTGTTAATGTTCTTTCTTTAATCCTAAACATGGCTTTTGTTAAGGTCTTTTAGTCATGTATTAATTTGTTTTTTTTTTTTTTTTGTTCTGTGCATTATTATAATTTATTTGACATTGGAGAGCACAGAAATTAATTTTTCTTTTGCTGTTTCTCGTTCGTTTTTAATGAAAAAAAAAAAAAAAAAAAAAAAAAAAGAAAAAACACCCACAAAATATAATAAAAATAAATGGGAAAAAGTGGAATTAATAAGCACTACGCACAGTCAGAGAATATTATTAAGAAAAGTAATATGACGCCCAAGTATGCAAAATTAAAATTTGATTTAGTAATTTAAGTCAGTGGACTTAATTTATAAAATCCCACACAACACTCACTTAATTAAAATTAAATTGTTTATTCATGTACCTTGGTTATTTCGGTTGTTGTTGTTATATTAGCTAGATCTGGGTGATCCTTTTCAATTTCTTGTACAATCTCTGTTGGTACAAAGGCTTTTGCATCAACATATGATTGTTCATCGACAACTTTCCATATACCGGTTTTTGAATCGAATACTTTTGTTGTATATGTGGTCGTTGTCACATTCGTAAGATCATCCATAAACTCTGGTATTGTATCATGGACGGGATGTTTATCTTTTATAACTTTCTCATCGACAATGTTCCAACGGCCGGTCCGTTGATCATAAACTTTTTTTTTATAAATTGTCGTATAAGTTCCATCATTATCTTGACTCACGTAACGTACTACAGATGGTTTCTTTGTTTTTATTGTTTTCTCATCAACTTCACGCCATGTCTTTGTTTTCTCATCGAAGATCTGTTGTGACATTTTGTTTGTCGATGAGGACATAGCTGATGATGTTTTTGACATTGTGGTTGATGTGGTTGATGATTCGGTAATATCCTTTTGTGATTTATCCACATTTGTTGTTGAGGATCGCCGAACAGTATCAGTTGTTGATTGTGGTTTAACAACATCTCTGGTGTTTGGTGATGATGTTGATGGTGCTAATCTATCATTTGGATAATCAGACCTTTGACCAGGTGTTGTTGGACCTTGTTTGGGACTTTTATCGGTACTAAATTTTATATCGCGCTCATTTACAGTTGCTTCATCGATTATTGTCCACGTATTTGTTTTATCATCGTAAACTTTTGATGTGTAAGTAGTGGTCGTATCGGCTAAATTTTTAATTGACGATTCATGATCAGAAGATTCATGATGAATAAATCTAGTTGTTGAGTCCATGCCACTCGGTATTATTTTACCGGGTGTTTTTGGATCTCTTGGTCCTCCTGGTCCACTAGAACCTCTGGGACCGTTAGGACCATCAGATCCATGTGGAGTATTAGGGTCATTCGGCCCACGAGGTCCTTTGATTTGACCGTGACGACCGTCTGTGGTTGTAATATTACTCGATTTGTCTGATGTTATCATGTGTTGATTGTCTTGTCCTGAAGTAATTGATGTTGAACTGATTAAATTTGATTGAGCAAAATCAGTTACATCTGTTGCATTGCGAATCTCTTCAGTTGAGTACATAGTCGTAGACGATGATACTTGTGATGTTGATGATTGTTGTTTTGAAGTCGATGTTGTTGAAGATGATGACTTCATTGTGTTTGTTGAATCTACTAGTTGCTGTGACGATGACGAATTTATCGATGATGTATTTTGCATATTATTATTATTATTATTATTATTATTATTAATGTTATTAATATTGGTGATATTTGTATTATTTCTGTTACTAACATTATCACTGTATTGATCGTTAAATGTTATTTGTGATGACATTTGATTATTTTTGTTTTGGCCACGCTGCTGATTTCTATAGCCATGATCAATTGCCTGTATTGTGTGGACAATGTTATCATCGGTTTGTCCTAAATCTATCTGTTGTAATGTTATTGAATCAATAATATTTATATTCTTATCTAAGGCACGCATATTTTTTGAAACTTCATTACTCGTTACGAATTTATCATGTGCGTGATCGTAAACAACCTTTTCGGCATTATCATTTTTATATTCGATCGCTGGTGCGTCACCTTTCTGATGAAGAGCACGGTCGCTATTTAGTGTTGTCTTTTCGTATGTAGGTATAGCACCCGGTTTACCGGTATCGTATGCAGCATCTTGGTTTGCTAATTTATGTGAATACGTAACTTCTGATTCGATACCAGTTCCTGACTTTGCGGCAAAACTTTCTTCAGCATTTTTACTTTGACTTGAGCCCCATTCGCGAGACTGAGCATCAATAATCCTCTCTTTGCCATCAATAATTTCCACAGCATAACTTGATGATGAGGATTTTTGCTGACTAGATGACGTGGCAGAGCTGTGACTTGTCGTCTCACTAGTAAATGTTTGTCCTGGCCGTTGCACAATTGTCTGTTGCGTTGGTGTTGCTGTAACAGTTTTTGTCGTTACACCATTACCATTAGCACCGCCTCCATTATTTCTGTTATTTCTTTTATTCGCCCCCGGTTTCGGTGTTGTCTCATATGTAAATGTTCCATCCCAACTACTTTTATTTCTTTCAGATGTTGTACGATCTTGTTCTTTACTGGTTTCTTTTTGCAAAAAATCTGCAGTCATTTCACGATCTTTCTTTGTCGAAGAACTAACTTCAACGATTTGGGTTCCACCAAAGATAATATGCTCTTTACCAGGCGCCGGCTGATCCGATGGCGTTGTCACAATATATTGACCGCTAACACCGCCTAATGATGTTGTTGAACCACTTTGACCTAATCCACTGGTCACCATTTCTGTTATATTCACACCAGACAAAACAGATGCTTGGCTACCACTTTTCTCTACCGTTGTTGTCGCACTTTTGGAAGACGTTGATGTTGATGATGTTTTTGAAGTTTTCGTTGTTGTCGATGATGTTGATTGAGTAGTTTGTTTCTGGTCTTCCGCAGAAGACCGTTTATTCTTTTTTATCACCATTTTCTTATTTTCACTTTTTCTTCGATTTTATCGATTTATTAATTTCAATGTAGAGAATTAAACAAACAAATAAGAAAACACAAAAATCAATTAAATTTTCATTAACATAAGGCACTTTTCGTATTTTATTGATTGAAGAAAACAAAGTTTTATATCCAAGTTTGGCAAAAGAAAAAAAAAAAAATTTATTATTACCAAAAAAAGAAAAAAGAAAGAAAACTTTTATTTTTAGCACTGACAAAATTTTATTCTTTGAGGTGTGGACACTTTTTATTTTTTTTGTATTTTGTATTTTCTTGTGTTTAAGGAGGAACACAATTCGTTTCTGTTGTTTATTTTTTTTCGATAGGAATGTTGATAGAACTAAAGATTCGATGGCACTCTTTGTAATATATAAAATTATCGGAAGTTCACTAAATTTTTAATGATTACGTAATTTTAAACCTTTTTGTTTTGTATACAAAATGAAGCACCAAGGTGAATAATTAATAAATTAGAAAAAAATAATTAAATAAAATAAAATAAAACAACTTTATTCCGTCGTCACATTAAATTTGTCCACTACGTTGGCAGTAAAAACTTGCACAAAATTTATTAAATTCACCAACCAAAAATTTTCTGTATAAATTGTTAAAAATTTCACCGACACACATACACAAACACATATATAAATAATTGAATTAAAATTAAATAATAAAAAAAATAAAAAATGATGAAAAACCGAAAATTTAATTACGCTTTTGTTTGCTTTTGTAAATTTTCGGTTCAGTTTTTTTCTTTTTTCTTTTTTTTTTTAATGTATTTTCCCTTTATATTCTGTTGTTAATTCGTTCGCTGCTGTTGCTCAACTGAATTTTGTAATTTTATAAAACGTGTTTATTGCGGTTATTTGAAAAAAAAATTTGTTGGCCGCACTGAAAGTGTTGGAGAATTTTCTTTTACTTCTTGATGGTGTGCTTTTGCTTTGTAATTGGTGCTGCTGCTGCTGCTGTTGATGCTGTTGATGTTACTTTATTTGTGGAGGAAGCACAAATCGTTTGATGACGAAATGTTTTAAATAAAACTTTCACGATTAATTATACGATGACTGACTTGACCACCCACACAAATTATAATTTTAAATAATGCACTTTTGTGTTAGTTTTAATAAAACCTCACTCGTTTTATTTATTTTGTTGTTCTCTATTTTATCTATCTTTACACTTAAGTGGATTATTATTTTATTTTTCTTTCAGTTTTTATCTATAATTATCTTTTAAGTCTTAAGCTTAAATATATTTTCTTTTGTTTCGTTAAAAATTTATTTACTTTTTATTAGTTTAATGAGTACCGTACTCAACGTCCACTTTGCACCGACTGAAAATTATAATTTTTTATTTTTTTGTTTTTTGTAGTAAGATTTTTCCTTCTTTATAGCTAAAAGCTAAAAGCTCAGTGAAGGTTTTTTTTGCATTTTTTTGTTTTTTTTAATATTTTCTGTTTTCGGAATTAATATGAAGAAATATGAAAACATGCAAATGAGTTGGTGTTAACTTATGAACAATAAGATGAAAAATAATTTTTATGGTGGGAATTTGGAGACTAGAAATTTGTTTGAGAAATTACTAACACTTTTATACTGGTTTTATACACCTACGATGTTTTTATTTTATTTTTCTTCTCTATAATAATTAAGTTTAATTGATGAAATTTATTTATTAATGCACTGATGTCAGATTTCTTGTTTTGTTTTGTTTTTTTTTTTTATTGAGTGTATGTCTTGGCTAAAAATGTTATCTGTTTAGCTAAATTTCGGAATGTGTATACTAACGAATGTGAGTATAAAAAATGTTTTTTTTTTTATCAATTTTTCTACTTTTTTTTATTTTATTTTTTAATGTTTATGTTTGCATGCCACGTCTTTAAATAAATGTTTTTTTATACTAATGTTTACTCTTTTTTATTTTTCTATTTTTCCTCTTTGCCTATAAAAATAATACAATATTCACGCAAGCCACGAATTATTTCGTTTTACTACCTAATAATGTGAGGTTTTTTTGTTGTCAGATTTTATTATTGAGTTTGTGACGCATGTGTTGTTGCTTTACTACTTAATTTAGTTTTTAATTTTTAATTTTATAAAAGATGTATTAAAGTCGTTTTACATTTTGAATGTAAAATGTTTATGTGAACTTTTGTTGATACGTTACATTACGGTTACGTTTTTATTTTTTTTATTAAGAGAATATTTAAGTAGGAAGATAAGATAGTAGATAATAGTGGGGTAAAAATTAGCCGGCTTATAATTTGCAACATTGTAAATCGGTTTTAGAAATGTAATAAAATATGTAAAAAAAATTAATTACAATAAAAACACAATTTTTCCACTACCAATAAAGTAATATTATTTAATTACATAATTTTGCTTGAATGTGTTTGTACAGTGGTACACAGTGGCGTAGATTATTTTATTTTTACTTTAGTTTTTTTTTTTTTTTAATTATTTAATAAATTTAATTACTTGTGTTTTTATTTGTTGTTATCTATTAAATATTTTTCCTATGCATTAGAGTTTTTTATTTTTTTTTATTATCATATTTTTTATTCATGCTACTTGAACTTTTTTTTTTTTTTTTTATTACTTTAATCCAAGTTGTTGATTGTTCATTTCTATAATTATTTAATTTTGTTAAATGAAAATAAATAAATAAACAGCAATTGGTGTAAACAATGTTTCATTACAACCGGCTAGTACTTAATCATTAACTATATTCGCTGCTATCGTTTTTCACTGTTGATTATTCCCTTTTGATGAATTATTTAACAATTTTTTTTTTTTATTGTTTAATTCACTTTAATTGTAGTAAATTTTCAATGGAAAATATTATTGAAAAAAAAAAATTTTATTTTCACGTTGGTTGGATATAAAAAATGTTTATTTTGTAAAAATGCTGATAACTCAAATAAAAAAAAAAATTCACATGCAGCCAAAACATTATCTAATAATTTTGATACATGATTTTTATTTTTGTTATATTAAATTAATTAACCTCATTTATAATATTATAAACGTCATCTTTTTTTTGTATTCAACGTTTTTATTAATTGTTTATTTGATTATTGTTTGTTTAAATTTACTCTTTTTTTTTTTGTATATTAATTCATTCATTCAGTCATTCATTCACCAAACTTGTGATATAAATATTTATCCATTGGATTAATAAATCAATTGATTTTCAGTTAAATTATTTAATTAAAAATTCTTGTACAAAAGCAAACTACAAAATTATTTGTGATGTGAACATTTCGCCAAGTATTTTTTTTTTTTTGAATCAGATTAATGTCCTTGTTTAATACACAATCGTTGTTACTTTCTCGATTCGTTCAATATCAATATTAATTGCAGTTTTAATGTAAAATAAGAAATACACGAATTTTTGTATAACATTGAATTATTCGTTGTTATTCCTATTACTGGAAAAATTGATTTATTTGTCGTACAAAAAACCTTATTAATTGATAAAAAAATTTCTTAACAACTATGGTTTATCAAGTGTTTATTAGATTTATAATAATAATAATAAAAATAAATTGGCTATACCGACGAAGACTCTCAAAACGATCTAGAAGTAGTAGAGAGTGGAATTTTTGGTATCAATTGTAAGATATTAAAAAAAAGCTGTTACTGATTGCCGGTAATGTAATGGAAATTTTTTTTTATTAAGGTATACGGATTTTTATAACAGTTTTTTATTATCTTTTAATTGATACCAAATTCCACCCACTACTTCGTCTTAAGAGTCTCAGTCGGTAGTTCCCAATGATGAGTCAATTCAATTTTTCATGTTTATTAAATAAATAAAAAAGGAAATTCTTTGTTATTTTATTTAATTAGAAAAAATATTTTAATTTAATTTAAAAAAAAAATAGAAATTAAGAAGAACAAAGAATATTTTTCTCAATACATTTAAATACAAAATTTTTTTTTTTGATTCATTGCTAGTCAAATCGTTGTTAAATCATATGGGAAATTCTTTTCATTATTTTAGCTAATGTATTAAAATCTTTTTAATTATGTGGCGTCTGTTAAATGCATTAAAAAAAATTTTTATTTTTAAATTATCATTTAGAAATAATTTTTATCAGTGTTTCGACGAAATTATTTCTGTTGAAAAATCCCAGTAAAAATGACCAAAAATCACTTTGATAAAATATTTTTAATTATGAATCACACTGTTATAATATGTTAATTAAATTAAATTATTATTATTTTTTTTTTTGTTGTTTTATTTAAGACAAAACATATAATTTGTTTGTTATTAATTAAACAAAAAAAAAAAAAAACGATTTTCTCTCCTTATTTAAGCTTAAAATAAAAATTAATAAAAAAAAAAAAAAAACTTCTTATTATAATTTTGCTGTTGATTGTTTTAATAAATACATAAATAAATAAATAAATAAAAATCATCCCACACTTAATAAATTATTTAATAAAATTAAATAAATTTCTAGATTTTCAATATTAAATGTTGTTATTGCTGTTATTGCTGTTGTTGCTGCCGCTATGATTAACATTAATAATCATTTGTATCCAACCAAAAACATTTTTTCTTTTCTCTTCTTTTCTTTCTTTAACATTATTCAACCTCCTCAATTCTTTATAATATTGCTTTAATTCCGTTTATTGCGTTTATTTAGTTTAATTTCTTTAAAAAAAAAAGAAACGAAACGAAGAAACAGATATAATGACGTAATTGTTTGTACTTTATATGGTGAAGATTTTGATTCGTTTTTTTTTTTTTTATTTTCGTTATTGATGATGAATTTTTGTTGATTTTTTTTATGTGCACTGTAGCCACGTAATTATTGTTTGTTGATTTGTTATTTTTTGTGTTTATTTTAATTGTTACTCATCTTTATGTTTACAGATTTTCTTGTTGTTTCTTTATTGTCTTTGATTAATCAATATAAAATTAATCTAATGATTGATTAGAGTTTTCTAGACTATTTAACTTGTTACCTGAAATTGTTATCGTAATGAAATTACCGAGAACAACCAATTTATTAATTATTAATAATAAAAACGTTTCAGAAGTGTGTTTAATTTCGAAGAACTTCCAAAGTTTATATTCAAATACTTTTGTCTTTGTTATAAAATTAAAAGAATTTCTCAAAACTACTAGGAAGTACTTGAGTTCAACTGTTGAAAGATTAATTATCCAAGTGAGATACTTTTAATTGTAATGTGAATTGATGCATAAAACTTATTTAAATAAGTATTGCATATTACTTTAACTTCCCCGTTTTTCATCATTAATTAAATTTAATTTAATTTATTTTCGCATTTTAAATGAGAACAAAGTGTCTGAATCCACACAATACACTAAATAAAAAATGTATTTATTTATATTTCGATTAAGTCAGCTAATTAAGTCATGTCATTTGTTGATTTTGCATTATCCGTATTTTCGTATTATTTATGTTTGTAAATATTGATTAAAATTTTTTTATTTTTTTTTTAAAGAAAAAATGGGATCATTATGGCAAATATTTGTTTAATTATTGCATTATCATGAAAGTTTAACCTTCTGTTATGACAAAGGTTTTACGGACTATTGGTCACTGGACGGTTGATCATAGGACGTTACAATAAAAAACTAAATTCTGTTGTGACCAACACTCCTATGATCAACAGTCCGGTGTGATCAATCGTTCTATGATCAATCGTCCAGTAATCAATCGCCCGGCTACGAAATATATATCATCGATATTCATTAAATAATAAAATTATATTACTGAGGTACTTTATACAGATGTAGATTTATGTTTAATAATAATAGAAGTAAGGGAAAAATTACGTTGAATTACTGTGACCTTGATCTAAAAAAAATAAAAACTACACCAAGTTGCATTTCCCTATGTAAGTAATAGTTAAAAGCACTACACACTTATTATTATTATTATTATTATTGTAATTTACCTTGTGCTTTTTTTTTATTATTATACTTCCCCTTATATTAGTGTAAGTGTTATACTGTTACGTAACTTAATCAATAAAAAATAATGCAATAATCTATTTATTTCTTTCTAAGGTAAGGTAAAAGCCGACTAGAGAATGAATAAAAATTCTTTACATCACTGTAAGGTCGTTTTAGTTAAATTTTGACCTATTAAATAATAAGGTTATTGTTCGATTCCCCCTATTTTATTGTTTGTTACCTGTTTTATTCGACGTCTTTTTTTTTTTTTTTATTTATAAATAAATGGTGGTAGTGTTTGATGTATAGTTAAGCTAAGTTACACATGGTTAGAATGGGAAATACAGTGGATTCTCTTTGTAAGTAACGATTTTTTTGTTTAAAATAATTTTAAATGGTGAATGCATGGGCAATAATTTAATGTAAAATTTATTAAGAATTAGGTCATCGTTTGGTTTTAATAAGAAAGAACTTTATCTTAGCTGGGATTTTTATCAATTTTTAACCCTTTTGCTTGTTTTAACTAAGAAGCAATATGGTAGCAATAGGTGTCTTGGATGTAACTTTGTTTTATGCGGGAAATATCATTATTAATGTTTTGTCTACAATGATATAGGTAACACGGTTTGCTAATAACCATCAAGAATAAATATCTCAACAAATATTTAATTGTTTTAGATTTTTTTATTTTGTGAATTTTGTTTGTTTGTTCGCAGAGTAATAAACTTAAAAAAAAATATAAAGATATAAAATTTAATTATTAATTGAATATAATGTGTGGGTGTTTGCGTTTGTGTATGAAATTTGTGCTTTAATTTGTTGATTATCAAAAAGTTTTTTTTTTTGTTATTTTTCTTAACCTGGTTGGTGTTAACACATTTTATTTATATATTTGTTACCATTGCGTGATTAGTTTTTATTTTATTTATGTGTATGGTGGGTGGTGTCGGTGGTGGTGGTGGTGGTTTTTATATTTTAATAAATTTTTCAAAGTGAAAAATAAGAATTTTTTATTATTAAACCAGCAGCGAAATGTGTTAATAAATATAAAAATCAAAAAACTTGGATATTCATTATTTATTTTTTATTTTTTATTTACCATTTTAATAATAAAAAAATTCTGTTTGTGTTGAGCTTTAGTTTGATTCTTTCATTCTTCTTTCTTTGATTTTTTTTTTATATTCAATTTTATTATAATTGTTGGTGGTACGTTTTGGTTTTGCTTCTTCTTTTTTTTTTAGCCTTTTATAAAACGAAAAACCAGCATCAAAACTTGTTTAAACCAGCTTTAAATATAAGCTTAAAATACATTCATAATATTTGTGTATATACTTTTGTAGTATTTAATTAAAAAAAAATGTTTCGAAATAATAAAAAAAAACCGCGACAACCGCGAGAACTTGGACTAAATTTGCAAATTTCTCAGCAACAATTTTATGTTTTTTTAAGATTTAAAAAAAAAAAAAATACCAAACGAATCGTATATTTAAGTCGTTTCCATTGTGCCATCGGTCATCAACTGTTTTGTTTTCGTTTCACCACTTTTTGGTTGATTTTTATTACATTTGTTGTTATTTCAGAAAGAAAAAAAATTCAAATTAATAGCACACACACACACTGTAGAGTGTTTAGTTAATTTTTTAATTTTATTAATTAATTAATTTTTAAGTAAGGAAATTTCTAGATTTTTTATTCTCCACTGTTGTGGTTTTGACTGTTTGTTGTTTTTGGTTAATCGGGTTTGGCTGATGTCATTTGCGTTCTTTCTCAGCGAGAAAGTTTTTGATTTAATCTGTACGTAGTTTAGTTACCTGTTGTCTTCTTTGGAACTTTTTTTGTTTCTTTAAAAACCAGGTAAACAATTATTTTGTTGTCTTTTCGCAGAATAAAGTTCGTTTTGCAGTTTATTGTTATTCAAAACAAATAAAACGTTTCATAAAATTTATTAAATACTGACACACCCTGTTTTAATCAAAAAAAAACAAACAAATTTTGTTTTAAAGAAAATAAAAAGCTAAAAGCTTACAAAACAACAACGACTTAATGTTTTAAGTTTTTGTTAATGAGAAACGACTCAATACACAACAAAACTAAGCTAAATATGAATCTTCGTACCAAAAAAAAAAAAAACAAACACAGAAACACCGGTTGACTTATTATTGTTGAACTTTTAATTACATAGCAAAACAAAGCTAAACGTTAATTCACTGGCATTTATTTTAGTTGAATATGCAAAAAAAAAAAAAAAAAAAATCACGGTCAACTCATTAAAATGCAAAAAAAAAAAAAAAAAGCTAAGACAAAAAAAGTTTCTTTTACCAAAAGCTGTAATAAAAAATAAAAGAAAAACAAAACAAAAAAGCCGAGGCTTTTTTTTACATTTCGTATTATGATTGTTGTTGAATTTAATTCTGTATACTTACTTTGACCTTCGTATGCTTTATTTTCATTCATTTGTGGCTTTTTATAATAATAATAATAATAAAAAAAAAAATGTATGATTCGCAGTTTTTATTATTCTAATTTTTTTTTTTTTTAGTTGTTGCGTTTTGTTCCTTTTCTTTGAAGCCTTTCTCTTCTCTTCTCTGCTCTTCTTTTCTTCTTTTAAACCGTGTATTGGAAGTTTATCAAATTTTATTTCATTTAATTATTTTGTGCTTTTGTGGCGTTTTTATTATTTTTCGGTGATTGAAAACATTTTTGCAAGGCTCCGCGAGACATTTTAGTTTTTTTTTTATTCAGTATTATTTTTGTCGATTTTTATTGTTGTTATCCTTGACGACGTAGCACACTAAGACACCCTGAAGGTAACAAAATCACGTCATCATCATTCATGATTTTTTAACATAAATATCGTTATTGTTGTTGTTGTTGTTATTTATTAATTTTTTTTTTTATTTAATGACTAATAAGTGGATTTTTAGTTTCTTCTTTTGGATAAAAAAAAAATTAAAATAAAAATGAAGAAATTTATTATCAGTTGTTTTCCGTTTTGTTGCTTTTCGTAATTAATGGATTTAGGTGAATTTTTCTTCTTTTCTTATTTTTATTCTTGTTATTGCAATAAAAAATGTGTTTGTGTTTGTGTTTGTGTTTGTGTGTGTGTGTACGAATGTTATGAGAGAATTCGTCTTGTTATTCTCAATAAAAAAAAAAAAAAAACAAATCTGTTTTCTATGAAAATGTAGCAAGAAATGCGCTGATTTTGGTTATTTTTTGGTTATTATTTTTTTTTTTTTGTACAAACAAGGTATTGTTTAAAATTTAATTAACCATCTACAAATATTTATTTATATTTAATAGAAAATTTCCGTATACGGAATATATGTATATAAAAATAAACATTAAAAATTTTACGGTGTATCCTTGTAAGAAAGTTTTAATTTTAATTAATCCACCCAACCATCCATCGATGCCTATGCTAAATTTAATTTTCTTTTCTTTTCC
This sequence comes from Ptychoptera albimana, assembly GCA_961205885.1. Taxonomy (NCBI): domain Eukaryota; kingdom Metazoa; phylum Arthropoda; class Insecta; order Diptera; family Ptychopteridae; genus Ptychoptera; species Ptychoptera albimana. The sequence goes on from OY540804.1 coordinate 24,002,840, forward strand.
TTTCTTTTTTTTTGTTGCTAATTTCTATTTGCAACTTTTTTATGTAAAACATTTAATCGATTATTAATCAGCACACATTTGATTAATGTAAAATTTATTGATTGTTTATTTACTACGTGCTTAAATGTAATTTAAATTAAATAAATTTTTATTAATAATAATTATATTTCTATTAATTAATAATAAAAAAAAAAAAAATTTTTTTTTTTAATTAATTGTTTTGATTATCGCATTTTGTGTGTTTTGTATTTTTTTTTTTTTTTTGTATTGATTGATTGAATAAACGTGTTTGTGTTTCAATTAAATAAAACAATTAAATAATTAACTATGCGTTTGTGTATTTTCATGTTCTGAACAACTGATTCTTATTATAATTTATAATTTAATTTTGGTTTAAAGTAACCGAAACATGGGTTGTTTGTTGTGCTACACGGAAAGTACTTTTTTTTTTTTTTTAAATCCATAGAAATTATTCAATTGAATCAAGAAATTTTTTTTTGCATGATTCCTAGTTACAAGAGAAATATTTCTTAAATATTTTCTTAAACTAAGAAATTAAAACAAAAATAAATTTAAATCAAGAAATTATTTCTGTTTTTTTTTTTTCGAGTTTTCTCAAGAAACTAACTAATGGATTGTTATAGAAACCAAAATTCTCTCCGTGTACGAAAGTTTTTATATGGATATAATACTCACAGTAATTGCCAATAGATGAAAGTGAATAAAAGTAAGAAAACAACAAGTCAAACAACAATATCGAAACAAGTTCCATATCCCATTTATGTTTTGATCACATAATTTAATTCCACTGTGTCTCTCTAATCAGTTTAATTATGGTATATTTCTCTATTGATCATTATAAATAAAACTAAAGACATTACCTCGAATATAATTTATTTTCGAAAAATTCACATACCTTACCTGTAAATTTCGTTATTAATTCGAATAGAAAAAGAAAACTAAATAAACTTAAAATTAATTAACAAGAATATTTTTATTTTATTTTTCTTTTATATTTATTTCAATGATTTTATTTTTGGATTTATAGATTAAACGCACACACACACACATACACACAGGTGAAAGAATTTATTAAAAAAAAAACAAAAATTATTTAATTGATTTGTGTTTATTATTTTATTTTATTTTTTTTTTTTTTTGTTAGATTACAGTAAAACGAAAAAATTAATTAATAAAAAATAAATATTATCTTGATTAATTATGTGCAAAAAAAAAATAAATAAATAAATTAGTAATTAATTAAATACATTTTCCTTTTTTCTAATTTCTTTGTATAAAATTTCTATGATCAGCATAATCACGTACATCTGATTGATTACGTTCAGGTTTAATACGTATATCGGTTGGATCTGTTTCAAATTTGCCACTCCATTGCGTTGGTAACACTTGCGTTTCAGTATTAAAACCATAAAATTCCGATGTATTCGAACGATTTCTATCTGGTAAATAACGTACATCATTTGGATTACTGCTCTTTGCAAATGTACCATCCCATTGTACTGGTAATATTGTTGGTTCATTTGTGTACCCAAAAAATTGTGATGCATCAGAACGATTTTGATTTGCACCGACACGGTGCTGTTGTTGATATTGTTCCTTTTGCCTTTGTTTACTTGGTGGCTCAACTTCCATCTCTTGTTTTAATGTATTACGTGTTGATGCATGTACGGTGTAACCGTCTTTAAGTGATGGACCTGGTGTACGTACAAAACGTCCATCCCAGCCACCATGTCCTATTTTTATAGGAATATCTTCATTCGATCCACGTCTAGGCATTTTTTATTTTAGTAATTTATAAAGCACAGAAAACAATATATTTTTTTTTTCTCTTTTAATTATTATTATTGATCAAAGGTAAATAATAGTAAAAAAGAAAAAAAAAAAAAAAAAAAAACACTACCGATCACTGCAAAGTAAAAATCTTAACTAATTTGCTTAAAGGTAAAAACTATGAAAATAAATTACTAAAAATGTTTTTATTTTCATTTAGTGGAATACAAATAAAATTAAGACGAAAAAAACGTTTTAAAAATTTATTTATTTATTAAAGTTTAAAATTTATATATACAAAAAAAAAAAACAATAAGAACAAAAAAAAAAAAAAAGTGTCAATAGAGTGGGGCTACCATGAAAATTATTTATTAAAACACCTACACAGTATCATATATAGTTTACTTAATAATAATAATAATAATAATAAAAAAACTTTTTCACTACGTCATTTATGTATTAATAAAATAAGATTTTTTGAATTTTTTTTTTTTGAATTTTTTACCTTACCAGGTGGATGTGGGGACTGGGACAACAATACAAAAAAATAATAAACGTATTTAACGTTACATTCCTTATATGGTGATATATCATCATCCTACAATGTGTGAGTCAGTATTTATTTTATTTTATTTATTCTTATAAAATATTATATTATTAATTATTAAAAACAAAGTAACATTTAACATTGACCAAAGCAATAATTATTAAATAAAAATCAACAGCAAAAAAACCAGCCATGGTCAAATTAACTAGATATATTTTATTTCGATATTATTTAATTAAGTAATAAAAATAAAATCATCATCTTTTATAAATAATAATAATAATAATTTTAATTCAATTAATTAAGATAATTACATAAATTTTTACCATTTTTTTTTTTGTTGAATTTATGATAGAATAGTATAGAGAATTTTTAATGTTTTCTTAATTAGAAATTAAAAAAATATTAATGTTGGTGTAATCTGATGGTAAACAACATTAATATATTTTTTTTTATTTATTAATTAATTAATTAGATTAATTATTGTGTTTTTTATATGAAAAAAAATTTATTAATTATCGGATAGGATTTGTTTAAAGAATGAATGGCCTTTTGTTTTAATTTAATTCTCAGTAATTTTCTCCACAATAAAATAATTTTAAAACAATAAACTTTCATTTAAATGGTTTTTCTTCTTTTACTTATCATTTTGAGTTAATTTAAGACCACAAAGATCACATTGATTGTTCGAATGTAAATTCAGAATGACAGCAGACATGCAGACTAAAATTGTTGTCTGTCTTCGTTTTTTCTTCAACAACAACAATAACAACAGTAACAACCCAAAAAAAAAAATTCATAAATTCATTAATAATTAACTCGAAAACGGTTGATTAACAATCAAATCAAGTTACCAAAATAAGAATTTTTTGTTGAAAAAATTTTATCTCAAAAATATGCAGACAATTGCATTTTATATAAATTGTTTTATTATATAAATTATGGTAATAAAGTGTAATAAAAACAGTCATTGTTTTATGTAAATCGTTATAATTGGAAAAAAAAAATGTCAAAAATTTTGTATGGAAGTTGACCCATTTTAATTGACGTTAAAGTTGATTCTACTTTATTTTACCTTAATTTTCGAGATATATTTCTTACTTAATTGTCAATATTTGATATTGGAAATTTTATTTTATTATTTTTTTACATTACCCCCTGCACACATAATCATGATTATTATGATAAATTAAATTAAAATTTATTTTGTACAATAAAAATAAAAAAAAAAAAGGCATAAACGTGCTTACATGCAATAATTTTTCCATCGTTCATTTTTTTTTTTTTTTTTTTTTTTTTTTGTTTATTTCTCTGTCAATAAATTATTTTACAGTAGATTGTGGTATTGTTTGTGTTGTGAAATTCATTCTTTCTTTCTTTTGTATTTTTCGTTTTAAATTAATTAATAAATTCTTGATAAATATTTTTATTTTTTTTTTTGAGATATTAGTATTGGTCAAATTTATTTGTTTTCGATTGATATATACGTTGGCGATGATATAAATGCTCACACTGATAACCATTGCGGTTTATGGTATATTTTCAAAGAAATTATAATTACTACCTGGTCTAAATAATCATGTATTCAATAATAATTTAATAACACCATAGAAAATAATAATATATTAATTAAAATTAATTAAACAGTGAGAAAGAAGCTTTAACGATTAAATTTTTTTTTTTTTTTGTCGGATTATTATTAATCAATTGCATGTAGTTATATAACGAAATTTTTATTATTATTTTTTTTTTTGCTGTATTTATTATTAAACAACGTTTTTTTTTTTTGTAAAAGAAAGCAAAAACCATTTATTTACAATTGTTGTTAATTAATAAGCTTAAATACGATTGTAATTAAAAAATTGTTTTGCAAAATTTTATTCTTCATAGTAAACTAAAATTTCCTTTCTTTGCATGGTTTGTGTATTTGCTATGGGATTTTTTTTTTTTTTTTTTGCCAGTGTTTATTTATTTATTTTTATTTTATTTTTCTCTATTTAACAAAATATATATTCTTTTGTTTGTCATTACATAATTAAATAATTAAATTAAAATACAATTTAATTTTAATTTTCTAATAAAAAATATGTTATATATATATTATTGCTACAACAAAACAACACCATTTTTATTTATTATCAAAAAATTTTATTTTGAATTATTTTATGATATAAAATGTGTGTTCTTCGTGTTCTTAATATTTTATTGGCAAAAAAAGATAAGTTTTGAATAAATAAAGGTAAAAAAATTAGAGATAAATTTAGAAAACATACGTTTAAATGTCATTAAATATCAAATTAATTATTAAGTTTTTTTTTTTTTTTTATTTTTTGTTGATTATTTTGTTTTTGTGTTGAGCGAATTTGCAATAATATTTGACGTTAATTAATTGACCAATTTTTCTAAAAAAAAAAAAAAAAAAATGTTTGTTTTGTCTCTAAATGTGCAAATAAAGAATAACGAAAAACAAATTCCTTATCTAGTAAAACGTCTATTTTTCTATGCATATTGGATTTATATAATTATTCGTTATTTTGCAATACACAAATATTTTCATTGATTTCAAGTAATAACAAGACCAAAATTTAATCACCTCACCTAATTGTCCATGTTGTTGATTTTTTCGTTTCTTAATTGTTTATTTTTAATTAATATATATCTTTGTTACATTAAATAAAGGTGAGCTCTGGTTTTTATATTATTCCTTTTGCCAATAATTTCTGCATACTTTCTTATATGAAAGGTGTTTGTTATCGTGCCGCCGCCGCCGCTAAATGCATAAAAAATATTTATATTAATAACAAAAATCAATTAACAAGAATTCAGCTGTTATTATTATTATTTTTTTTTTGATTTGATTAGCTAATTAAACATAACATTATTTTTAATTGATGATAATTAATTTGAAAAAAAAAAAAGATTTTTTTTATTTTCATCGTTTATTTAATTTTCTTTTTGTTTTGTATTTTTGAACACTGCCATCTATGGTTTCATATCAAAGACATAATTATATTTCAAAGTATTCAAAAAATGTAATTACTTCTACAAGATAACTTTAACGTTATAATAATTGATTATTTTTAAATTAATATAATTAATTAAATTTATTATTTTATTCCTATTAACCGTATTTAATTAATTTACAGAATCTTTAAAAGTTTTATTGTAATACTGGTATTAAAAGAAAAAAACAAAATTACCCAATTACGAAATATAGGGAAATTTATGTTTGTACATTTGATAACTCATATTTTTTCTATTCCTCATCTGAACTGTCACAAAGAAACAGCTGTTCAACAATTCACGTTTATTTTTACATCATTTCGTATAGAAAATATATATTTTTACAAATTTTTAAATTACACATATAATTTTTATCAGTGTTATTATTTAAATAATATTTTCAGTGCAATAATTAAGTGACAATATATAAATAAAACGTATAATAAATTTTAAATTAACTCATACATATGTTACATTATTATGAATTTTATGTATATATAGAATAGTTACATAGAAGTAGCGTATTTTTATTTTGAAAAAATCATTTTATTTTTATTTAATTTTGTGTGCAGTGCGCGCAGCCATTCACCTACCAATCGTGCTGTTTGCCTTGTTTACTGCATGAAATCAAGGTTTTTTTTTTTTTTTTAAATTTTTATTTGAATTTATGTTTAGTGAATCACAAAATAAAAATACTATAATATTCGTCGTATTGCGACTTGCGCACACTTTATGTTAAATAAATAAAAAAAAAATTGTATATTCTTTTTATTGTGTTGTCCGCCATTGCAATTACCTTTATTTGTAATACGTACTAAAATAAATTCAGTTTAAACATTTTAAACATAAATTAAATTAGTATTAATTTTAATTTCATTGTAATATACGATAAACATTTGATTTAAGTAAATACTTATAAATGTTATAATTAAAAAGTAAATAATAATAAAAGATAAATAAATATTGAGAGAAAAAAAAAAAAAAATAGAAGTGCACCCCCAAAGTGTTTAAAACGCTACTCATTATCAAGTGGCTTTTTAGTGAACTTCTTTATAATTGTTTGACATTTCTCTTTTATTATTTTTCTTTTCTTTGTGGTGTTTGTTGTTTTTATTATTATTCCAATTTTATTTATTTATTTGTTTGTTTGTTTTTTTTTCTGCATTAAGTTGGTGTGATTAGTGCTTGAGTGTCATAAAAATAAATTTCTTTTAAAATATAAGAAATTAACGTAAAAATCACTTTAATTTTGTGTTTTTAATAAATTTAAGTGTTTTTTTTTTTTTGTTTTCATTCTTTAATTTCTTGGCCTTACATAATTTAATAAAAATTACATTTCTAAAAGCAATAATTGTGTGTTGAAAAAAGTAGAAAAACAAAGAGTTTTGTGTTTCGTATATTTTTTAATAAATTTTTTTTTTGTCTTTTCTTCTCCTTTCTTTCTTTAATTTAATTTAATTTAATTTTTTTTTTTTTTTTTGTTTTAAATTAGAATTTTAAGAAAAGAACAATTTTTAAGCATAATTTAATAAAAATAAAATAAAATGTCAGCACCAACCAGTTCAGCTGTCAGAGCTTTAGCACTTGAATACAAAAGTTTACAAGAAGAACCTGTCGAAGGTTTTTGTGTAAAGTTAATAAACGAGGATAATCTATTTGAATGGGAAGTGGCTATTTTTGGACCACCTGATACATTATATCAAGGTGGATACTTTAAAGTAAGTTTTTAATTTTTTCTTTCCTTGTAAATTTATTATTATTATTTCTACAAGCAAGAAAACTCACTGCTACTGTTGCGTTTTTTTCTGTTTGTATTTTATATGCTGGTGGAGATCATTTTTGGTTGTTTTTTTTTTCTTGTTACGTTTTATTTATTTGATTCTTTCTTTCGTTTTCATCTGTTTAAAGATTATTTTGAGAACATTTGAATGAAGTATAACGAAAAAAAGAAATTAATTTTGTTTTAAATGAAACGTAATTTCGGTCTGCTTGTGTTTTTTTTTATATGCTTTAAAAATATCAAGAGGAAAATAATTTTTTTTTTTTTATTGTTTTTAATGAAAATTATTTTAATTTTTTTTTGTTTTTGCGCTCACTGTGACTGTGTGTGGATGTGTATTTTTTTTTCTGTGTAAATAAGGTCAATGTTTATAATTTGTTGTTAATTTTAATGCTATTTAACCGTTGGAATTATAATTTTTTTATTTTTTTGTGTGCCTGTTCGCTGTTATTTGAGTTTGTTTTGTTAAACGGAAATGTTATTCGATTTATTCCTTTATTTTTTATTATATTAATAAGTAGATTAATTTAAATTATTAATTATTTATACTTGAAGACTAGACAAGATTATTTGCTTTGTTGTTTTTTTTGTTCTTTTATGTGAAATATTTTTAAGCCCCCCAACCAAGTGCATTGCATTGGGTTTTTATTTTCTTTGTAGTTTTTTTTTTTTTTTTTTAAAGTCCTTTATAACATTTGAATAGAATTGTCTTGAATTTATTTAGAATGAATAAAAGTGTTTTCTGTTAAATAAAATGTTTCCTAGTTATACTGAATTAATGTTTTATTTAATTACATCAGCATTCTGTCATCAGTTGTAATGGAACAGTGTTTTGTTTATTATTAAATTAAATTAAATTAAATTGTTAATGAGTTACTACAAAACACAAGTCTTTTGATATTTTAATATGAGAGCTACTGCGCATTTAAATTCTCTCTGATTAGAAATTTGCCTTTACTTTTTTCTTGAATCAATAACATTTTTTTTTTTTTATTTTTATTAATTATATTGGTGGGATTATGATCATCACTGTATCAAATTTAGAGCCTGATCTTGTATTATTGTGTCTTGAATTTTTATTTTTCTTATTTTTATGTTGCCAAATTATGATTTTTTTTTTTTGACACTTTCTTTGTAAATTTATTTTTAGATTTTATTTAATTTCTTATTAATTATTTGGTTGTGTGTAGTGATTTAACTTTAATCGACATATTTTTGTGTTTTGTAAGAAATCCACATGTTAACAATTTTTTTTTGTTTTGTATTGTTGGAATGTTATTTCCCATATGATGTATAAAAAAAAAAATCCCAAAAATCAACAGAAAATCATTTTTATTGTTAGAATAATACTGAGCTTTTTATCGTCATTTTATTTCACTTTTGGCACAATCACCTAAACCGGAATTCTTGAAATTCAGTGGCTTTCAAATAAAATTAAAATAAAATTTGAGGCATGTCAAATCATAAATTGCTCGATGATGATGATGATGATGATTTATTTCTGCAATTATTTTGTAATTAAGGGTTCCCTGACACATTGATGTGTATCGACAACTAATTACATAATTTCGTAATAATTAAATAAATATAACACGTTAAGAAATTATTTGATTTTAATTTACATTAAATTAGATTTGGTTGTTTTAATTTTACTTTACTTACATCACTTTGTAGAAAGATTATTGTTGGGTTTTTCTATGTAATACAAGGTATTTAAATTTTTGTTATTTTTGTATACGTTATTCGTTTTTTATGTTGATTGAATTTAATTTATTTTATTTTTTCTTTCTTATTTCTTTATTTATGTTTATTATCATGTATTGTGTCACATTTATATATATTTATTCATGTTTATTGCAAGAAAAAAAAAAAGAATACGTAAATAATAATTAATAAAGGTTTTTTTTTTTTGTTCATTTTTTTTTCAATGAAAATGAAAAAAGAAAGAAAGAAAGAAAAATAAAATTAACAAAGAAACGACGTAACAAACAATAAGTGTGTGTAACAGCACACAATGTTGTTGCTGTTGTTATTTAAATTTTATATTATTTGTTAAGTTGTTAAGTACATTAGTGTGGTAATATACGTAATCATTTTTTTTTTCTTTCTTTCTTTAATTAATTAATTTGTTTATGTATTTATGGTTTAAATTTAATTTTGGTTGTAAAGCTTTAAAAATAGAGGAAAATGTCAATAAATACAAGCAAATAAATAAATAATTTCTTTTCCTCTTTACAGGCTTTCCACATTGTTTTTTTTTTTTTTTTGTATTGTTTTGTAATTCGGTGCTTTAAAAGAAAATTCCATAATTATTTTGTAATTTAATTAGTCGTCATAAGATGGTAAGATAACTAGAAGATTGATTATTAAAAATTTTTTTGTGAGTATTTTCAACGGAAATGATAGTAAAGAGTCGAAATTAAATTTTCAATACTAAAGAAGTCTTTTGAATAAAACCGTGGAGGTCATAAATGACTACCAACTGGAAGAGTTTTCAATAGCATTCATGGATGATTTTTCAAAAAGCAGAAATAAAGCCATAGCAACGAAATTCGATTAAAAAATTGATAAAATCACATCACTACTTTATCATATTTATTTTTCCTATTTAATGCTCTTCAAAAGTAAAAAAAAAAAGGGAACACATACTGTGCTATGATAGCAGCCTGCTACGGAAAAATATTTCAATATTCCTCAAATTACTAATTAGAATCAGTATACCCTATCGTTATATATATATATTTTTTTTTTCATTTCAATCACATTTGAGATAACAGCACATGCGACTTATTTAATGATGCTTATTCTCTTCTCTTATTGCGTTTAATTATTTTATTTATTTTTATGCTTTTTATAACAATAATTAACAGAGAAAACTTGAAATAATAATATTCGTTTGTAAATCTTCTTATCAATAAATTATTGATTTTAATTTGAATTTTTTTATTTTCTAAACAAAAATTATACACTGACATATGTATATGTGAATGCATATTAATCATTTTTATTTTTTTTTTTTTTTGAACGAATATTTTGCTGCCTATTTTTGTGTTTCTCTGTGGCTTTAAATTTTTTTTTTTTTTTATTAAAATATTCAACTGGGTGGTAATGAGGAAAATAAATTTGAATTTAGAAATGAGTAGAATTTTGTTGAATAAAAATAAATATTTGTATCGCTGTTCTGTTGTAAAGCTGAAAGCTTTAATCACGAAATCATCTTCCAGTGAATTGAATGCGCCAATATTATTTTGTTTAAGCAATTATCTATTCTTGAGGATAAAAGAAATTGACAATGTGAAGATTTTCAATTGTGGGATTAATAAAACTGAGAAGACGACACATTTTTGTTTCCTTTCTTTTTTGTGTTTTTAGAAATTATGGATTTTTTTTCTCTTGGATATTTTTTGTATTTTTATACAAGAAAAGCCTTTTGCTAGCTACATTCCATCCCAATCACTTCTGGTAGATACAGAAAATGTTTTTTTTTCTTCTTCTTCTTCTTTCGAAGTTGATTATATATTTATTTATTGATTTCTTGAATTATTTAATTAAAAGACAAAACAAATTTCAGTTTCAATAAAGAAGCTTAAAAAGTTTTATTTAATTTTATAAAAAACTGTGACTGACTGATAACGTTGAAAAATTTTTAATTTTTATTTTATTGAAAATATTTAAAGTGAATGTTTGATATGAATTAATTAAAATCAAAATTTCTTTCTTATTTTTTTTATTGCATAACAACATAGAAATGAATGTTGATGGGTTACTTATTTGGTTGGTTGGTTTGTTTACGTTGCTTCTTGCGTTCGTACCTCATATGATATGATGATGATGATGATGATGAGATCGTAAAACCGATTTAGTTACCTCATAAACATACATATTGGTAGAGTAAAAGCAGCATATTTTTTTGTTAATTTTTTTATTTTTATTTTATTACTTCTTGTATTTCACTAATATATTCTATTTATTCATCATCACCCTGTTATTAGATAATATTATTAATGTATTAATTAATTTTTTATTTTATTATTTTAATTTTAATTTTTTTTTTTAGTAATAATTTATTTTATAGCGCGTGCAACAGTTAATATATATTTTATTTTATTTTTCTTTCTTTCTTTTTTTTTAGGCGAAAGTTTTTATTTATTTCTTTATTTATTTATATAAAAAAATAAATATTTTTATTCATTTATTTATTTAAATAAGAACAATAAGAGAAATTGTTTTATTTAAATAATTATTTTGTTTTTTACTTTATTAAATAATTAATTAATGATTTATTTTTTATTAACTCTTCATTTTTTTTTTTTTTAATTTACTTTAATTAAACAGAAAATAATTTTAATTCTCTCATGCATGATGTGTGTGTGTGTGTGTTTCGAGTAAATAAACTTTGTGTGTGTTTTTTTTTTTTTATAATTATTAATTAATACTTATTAGGAGGAAATATATAACAATGAATAATTAATTAATCAATCAAATTATACATTTTTTTTTTTTTTATTTATTATTGTTTGTATTGTTAATGCTAATGTATGTTGCTCACATTTTATTTTATTTTATTAATAATTTATTGATTAGAGTTTTTTTATTAATTATTTATGTTTGTTATGTATTGATTTATTGTTAAATTTTATTTTTGAAGTTCTAATGACGGTAATTTACGTATTGTATATTAATTTTCCTTGGTACTTGTTTCTTTTACATGAATTTCTCTTTTATATTAACCCTGGAATTATTTTCTAAATCCTCCGAAATTATGAATTGAATCAAGAAATTTTTGCATGATTCTTAGTTACAAGAAAAATATTTTTTATTTTCTTAAACTGAATTATTTGTTTACTGTTTTTTTTTTCTTATCCCAAGGAACGAATAATTGGAAAACAAAATTCTCTCTGTGTATGTTTGTTGCTTTCTAAAGGGACTAATTAAGGGATCGATTAACTGTACTTATTAATATAAATTAAGTCAATAATTTGAATATTTTCATTTCATTTCGTTAACAAACAAAGTCGTAGAAGAATTATTTTTATCAATTGTCGATTACATTTGGAAATCAATAATTTTTATGCATTCATTGATTGGTGTATTGAACGAATTTATTTTTGATTATAAGCATTAGCGGTTGGTCGGTCGGTCTAATGATGGATTATTTATTTAAAAAGCTTGTGAAGTTTTTTTTATCTTTATTTACCCGTTTTATTACGTTTTGATTTGGGTTTTTTATATGTTTTTTTTTTTTAAACACTTGTTTATATTTGATTTAATTTTGTGAAAAGAAATAAAAAATGAAGAAAAATTTATTCGTTTTATAGTAAAGAGGTTAGTAGATGAGTGTCAGGGATTTTTTTTTTCTTTATTTATTTATTTCTTGTTCTTTTGCGATAAAATATAAGAGAATTTGATGAAATTTGTTTGGTTCCCAGATTTATTTCACATTTAAAGTTCTTGTGAATTAATTTGTGCTTGTGAATTTTATTGTTTGATGATTTTTGTTTAGGTCAAGGAAAAATTTGGTGGCTTTTTTTTTTTCGAGGGCAATTTATCGGTTGGTAATCTTTCTTTTTTTTTTTTATCTTAAATAAATCCAATGGATTTAATTTAAAAAAAAAAAATTATTTAATGAAAAAAATAACATAATAATTATTTTCAAATTTATAATGAGATAGATTACAGTTTTGTAAGCTCAATAATTTTTATAATTACAGTAAAATTACAATTTAAAATAAAAATTATCATTATTGATAATCGCTGTATGATGATCCAGCTTCTGTTTTTCTTGTTATCAGCGGCATAGTAGCAGTATTATTTTATTCGTTCGTTCGTTTTTTTTAAATTATTATTTTGTCATTCCTGTATTCTCTTTGACTGATTAACAAAAAGAAAGAAAAACGACATGGAAATTAGCATTAATTGACATGGGGCTTTAAGCAATTATATTAACACGGAAATTTAATTTAATAAATTTCTTTGTGTGTGTGTTTGACCTTTATTATAAAAATTTATTGATTTATTTTTATTTTTTTATTATATAATATTCTAGGCACATATGAAATTTCCACCAGATTATCCATATTCACCACCATCAATACGTTTTTTAACAAAAGTATGGCATCCAAATGTATATGAGAATGGTGATTTATGTATATCAATATTACATCCACCAGTTGATGATCCACAAAGTGGTGAATTACCATGTGAAAGATGGAATCCAACACAAAATGTACGAACAATATTATTAAGTGTTATATCATTATTAAATGAACCAAATACATTTTCACCAGCAAATGTTGATGCATCAGTAATGTATAGAAGATGGCGTGACTCACAAGGGCGCGACAATGAATATCCAAATATAATTAGGTTTGTTTTTTTTTTTTTTTTTACATGTTGCTGTTGCATTTATTTTAAATTTAATTTGCAATTGATTAATTAATTGATTTTGTTATTTTATTATAGGAAACAAGCATTGGCTGCAAAAATTGAAGCAGAAAAAGAAGGTATCGTTGTGCCAATGACTTTAGAAGATTATTGTATTAAACCAAAACATAAAGTAGCTAATCAGGAACCACAGGTTATTATTATTATTATTATTATTATTTAATAAGATTTGAATAAATGTGTATTTTAATTATATTATTATTATTATTATTACAATTATAGTTGGATATGACTGATTTTTATGATGATGATTATGACTTAGATACAGAAGATGATGATCAACAATCAGGTGACTCTGATTATGCAGACGGTGATGATAGCGGTAATGGTGAATGATAATTTTATATAAAATAATAAAACATAAATGAAAATTAAATCTAGATATATATATATATATCTATTTATATATATAATAAGAATAATAATAATATAAAAAAAAAATTAATTTAAATTAAAAATGAAATAATATAAAAATTAAGAGAAAATAGGGTGATAATGAGAAAGAATATATTCATAAAAGAAAAGAAAAGAAAAGAGAAGAGGAAAAAAAAATGAAATAAATAGAAAAGAAATGAAATTTTTTGTGTGTTTATATTTATAAAGAAAATTAAATAAATACTAAAAAAAAAATTAATTTAGTATATAGTATAGTAATCATAATAATAATAATAATTATTATATTTAATTAATTAATGAATCGTCAGTTGTAAATTATTAATTGTTTTTTTTTTTTAATTAACACAACACAGAACAAAATTGAAATCTCATTACTAATTTGCTAATTTTTTTTTTTTTAATTAATTAATTAATTATTTGTTTGTGTTGTTTTAGTAGTAGCATCGGATACTTTTTTTTTTTTATATATATATTTATTTCATTTTTAAATTTACTTAAAATTCACTTAAATTTAATTTAAATGCGTTTATACCAGATGATTTATTTTTGATGATTTGAAAAATTGATATGTTGTTGTTGTTGTTTGTTGTGATAATTATGATATTTCTATGCTTAAGATTTATCTCGTACTAAATAGATGAAAGTAATTTATAATATACAGATCAGATCAGCACAATTGCTGGGGTGGTGTGATGTATTTAATTCTTCGATATTTATGTCCTGTGTTTTGTGCTTTTTTTTTTATTTATTTTTATTTTTAGTAATTAAATAAAAACTTTTTTATATTAATCAAACAATAATAATAAATTAAATTATGTTAATTTTATAATTTTCTTTTTTTTTTCTTTCTTTCTTTCTTTCTTTTTTCTCAATTTTATTTTTTTTTTTTTTATTTGTTTGTTTGTTTTTTTTTATATATATATATAAATATTTTTTTTTTCTTTATTTTTCTTTCTTGTAGCTCATTTCGGCTCGGTTTTATGGTTAGAAGAAAGTAAAAATTTGTAAAAGAATTGAAATGAAAAAAAAATAAAAACAAAAAATTAATTAACACACAAATGTGCAAAGATGGAATTTATTTTTATTAAATAAAAATGAAATAATTAATTAATTAAGGAAAAATTAAAAAAAAAAATAAACCTCGATGGTTTTAAATTTAGTTCCTTAGATTTTTTTTTTTCGATTTTTTTTTTCTTTTATTATATAGGAAATTAATTTATTTATTAATTTTATTAATTTTATTTTTTACTTGTGAGAGAATATGGACAACATGTGACACCAAAATAAGTAAAAAAAAATAAATAAATAAAAAACACACACAAATAATCAGCAAATGTTTTTTTTTTTTTTTTTTTTTTTTTAGTGTGTTTATCCCATTACTACTCTACACGTTGAAATGTTTTTTTTTTTTTATTATTATTATTATTATTATTATTTAATTACTAAAATAAATATTTAAAAAATAAAAAATTACAAATTAAAAGTGTAAATAAAAATAAATAATTAAAGGAAAAAAATTACTCAAGGAAAACATAAAACTTGAAAAGTAGAAGAAGAAGATGAAGAAGGGATAGAAAAATTGTAAAAAAAAAAAAAATTAAAAGACTGGTATAAGCGCAGTTAATTAATTAATTAATTAATTATTGTTTATTCAAAAACCTGCCAATAATTAAAGAATTTTCTTCTTTTTTTTGTGTTGTTGTTGTTGTTGTTGTGTTCTGTTTTTTTCTTCTTTTTTTAATTAAAATTACTTATTCATGGATGAGATTTAATTAATTGTAGATAAAACATTTTATTTTTGCTATTAGAAAAAATTTTGAATATAAAGTGGTGAGAGAAGTGAATAAATATTTTTTTTTTTTTTTGAATAAACTTAAATAATTAATATTTAAAAAATAAGATAATAAATTAATTAAATTAAAACCCACCCACCATCTCATTATTGTAAAAATAAAAATTATTGTTTTATTATTTTTTTTCTTTTGTTATCCTTGTCGTTGTTGTTGTTGTTTTAGAGTTATTGTTATTTGAATAATATGTGTAATATGTAATAAATAAATTAATTAATTAAGACTAGTTTACCGTTGAAATGCGAACATCATATTGATTCATGATTCTACGTACAACATGTTTGCGGTTTTTCATTTTTTCTATTTTCTTTGATTTAGATCATGAATCATTATGATATGTTGCTGTCAATTGGAGTTTACTTATAATTATTATTATTATTAATTATAAATAATAATCAAATATTAAATATTTTAATTATTTATTTTATTTTTTAAATTATGTATTTAACAAATGCAACTAAAAAAGCAAAGAAATAATAAAGTAAAATAAAAATAAAATTAAATTAATATTAATAATAATAAATAAAGGAAATAAATAATAATAATTATTATTAATAATAATAATAATTAATTAAAAAGCAAAGAAAATATTTGTTTATAAAACAAAAAAGTAATCAACAAACAAACAAACAGAAGCAGGCAATAACAGCAGTAGCAGCAACAAACAGTCACAACACCGCCGTAACAGTAACGTAACAGCAAATACTGATTATTATTATTATTATAAAAAAAAAATTCATAAATTAAAAAAATTAAAAGAGTTGAAATATGTGTATTTCTTTTTCTTTCTATTTCTTATTTTTATAACTTTTATTATGCAATTTAGATTATATATATTTTTTTTTAATTAGCAAAAATTGTAATCAGTACGTACACGCAGTAATATTGTTTTTTGGCTGTAAAATACACTGCGGTGCTGTTGATAATTGTGTTGCTGTTGCTACATACAAAGTTAGTCTATGGAAATTAATTTCCTTTCGTAGCTTAGTAATGTTAATGGTAAGAAAAATAAAAATAAATTTATTTATTTTCTCCTTACACTTTATTTCAATAGAAATGAATTTTCGTTTCATTATTTTTTAATGAACTATCACCACTGTAAAATGAAATTATGTAATTAAAATAAAAAAAAATAAATAAAACACTCAAAAGTTGACAAAAAGTGGTTGTCCTTGCTTTAAAGAAAGCAACAAAAGCTATGTAAGCCCAAAAATAAATCTCAAATTAATTCTTTTTTTTTTATTATTTCTCTTCGTTAATGTAAATTTGGCTGAAAAAATAAAATCAATTGAATAAATAAATAAATAAATTTATTAAAAATCAAAGGTTATCATCTTATTCACAAAATATAATTATTATTTATTAATTGTGTCATAAATTGTTGTTACATTAGTTACAATGTTATGCTGCTGTGTGATTTCACAACAAATGTTAAACATATTTATCACAATTAATTAATCACACAAACAAGAATAATTATTTCAATGATAAAAAAAAAACTATTCCCTGTTGTGTGGAAAAATTAAATTTTTAATTACTACAGGGCTGTTTGTAAGTGAATTTTAAATTTAATTAAAATATTAAACTTTAAGCCTAATATTTACTCTCCTAATTAATTTTATTAAAAATAGTTTTTTTTTTTTTTTTTGCTAATCCTGTATAAAATATAGAATTATTAATATTTGCTAAAATAAATTAAATTAAGAGGTTAAAAACAATTAATTATAAGTAAAACGAGAGAAAACAAGAAAAAAAAAGTAAAAATATTATAAAGAGTTTCCTAGCTTGTAGCAATTATTTTTTAAATATAATAATAATTTTTTTTTTTCAATTAAATGTACATATTTTTTAAAAAGAAATAAAAGAAAAGAAATAAATAATTAAAAATGTTTTTTTTTTAATTTTAATTAATTAACGAATATAAGCCTAATGAGTAACTAAAGTATCAACATGAATTTATATATATGGCGCTAGAGTAGTTAAATTGTATTAGTTTCTTTTCTTTTAAAATACACTAGCGCCATTTATACAAATAATTTTTTAACGTAAATTACTTAAAATATTCAAGACATATCATCGGCTCTTTTTTTTTTGGATAGAATATTTTGTGTGGATTTTAGAAAAAGGTTAGTAAAATTTATAATAATTAAATTGTCAAAATGTATTTTATACACAATAAATATTTAGTTAAAAATGTATATATTAAAGCATCCGTAATTAAATAAAAAACGAATTAAAAGTAATAAACTGTTCACATAAAAACTAAATGGATAATTGGAATACACAAAAAAAAAAAATTTTTCTCGTCTTACATAATAGACGAGACATTAGTGCATTAAAAGTAAAGAAAAAATTATTTAATTATTATTAGTTTTACATAATAATAGAAAAGTTAGTAAAAAAAAATTTTGGTTTATTTTAAGAAGGATTATTTTACTAATTAATTTAAAAAATTGATTGAACAAAAGTGACATCGTGTTTTTATATGAAATTAAAAATTTTTTTTTTTTTTTGCTTCAAATGTCAAGACATATATCGTCCATGTTTAATTTTCGATCAGATTCTCGTGATTTGAGTCTCTGCTAAGATGGAAGTTTTAATTTTCGCTTCTTTATTTTCTTTTTAGGGCAATAAGATCCAAAATGATGCAACGTGTGACAGCCATCGCACCAGTGGTGCGTATCCAGGCCACCCCAATTTTCGGGCAACAAACCTGTGGTATGGCCACACTAAAAGCGATCCAGATTCGTCTTAAGTCTGTAAAGAATATCCAAAAGATTACCCAATCCATGAAGATGGTGTCAGCTGCTAAATATTCTCGCGCTGAGCGTGATTTAAAGCAAGCCCGTCCCTATGGTTTAGGCGCTAAAGAATTTTACGAAAAAGTAGAAGTAGCTCCATCAGAAAATAAAGAGGAGAAAAAATTGTTTATCGCAATGACATCTGACAGAGGCTTATGCGGTGCAGTACATACAGGTGTTGCTCGTTATATCCGTAATGAAATGAATAAGGATAAAACTGGCTATAAAATAATTTGTGTTGGTGATAAGAGTCGTGCAATTTTACAACGCTTATACGCCAATGAGATTATTATGGTTGCCAACGAGGTAGATAATTTATTTTTTTTTTATAGTTTTTGTGATAAAAATCTTCATTTTTAACTATTCTTCGTATTGTTTTAGATTGGTCGTTTACCACCAACATTCTTGGACGCTTCGAAATTGGCCAGTGCCGTCATTAAGAGTGGCTATGAATTCGATACAGGCAAAATTGTTTACAATCGCTTTAAATCCGTTGTCTCATATGCAATTTCAAATTTACCCATCATGAGCAAGGATGTTATTAACGTAAGAGACACGAAATTTGGATGTAAAATGAATTTTTAAAAACTTTTTTCTTATAGAAATCACCATCATTGCCATTATATGATTCCATCGATGATGATATCATTCAAAGTTATTTAGAATTTTCATTATCATCATTATTATTTTACACAATGAAGGAAGGTGCATGCTCAGAACAATCTGCCCGTATGACAGCTATGGACAGTGCATCCAAGAACGCTGGTGAAATGATTGATAAACTAACATTAACATTCAATCGTACAAGACAGGCGGTTATTACACGTGAATTGATTGAAATTATTTCCGGTGCTGCCGCATTAACAGTTGAAAAGTAAACGTTCATCACTGAAAATTGTATATTTTTTTTGTTAATAATTCTTCTAAAAGAAGAGGAACACTCACAATTACCATCGAAACTCTACAACAAACACAACAACAATAGCAATCAAAAATTTTGTCAACAAATGTATAAAAAGTGATGAAACAGTTTAAATAAAATAAAATTAGTCAAAACATACAAAACAACATAATTTCGTTCTAACTTTCAGTTTGATTTTTACTTAATAATAATTATCGAATGCCCTTAAAAATATAAAGATAATTGAATTGAATTGAATACACAAAAAAATAAAAAATAAATGTTTTTAAATGAATTTAAAATATTAAAAGAGAAAAGAAAAGAAAAAAATAAATATATTATATATATATAATAATCCAAATAAAAATTACATCCTTTCATTATTTTACATTTTGTTAATTAATTAATTAATTAAACACAATAAAGTCACTGGTTTAATAACAACAAAGAGAAATTAACTATTTAACACCCTTTAAGATAATAAAAAATTGTAATTTTTGTTTTAACATCCCCCCCAAATGAAAGAAAAAAATCTTTAAATTAGTTGGAAAAAGAGAAAATAAACGAAAATTCTATTAAAAAAATAAAAAGAAAACCGAAAAACAAATATTTTTTAATTGGAAAATATGGAAAGGAAAGAAAAAAAAAAGAATTTTCTTTTTTGTTATTTTTTAAATATTTATTTTAAATTTTCTTTAATTACATTTGTTGGTGGATTGTTTTGTTTCTTCTGTTTTGTTGTTTAAATTAAATATTTTTTTATTGTTACATGTGTACGGTGTGGTGGTGGTGGCGGTGTAGTAGTAGTAGATAAGGTAAATATGCAAATTACAAATTTTCACCTTATTTCTCTAAAAAAGGAAAAGAAAATTTAAAAACAAAACAACAACAGGTGGATTTATTTATTCACCTTTTACTGGAAGAGGATCAATCCCTGTTGTTACTTTATCATTATCATTAATTGTATTTATTTTCGCATCAACAAAGAAATTCTTTATCGAACGCATTGGATCATCAGCTTCTGCTTGTAATTTATTTGCGGCATTCAGTTCAGCTTCACGTACAGCATTAACACTAGCTAATTCTTCATTTGTTTTATTTGCTGATGATACCGTTGAATAAATTGTCATTGCCTGTGCTACTAATGATGATATATCACCAGCATTCGTTGGAAGTATTAATGTATTATTGGTACGTGCTAATTTATTAAATGCGCTAACATATTGTTCGGCTACGCTAAGCGATGCTGCATTTTTACCATCCTGGAATTTTTTTTTTAAATTTATTAAAAGTTTCTTCACTTGAATTGAGAATAGTTAAACCTGAATTGTTAATGATTTTGCAACTAGAAGCAATCCTTTAGCACGTGCATCTGCAATAGCCATCATAGCCGATGCCTCACCACTCGCCTTATTAATATTCTCTTGACGTTCAGCTTCAGATGCTAATATTCTTGATTGACGTTTACCCTCGGCAACATTTATTTCAGCTTCACGAACACCCTCAGACTCTAAAATAGCGGCACGTTTTCTACGTTCAGCTTCAACTTGCATTTGCATTGCTTCATGAACGCGCGATGGTAACTTTTAATTGATAATTTTTTTTTTTTGTTTTATTTTGTTTATTTCATTTATATTCCTATTAGAATTACCTTAATATCCCTAATTTCGTAACGTAAACAAGTAATGCCCCAAGCTTCACTTGCTTTATTTATTGAATCAACAATACTAACATTTAACGATTCACGTTCCCGAAATACTTTATCTAAAGACATTTTACCCAATTCAGATCTCATTGTTGTTTGTGCTAATTGTGTTATAGCAAATTCTGGATCCTCAACACCGTAAGATGCTAAAACAATCTAAACATAAAAACTCATTTTCTTTTTTTTTATTATTTCACTAATACCTAAATAAGGATTTATGATTCTTAAATATAAAACACCGTCTATGCTCAGTGTTACGTTATCTGACGTAATTGCACTTTGTTTTGGTACATCAATAGCAATTTCTTTTAAACTTTGTACATATTTAACACGATCCATCACTGGTAATAATAAATTTAAGCCTGGCTCTAATATCCTATGGAATTTACCCATTCGTTCAACAACCCATGCCTAGAATACAAAGTAGATAAGTCAGTAAGATAAATGCATAAAAATCGCATGAAATTTGCATACTTCTTGTTGTGGAACAAACATAACGACAGTATTAATTGGAGTTGACACTTTAGTTCGTACAAAATTTAAATAAACATCATTAGGACGATTATATGTTGGTGTTGTCTAAAAAGAATAGAAAATATTATTTCTATAAACATTTTAATAATATTGAAAACAATTTATGTCACCTTTGTTAAACCATAAAGGGTGCCGCACGCTCGCTGTATTGCATTTCTTCGTAACATGTTTTCTTTTCTTTCTTTTGTATATAGAAGAAATTATAATTTTTAATAAAATTCTTTTTTTTTTATTATTTGCTTTTTATTTATTAACAATTTAAACATTGGATAATTCCTTCTTTTTTTCTTGCTTTTTTTATTTATTTTAAATATAAATTAATTAAATAAATACAAAAAAAAAAAAAGATTCTTATATGAATAAATAATTCTACATAACCTTAATTTATTTCACTTATTTCATTTTATAAATGTATGAAATAAAAAAAATGACATATTTCGGTTGCGTTCTTTATTTTTCGTATAGAAGAAAAACGTTTAAAGAAACAAACGTTTTTTCTGTGGATATTATATTTTGTAGAGTTTTTGAAAGAAGTTTTTAATTCAATAGTTTTTATACAGTTCAGTTTTGTCGGTTGCTTATTTATTTAATTTTCTTTTATAAAAATTATTTTTTTTTTTTTCGTGGATATTAAAATTTACGAAAATACACAAAATAAAAAATCTAAAAATTTTGTTTTGCTTTGAAAACATATAAAACTGTTTTAATCGAATAAATAATAATAAATATTATTTATTTATTTAAGTAATAAACTGTAATTATATAAATATAAATATAAATAGAACAAGTGATAAAGATAGGTGACGAAGAGGCAAGATAAAGGAAAATAGAAAATGTCTAGTACTGAATTGGACAGTATTCAAGCAATAATAAAATCATTAATTGTCTCTAGTTTACCACATGGTTTAACTGTACAACAATTAGATGATGATTATAGAGAAATTGAAGGTAGACAAATACCCTTTTATGATTTTGGATATAGACAATTAGACGCATTTTTAAATTCACTAAACACACTTAAGGTAAAAATTAAACATTTATCTCCCATATTTTCTGTTCCTTAACATTTTTCTAAATTTTGTTGTAGGTAAATGGTTTTGGATCAAGTGCAAGAGTATTATTACAACCACAACAAGAGGATAAAACAAAACATATACAAAAACTAATATCGAAACAGAAGAAACAATCATATAATAAAAAACGTACAGGTTTATCCCGTAATTCAGAACCAAAACGACCGATTTTCCCTTCATCAATAACAATACCAAATCACTCGATAAATAAAATAAAATGTACAAATTATAATAATTATAATATAATACAGCAGCAACAACAGAAATTACGTAATGAATATCAATTACAACAGCAACGTATTAAACGACAATATCAACAAAAACAAGAGCAACAACAACAGCAGCAGCAACAACAACAACAACAACAGCAGCAACATCATCAGCAACAATCTTATCAAACAAAACAAATGATACAGCAGCAACCACAACAACCCCATTTACAATCGCAACCACATTTACATAATCAACAACAAATTGATAATGAATTAATTTATACAGATTATTGGCATCAGCAACAACAACATCAGAATTTATTATATCAATTTCAGTTATATAATTATACTTTACAACCCACAATGATACCATATCAAATGAATACAAATGCAAATAATTTTAATTATTGCTATCCAAATTATACAAATCAATGGAGTAATAGTAATAGTAATAATAATAATAATAATAATAATAATAGCAATAGCATAAATTATAATAATATAAATATGAATTATAAACAACAAACAACAAACGCTATAAATAGGTCACCACAAATAAATAATTACAATGAAAAATTAATAACAAATGATAATAATAATACAGTGGATAATAGAATGACAGAACAATTATTAAATATCGATGGAAAATGTTATAATAATCAGAAGTTACAAGAGAATTTACAAATGCCACAATTAATACCAAATTATCAGCATGAACAACATCAATCAAATGAAAATCATTTTACAAATAAATTGCAAACAATTTTTAATAATGATAATGTTGATATTATAAATCGTTTAAATAATATACCCGTCACTGATTTACCAATAGTAACAACGGCACCAATATTATTAACAACTGCATCCTCACCCACAGATCCACAATGTACAAAATTACAAGATGACTTCCTAAATGAAACGACAAAACTTTTAGAACGCACAACATTGAATTATAATCCGGATTTAAGTAATTATAAATGTGTGGATAATGCTAAAGAATCGTATGTTGATGATTTTTCTGATGAAAAGGAAGACGTCAATGATGATGATGATGAAGATGAGGATGAGGAAAAAGATTTTGCTGCAATACCAAAAATTAAACATAACGATATTGTTCATCGTATAAATATGCCGAAAGAGGGTCATGAAAATTTTATAATACCACAGGCAAAGCTATCTGATGATTATCAGGTTGGATCGTTAATATCGATTTATATTACCGAAATATATTCACCATATAAATTCTGGTTTCATATACTCGAAAGTTGTCCATTGATTGATCAGCTAATGCATGATATTGAGTTAGTATAAGAATTTTTCTGTCCTATTGAATCTTTTTTATTATCGCAATAATTTAATGTTTCAGGATTTTCTATGGTAATTTAGCAAAGAATGAGAAAACAATACATATATCAAATATAGAGAAGGGTAGAATTGTGGTGGCATATTTTCTAGATAATTGGCATCGTGGTGAAATCATGGACACCCACATATGTAAAAATAAAATAAAAATTTATTTCTTTGATTATGGTTCCGTTGCGGATATTGATGTTACCAATATAAAATATATACAAAAGGAATTTACATTGTTACCACGACAGGCAATACGTGGTAATTTATTTGGTATAAAACCGAAAACCCATCGTTGGACACGCGATGCAACATTTACATTTTTAGAATTATCAACCGATTTACTATTATATGGAAAAATTATAAATATAAATATGAACGATAATTCATATTCGATAATATTAACTGATACAAATCATGAATATGATATAATTATAAATAAGGAATTAATTGAACGTGGATTAGCAATAAAAATTGATGAGAAAATTAATTTTAATAAAAATTATAATGTAAATGAATCAAATTGTGTAAGTCTTGATTAATATAATTTAAATTTCTTTTCTTTTTTCTCCTCTCTTTTTTGTTTAATATTAATTAACCAAAGTATACGATTACACACATGTTATTGGCGTAAATACTTAACGATAAAAGATTCATTTTTATCCTTTTTTTTTCTTTTTTGCTGTTTCTTTTACCTGTTTATATAGTACCTTAGAATTATTGTCAAAATTTATTTTTCTGTTGTTTCATTTTGAGTGGAAACCATTTTTTTGTTTCTAAACGAAAAACTCTGAGACAATTTTTAATTAATTTAATTTTCAAAAGTTTTTATTGTTGATCAAAGTTGTTTTAAGTGTATCTATCTAACGAAAAAGAAAAGAAAAATTAAAATTAAAAATGACGAATCTCGCACCCATTTATTTGTTTATTTATTGTAAAATAAATGACATTTAACTCTCGTTACGTAATAGTATCATCCCCCCACGACTCACATACACATTTGTACAATTAATTATTATTGTTGTTCACACACACTTTTACATGTAATCGTTGCTTTATGAATTTATTTAAAAATTAAATAATTAATTTTTTTTTTTTTTTCTTTATTTATTTATTTATTATTATAATAAAAGAAAAATAAATAAAATATTTGGTTTTCTTTTATTTTTTTCTTACTTCTCGCTATTAAATTGAATTTTGTTGAGTTGGATTTTAAATAATAATTAATACAAACAAACGGATATTAATTGAAAATTACTTTTATTTCCTATAGGAATTTTGGTTTTTCCGTTTTTCTTTATTTTTTTCCCTAGCAACGCGTGTTAATCGTATATTTAAACCCAGTATTTTAATTTAAATAGTGTCTAGGATAAGTTTTTTCTTTCTATTTTTTCAATATGAAATTATATTTGTAAGAAAAAATTTATTTTAATTAATTTAGTGTGTGTTTGTGTGTAATTAATTAAATTTAATTATCGTTTAAGAAACAGAAATAAAAAAAATATATATATATATTTGATTTTAACTTATATACCTTTTTATTTTTTATTTAGTTATCTTCAAAATTAATTATGTTTATTAATACACAAAATAGTCTTTATGCTTCAAAAAAACCAAGGTAATTAAAATTTTTTTTTTTTGTTATTAAATTAAACACCATAAATATTAATTTAATAACGAATTGATTCTTTTTTTTTTTATTATTATTTATTCTAATTATTACCATTACCACCCGCCCTTAATAAAATATTATCTTGGATAATTCACCACACAGTATCCATGTGTTGAACCACATTTCCCCTATATTCATTCTCTTTTAATTAATTTAATTTAATTGAAATCAGTTTTGTGAGTAAGAAAGAAAAAAACATTTTTTTTTATTTTAGTTTTAATATGCTAGAATCGGGCGTTTATCCATCATTTGCTGATATCGGTATTCTGTTATCCAAAGATATCAACTTTTACGCGTACGAGGATGAAAATTTAGATGTTTTTTAAATTCAGTTTAAATAATAACAAACAACAACAACAAAAAAAGGCCAAATTAGTGTTTAAAAAAAAAAAAAAAAAAAAAATTCTTTTATTAATAATTTTATTCTTTTATTAATTAATTAATTAAATTCTTTAAGAATTATATCGAATTCTTGTTAAATTTAAAGTTTAAAAATCTGTGTTATCATCATTCTCTTAATTTTAATTTTAATAATTATAATTATAATAATAATCAATCATAATATATGCATTTTTATTATCTCCATTATTTATAATAAAAAATAATCTTTTTTTTTTTTTCCTAATCAATTTATTTAATTAATTAAATTCAATTTTTATTATTTAAAAACAAAAAAAAAAAAAAAAAAAAGAAAAACTTTTGATAGAAAACGAATATAAATAAAAGAAAAAGAAGAAACAAACAAACAAAAAAAAATTCTTTTTTTATTTATTTATTATTTAATAAAAGGAAGCAGCGCAGGAATTTAATGTCTCTCTAGATTCTTTGTTTATTTTTGCCCAGAATCTGGATGTTTTTTTTTAACCACGTTTCTTAGTTTAAATTAATTAATTTCCTTTTAGTATATTTTTAGAAGAAGATTTTTTTTTTTTTAGATCATATCCAAAAGATGTTTTTTTTTTTTTTAATTAATTAATTTTTAAAAATGAAATAAAACTTATGTTTTGCTATATAATTGGTGTTTATCTCTCTTTCTATACGTAATTGCTTTTCTCTTTTTATATTTTTATTAATTAATTTAATTCTTTTATTTTTTTATAATTAAAATGAAAACAACAGTAAATAAAGTAAATATGTGTGTGTTTGTTTTTGTTTAATTTTTTCTTCTACTATTTTAATCCTTGGCTGGCACTTCGATGACTCTTGGTTTGTCGATGATACGCGCGGTACGGTTACCCTTCTCAACTATACCAATAATCCATGCTTGGTAGCCTTCCTGTTTTTCAATGTCTTTACAGTAGGCAGCCGCCTGTTCACGTGGCAAACAAATTAATAAACCTCCGGATGTTTCGGCAGAGTGACCTTGTAACAATTGGAACATGTTACCGCAAGCCTTGGCAACTGCTGCCATTTTTGCAATAACTGGCAAATTATGTATGACAAAAGAGACTTCGTTCTTTTGATGAGATGCTAATGTTTGGGCATGACCTAATAAACCGAAACCGGTGACATCTGTTGAACCGTGAGCATTGTATTTGTGCATAAGACGTGCGGCAATACGATTGAGACGTGCCATTGAATCCATTGCACGATGATATGCTTTGCGTACTTCCTCTTCCGATACAACTAATTTTATTCTGTTCCAACGTTCCGGTTGGTCGAGCCACTGGTGGGCATTGACAGCCACTTGTGTTCCCAAAGGCTTTGTCAGCACTAAAACATCACCGACCACCGCATTGTCCGGCACAATATATTCATTTGGTTGACATATGGTCGATGCAACACCTCCGATTGTGCACCATGGATTAACAACACTTTGGCCACCAGTAACCGATGTACTAGCTTCCAATGCCGAGTCCTAATCAAAACAATAACACTTTATTAGAAATGTCACCAACTTTTAACAACTTCTTTTATACTCAGATATACGTTACCTTGAAACCCCTCATAATTAAGGGGATAACCACATCACGTTCCTTTTCGGTCATTTTTGTACTCACTGCCAACAACATAAGCATATTGTCACAATCCGTAACACCCATTGCATATAAATCACTGAGAACATTGGCACAGGCAATTTTTCCCATCATATACGGATCATCAACAATTGGATAAAAGAAATCGGTTGTCTGGACGAGGCATAGACCACCGTGGCGCAATGGTGTCACAGAGCAATCCAAGCCGATACCAATTCGAGGTATGGCCATATGCATGAAATGCGAATTCTCATGTTCTTGGGCATTGTAATCCTGTTGCAATGATGACACTAATTTACTAAGAACTTCTTGTGGTACTTTGCATCCGCGACCTTTAAGGTCTGCAAATCTGGTAAGGCGAAATGTTTGCTCTAGGTCGTGTGCTGTTGGGTCGAAGGGTCGACGTAACGCCAATGCACTAGCGTTTCCTTGTAATTCCAATTGGGCAACATTAATAGCATCTTGTGTTACTGTTTGATAATCACCCATTATTAAATTTTATTTATATATTTTATTTATTATATTATCTAGGTAAATTCACAATATTGAATTAATGAAAAATCGTGCTATATTTTTCAAAAATAATCACAATTCTTTTGATTAAAAAAACTCAAAGACGACGACGCGCACTCTAATATGGCGGAACTGTTTATGAGCGGAAGAAATTCGCTTTCTCCCCAGCAATCATGACAGCGCATGCGTCAATTCAAATACTGAATTTTCATTGGTAGAAATATTGTAATAGTGTGTGAAGAACATAATGATTGGTTTAATTGATGTTCTTGACACAAATCGGGAGAAGTCTGTATTTCTCCCTGCATTAGTCCGGTTACTTGATTTTCTGATTTAACACAGAATATCTAATAAATTCTAATGATTAGATAGTTTTTAATAAAAATAAATTGATACAAATTTATCTAAACATGTGAATGACACTCAATTAATTGTCATTTATTTGAAAAAGTGGATTCATTTTTGGACAGCTTGTTACAAGTTGAGTGCTGCCGCCAAATGTTGTAAAGAATAAATAACATGATAGATGAGTTGTGTTGTCCGATTCAATTTTTGTTTCAATGATTTAAATTCTTTTTTAGCGAATTCATTTAATCAAATTAAAGTATAATTTGTATAACAATTGCTTTAATAATGTTAAGTTCAATTTTTAAAATTATTGACATAGGCAAAACTAGCTTTGTTTGTTTTATAATAGTCTAATTAAAAATAGTTAAAAACTCATAGGTGTAAATAATGTTTGATTGGATGGGTGCGAATAGCGATAGCGATGAAAATGACGTTTAAAATGATGTAAGGTAGTAGTAGTAGTAAATATTATTGCACAAATTTTCTCTTGTTTACAAAATAATTAATGTCAAAAAACTTTGTTTTTTTTTTTTAAATCATCAAATATCTCTTGTTTTACTTTTTTACTGTAGTTAATAAAGTTAAATCACTGTAAATTGTGTTCATAATCATTTATTTTTAAATGTATAAATAAAGACAAGGATTCTACACTAGAGATTGTTATAAAAAGAATAAATTTTCCTAATCAAAACAGATATCTAACCTCAATTTAAGACATGGATGACCAAGTTTGCCCGCGTTGTAAAACAACCAAATACCGAAATCCATCTTTAAAGTTGATGGTAAATGTTTGTGGCCATACATTATGTGAAAGCTGCGTAGATTTACTATTTTTAAAAGGTAAAAACTTATTTTCAACAAGATACTTGAGGATTAAATAAAAAAAAAAAAAATCCAATTTTTAGGTTCGGGTTCCTGTCCCGAATGCAATGTGCCTCTTCGTAGAAGTAATTTTAGGGAACAAATGTTTGAAGATCCTATGGTAGAAAAAGAAGTTGATATAAGGCGAAAAATATTGCGTTTTTATAATAAAAAAGTAAAATTAAATTAAAATTGGTGTTAAAATGCGGTGTTAACATTTTATTTAAATTTATTCTATTTTAGGAGGAGGATTTTAGTACGCTAGATGAATTTAATAATTATTTAGAGGAAATAGAAGAAATTGTTTATAACTTAACAAATAATATTGATATAATAAATACAAATAAGAAAATCGATCAGTATCGTAAGGACAATCGTGAAAATATAATGTTTAATAAGTCAAAGATGAGCAGGGAAGAGTTTGAATTGGAACAATTACTAGAAATCGAAAAGGAACAAGAGGATATAAGGAAAAAAGAACTATTAATGTTGGAGCAGGAAAATAAAAAGAAGAAACAACGTGAAAAGGAAGCTTTAATCGATGAGTTAATGGCTAGTTACGATAATGCGGATAAAATTTTAGAAGATTATGCTAAGAAAGCAGAAGAAATTCGTGAAGCAGAAAAAGTAGTTCCCGTTGCAAAGGTACCAACATCACAGTTTTCAACTGGTATTAAATTTACTAGAGGAGGCCAACAAGGCTTTTTACCTATACCAAAATTAGAAGAAGGTCCTAGCTATCAGTATGTTGAAGCGGAAAAAATATTTGATGGCCCTATAGCACCGAATAATCAAGATATTGAACAGAAAGGTTACATAAATCACGTCAGGTAATTAAACAAAAAAAAAAGTGTTAATTAAATTATAATTTCTAAAAGATAAATTAAATTTTAAGGACTGAAACACCAACAGAACGTGCCGGTGGCTATAAATCAAATCTTGCTTGTATGAGAGCGTTACAAGAAGCACTGCAAGGCCTTTATCATGGAGGATAAATGAATTTAGTTAATTTATTATAAAAAATACACGAATAAATTTAATTATTTTTATATTTATAATTAAAAAATAAATATTATTTTTAAGTTGAAATGAATTTTATCTTTATAATTTTCAATAAAAAAAAAAAGAAAACATAACCCTTAATTGATGTTTGTATTTATTATCGTTTCAAAAACGAAATTCATCTGCCATCTATAAATTAATAGCTACTACTACTCGATGTAGTGATATTCTAGTGCTCACTGTTTTTTTTTCATACAAAATAAAAAAAACTTTTTATCCAAAATATACATATCTCACTCTGAACTATTTTATAATAATTATAATATCGCGATATGCATATGTAAATAATTTTTGCCGTTTTTATTTTCTTTTTTATTCATTTTATAAATAAAAATTTTGTTTTAGACGTCATGCGCGCGAGGGTGGAGTTTTAATAATACAAACACTCTGTGAATTTGTTTTTTATACCAGTAAGAATAATTTTTTTTTGTTTTTTTCGTTATTTCACAAAAGAAAACGAAAAAACAAAAAAAAAAGAAGCTAAAGAGGCGTGTCAATAATTTGACTGTTCGCCTGATTACATTTCTAAATTATGTTTTGTTTTTTTGTTTTGTTGAAGAAAATATTTTTCTATATACTTTTCTCATTTTTACTAATTGAATTATTAGTTCCGTTTCATTAATTATTATTTACTTAAATATGTATAATATTGGGTGGGTGTTTTTGTTAATTATTTAATTAAAGTGACATCGATTAAATCCGTTTTTTTTTTTTAATTTCTTAATAATTTCTAGAGTGTTCTATGAAAATAAACAAAAAATATTCGAAACAATATGCAGAATGGAAAACTCTTTTTCATTGCATCAATCAATAGCACAAAATAAACTAAATAATAAAAAAAAAAAAACAAACAAAACACTAAGCCAGTAACAGCGATTCCTAGAAATATAAGTAATAATTTTGTTTATTACGAAAAGTAATAATAAAAAATAATTATTAAAAAAAAAGCAGAAAAAGAAGAGGAGAAAAAAAAAACGTGAATGAATGAATGAATTTTTTTTTCTCTCTTCATAAACAAAAAACCTACTCCCGCGATTTTACTGATTTTTCTTCAATAATTTTTTTTAATTTTGTGATACAAGTAAACAGTGAAAAGAAAACAAATTCATTGGAAAATAATCAAAAAAGAAAAAAAAAAAAAAAATCCTCCATAAATCTTATACCAAAAAATATAAAAATAACTTTTTTGTATTATCGATAGACAGCGATATCGATATGGCACAAGACGCTAAGAGCCAACAGCCAACAACATTGAAACAAACAACAACAGCAGCAACAAACAAAAATCATATTTATGATTACGTAAGAAGTAAGCAGGAAAATAAGAAAAAAAAAAAACAAGAAAACGCCAAACATACCGCAGATCATAACTTGCAAGTATGATTGGAGATCAAAAAAAAAATTTCTTGTTTATTTTAATCAAAATCTACTTAGAATTTTTTTTTCACTTTTATTTAACTTTATCAAAAATATTATTAAAAAAAAAAAAAAAAACATTTTGTTTAGAGAAATGTGATAGAGACTAAATTAATAAATAATAATTCTATGTTTCTTCCTCCACATCTACTTTTTCTATTTTATTCTCTATGTAAATTCTTTGTAGATTAGCAGATGAATTACTTACATAATAATAATAAAGATATTTACAAGTGTAAACAACTAGAAAAACGAAGAAGAAGCAGAGATTACGAAATAAGAGTCTGGATGCGTGGGCTCAAACAAGTAAAATACTGCATTCTGCATAAATATTTACGATTTTTTACCTTTAACTACTGCAGACAATAAGACTTTCATCTAAAACTGAGACAAATGGTAAGAACTAAAACTTCCGTACTTAGATTTGCGAATAAATTAAATTCAAGAAACAAATTACCATGATTAAAGACAGATAAACAGGAGAATACACGGTGTTGTCCAATTTAATTCCATTAAACGATACGAAAAGCAATAAACTGTAAGCGCGCTTCAAGTAAATTTACTATTGCGAAAAAAACCACGATTAAATAATTTAATATTTATTGACAGTAAGCTGCTTTGGGTAACGAATCAACATAATAATAAATAAGTTATAAACACCTCAGGTACTTAAGGAAAAAACTTCTTTAAACACACGATCAGTGATAAACCTTTGATATTTGAGGACCAACCATCAATATTAGGAGCATACATATCCCTAGTCAATTAATCCGCAAAATACAGAATTTTTAACACTGCACGATAATTTATCTGCTGTTCAGATTGGAGAATACCAACAAAAACGTAAACGAAAGATTTCCCATTATTATTCTAACGCGAATTTATGCATCTGTTTAACAAACCCAATTCATTCCAACTGAATTAAAATATTTGTACACATTAATCGTAGCGTTAATCAATGAAATTAAACCACAAAATGACAGAAAATCCCAACAACAACCACAGCACAAAAAAGCCCAAAAACACCACTTAGTTTTTACTCAAAATCCACTAAAACGTGCAAATAACCCTTTAAAAATCCTATTAAAAAAAAAAAAAGACAAAAAAAAAATATATATTTTGTTTGCCTATCAAACAGAAAAAGTTTTTCTTCATTTTCATTTTTTTATTTTTCAATTAATAATTAAACGCGTGTTCATTAGCTTTTGAGTTAAAAATAGTTAGAGAAAAGTTAAACAAAACAAATAATAAAAAAAAAAAAAAAAATAATAAAAACAAATCCTTGGATCATAGAATAAATATTAAATAAAATAGCAAACACCAAATATGTTTACATTGAGCCAATTAGTGAGCCCTTAAGCGCGGTTTTTTTTTTTTTTTTTATTTCATTCACATTTCTATAAACAACGGCATGTTTTTTTCTATGTTTTTATTTCAAATAAATTTTGATTTTTTTTTTTTTTTTTTTAGTTTTTGTTTTTAAATGCGTATTACCTTGCGTATGTGCTGGCAAAAACCATTCATTACCACCCATGATATGCAATAACAACAACAGCAACAAAAAAAAAAACCCCCTTGTTCGTTGTTATTTTGTTTTGTGAACCGATTTGCCGCTAGCTGAACAAAATCACCATTTTTCTTTTTTTGAATTTAATAAAAAAAATAAATTTTATTTTTAAATGTCAGATTCAAAGTCTACTACACTACAGAGTGGGTGGTGATTCGCATTCAAATAAAAATTAATTAACACTTAATAAACGAAGGAAAAATGATGAAATGGCGTTTCGATTTGGTTCATTTTTTTTTTTTTTTGTGATTAATAAAAAAAAAAACAGTAAATTGGCGCAAATTAAAGTTTTTCTTATTTATTTTTTTCTCTAGCGTACACACGGATAAAAAACAGTTTTATTCTGTTTATTTTAACATCCATCACTTGTGACATTTTTAAGATTCTTTTCAAAACTAACGTAAATTCTTTAAAAAAAAAACAAAAATTGCATCTTTAGCCATTTGCTGCACATTTAGCAAAGTCACAAACCGTTTATTTATAAAACTGCATCAGCTGCTCACACGTTATCAAGTTATTTATTGTATTTTTCCCCGTTTATTTTTTGCTTTCGTTTAAAAGTAAGAAAAAAAAAAGAAAAAGAAAATTATTTATGTAAGGTTATGTGATTTACAAACACAAATATATAAAAATGCAGCAAATAAACTTGCACCAAAAGTACAAACAAAAGTTGACCAGATCTTGTTTGATTCTTTCTTTTTTTCTTTTCTCCTGAATTTTCTTCAAGCAACCGTTTAGTTATTTATTTAAAAAAAAAAAAATTCTTAAGAATAACCCGACAGTCATTTAATGTGTTTATCTATAGAGTGCGCTAGACACATTCTATTCTTAAAAAAAAAAAGAGTTTTATTATAGAAAACAATAGAAAAGAATTTTTATTTTTCACTCCTTTTATTTCTTATTACTTTTCACACAATAAAAATAATAAAATAAAATTAAAGAAAAGAATTTACAGCAAAGAAAAAAAAAAGAAAAGAAAAGAAGAATCTTATATGAATTGCAGTTAATAAATCTCTTTTTTCAGTTTCCATTATTTTTATTAAAAATGAATAAGAAATAATAATAATAAAAATAAAAAAAATAAAGGCAATATAACCTGCATAATGTATTTTATGCTGCAAGTCTTGCTGACTGCAGTGATTTGATTGCATTAAAAATAAAAATAAAAAAATAAAAACAAAAACTACATAACACCGCACGGTGTATTCTAGTTAAACTAAAGTAAAACTACCTTTGTCTCATTTTAATGCATTTGATTTTTAAAACGGTTTAACAGAGACAACAATTAATTAATTAAAAACTAAAAAAAAAAATTATGCGTGTCGAATTGATAATAATAACAACGACGATGATGATGAAGAAATTGATAGGAAATAAACAAAAAGCCACAAGATTTTAATCATAGAATTGATTGTGTGAATTTTGTTTTCTTTTATATTAAACGTATAACTCTTTCAACACCTTTTTTTTTTTTTACTCATATAATAAAGTGCATTACAGGTAAATACATAAAATCCTTCTATAAATCATACATACATACATTTCATTAGTTCACCAATAGTTTTCTTACCGAAAATAAAAAAAATAATTTCATCAACATTTCCTTATTTTATTAATTAAAATTAATTAAGTTTGCTTTAATAAAAGTACATTAAACATAATAAATTCACGAAAAAAAAAAAAAAAAAGAGAAAAATCGACATTAACCACATGTTAAAAAGGGACGAACACTGATTACATTTATATTTTAAGATTTTTCCTTATAAACATCAGCAAGCGGCGCAAATGTATTAAAAATTTATATAAAAAAAATTAACAGCGATGAAAAAAGAAAAAAAAAAAAAGAGGCAAAGACCAACCACCACCAATGGAGTTTTTTTTTTATTGTATTATTGTTGTTGTTGTATATACAAAACATTATTTATTTATTTTTTTTTTTTTTTTTTGATTTCTTGAATTGGAAAAAAAGCGAATTGAATTTCATCTCGTTCAGTTGATTTTTAGATGTGAACGTGTTTGGACGTGTATTCAAATTTTTCGTTTTTGTTTGTTTCTTGTCCCCGTTTCTATATAATATAAATTTATATATATTTATTAACTCTAGTGGTTTGTGTCTATACTTAACACTTGAACATCCGAAATTAATTAATTAAATAATTAATTTAATTAATAAAGGAAAAAAAAAAAAAATTGAATATTTTTTTTTTGGTGTGTGATTTGTTTTAATTTTTATGATTTTGTTGGGATGTTGTTTTTTTTGTTTTTTTGCTTCAAAAATTAATCTTGTTTTTTTTTTTTTTGTTTATATTGGAAAATTAAGTGTTTTTTAATTTTAGAATTTTTCTTAATTTTGTTGTTGTTGTAATTTTTTTTTTTTTTTTTGGTAATTATGATTCTTTTTTTTTTTTTGTGAAATATAATTCTTTGTTTTTTAATTTACATATTATTTATGTAGTTTTTGTGTAGTTTTTTTTTTTTTTTTAATTATTATTTTATTTAATTTTCAATTAATTAATTAATTAATTGATTAATTGATTATATAAATGAGTAAAACAAATCAAATCATACAGCCAGAACAACAACCGTCCAGTAATTGCAGTGTACTAACAGCAACAACAGAAAAAAAGAAAGAAAGAAAAAAAAAGAAACAACGGATCAACTTAAGTCACTTTTGCATAAATTTTTAAATTTTTAAGTCAAACTTTTGATTATTGGTAACAAAATAAAAAAATTAAATTAAATTTTTTTTTTTTTTTCGCAATATATGCTAAAATCAAAATTCTTATATATTTAAAAAAAAAAAAATAAAATGAAATAAAAACAAATATTAAGTCACATCGGATGTTTATAACGTAATTAAGATTAAGTTTAAAAAAATCTTTTCTTTTTTTTTTTTTTTTTTTGTTGTTTCCATATAAATTAAATTATTTATTAAAAATTAATATAAATATTTAGCTGGTTTTTTATCTTTTTTTTTTTTTGTTTATTTTCGTAGTCTAATATCTTATCCACCCACTAAACTCCTTGTTTATACATATTTTTCGAGACAAAATGAAGTTTTTTTTTTTTTTTTTTTTTTGTTACGTTTTGTTTGTTAATAATTAAGTCAAGCATCTTTTTGTTTTAAATAATTTTGCTACACCTAATCTGTATACAATAATTATCTAAGTGAATTTTAATTAATAAAAATTTATTACATAGATATGATAAAATGTGTTATTTTCTGTTTTAACCGAGTACACCTTTTGTAGCTTTAATACGAAAAATTATTAAATTTGTGACAAAATGTGTTTATGTAATTTCCACAGATTTATCCTTCTATCACGAAATCCTAATTTTCCTGCTCTATTTTCACGATTTTTAATTATTTATTACTCACGTTAATGAGAGAATGACTACTGTGAAGCTTTTAGCTTTTCTCTATTTAATCAAACTTTTCAACAGCAAACAATTTATCTAACAAAAGATTTAAATGAATTTTCTGGTTATAAACGAGAAATTTTTTGTGTTTTTATTGTTTTTATTGTTTTCCCTCATCTCATCGAAGATTAAATTATTATTTTTTTCTCATTTTTTTATTTTCTTATAACACGATTAACCAACATTTAACTCTCTACGCGTTTTTATATTAAAAAATGAAGAAAATTGTAATAAAAAAAAAAAAAATTAAATTAAATTCCCAACGTCCTTCCTTCAAACGAGCAGAATTGTTTTATTTTATTTTATTATTTTTTTTTTATTT
This sequence comes from Ptychoptera albimana, assembly GCA_961205885.1. Classification (NCBI taxonomy): domain Eukaryota; kingdom Metazoa; phylum Arthropoda; class Insecta; order Diptera; family Ptychopteridae; genus Ptychoptera; species Ptychoptera albimana. The sequence goes on from OY540804.1 coordinate 24,040,384, forward strand.
TTTTGCTTCTTTAATTAATTTATTATTTATGTTACTTATCTGTGGGTAATAACTATAAAAAAAACATTTTTATATACAAAAAAAAAATGAAAAAAAAAAAAATTTATAAATAAGACCACACAAAAGTTTTTTTTCTTTCTTATTTTAGTGTTATAAAAAATAATTAATTAATTATAAATGAAAACATAAAGTCGTAAACACTAAATAATTTAATTATTAATTAATTAACATTTAATAGCAACAATGAAACGAATAGAAAGAGAGAAAAAGATAAAAAAAAAAAACAAAATGAAAACAAATCGCGTGATTTTTGATTTTGTATTTTATTTTATTTATTTTTTTTTTTAATTACATTAACAAAAAAAAAAAAAAAAACATTTATTGTCACAAAGTCATTTATCGTTTGGTTTTTGTTTTAATTTTTTATTTTTTAATAATAATAAAAAAAAAAACTTTTCTTTAAACGTTCTCGGCTAGGCAAAAAAGTATTTAGTTACGGTGGTCGCTTGTAAAATATAAGAGAAAAATATAATTTAGCAAACAGGAAAATAAAATCTTTTTTTTTTTTTTTTTTTTTTAAATATAATAAATGAAATAATGTATTTGTAAATAGACTTAAAATAAAATAAAAACAAAACAAAATTGCGCCGTGTACAGAAAAAAAGAAAAGAAAAACCAAAAAAAAAAAAAAACCGCCTAACAACCGTCGTGCGCGCACAACTTTAGCAAAAAAAAAAAAAAATTTATATTTTTCGCAAAGAGAGATTTACTTAAGTTAAGAATTTGACTTAAAAAAAAAAAAAAATTGTATTTTGTTTTATATTATTTTTTGTTAAGCTCACTTTTTGTTGTTGTTATATTATATTGTTGTTGGTTGTTGCCTTTAAAACAGGTCTCGTTTGTTCTTGTTTTACATTGTTGTTGTTGTTGTTGTTGTTATTATTGTGTCGGTTTGGTCATGCTTCCTCCACCCATTTAGAAACATAAAAAAAAGCTCTCAATAATCTTATTCTCGCGTGTGTCCACTATTATTATATTATATACTTTATTTATTAATATTCTTATTTGTTTTATTTTTTAATTTCACTACGATTTAAAAAAAAAAAAGAAAATTCTAATTAAAATATAATTAATAATAATAATAATAAAAAAATATGGCGTAATTATGATTACATGAAAAAATTCTACTGTTATTTCATATAAAATTACCCTTTTTCATCTTATATAATTTCCTGTATTACCAACATCACCTTTATAAATTATTCAATAATCAAATAATAAATTACCCTAATTTTTTTTTTTTTTTGGTATATTATATATAATTATTGAAGTTATCACCAATGTAATTTTCTTTTGATAAATGCGTTTAACCAATTTTTTTTTTCCTTTTTATTGCCTACAGCGACAAAATACTGATGATTAGTTAAATAAAAAAAAAAAGTCATGATTTGAATATAAAAACAAAAGATACGGCATGGCATACAAGAAATAAATAACAGAGAAGAAACATTTTTTGTTTTTTTTTTTTTGACATTTCAATTTACAATTTGTTTTTTTTTTTTATTCTTATATTATTATTCTCTGTTGTTGTTTCTTAATTAATTATAATTTTTTTCATTTCTTGGTTAGCGCCATTAATATTTCGATTATGAAATTAAATGAAAAAAAGAAGTAATTTAATAAAAAAATATTTGTTTACTGTCATTAAATTATAATAATTCAATTTTTGTAGCTTTTTTTTATATTTCTTCTTTGGTTTATTATATATTTTTTTTTTTTTACAATAATCACGTGTCTTTTTGAGTGTTTGTTGCCTTTTTATATATATACGTTAACATTTATTTGTAATATTTTGTCGTGTTAAAACATAATTCACATCTGAATAATAAAAAAAAAAAAAAAAAGAAACAGAAAAGCAGGAAAACGAATAACAAAAATAAAATGAATGAAAAATATATGAAAAAAAAAAACTTTTATAACTAAACAAAAAAAAAAAAAAATTTATGATTATAGCAAATATTTTTGACTAAATGGTATTATAATTAGTTGATTTTTATTTTTATTCATTTTAATACATTAATAAATAATAATAAAAAAAAAATTTAAATAAAAATTATGTTAAAATAGAGAAGAATTTTATTAATAAAAGCAAAACGGAAAGCCAAAAAAAAAAAAAAAAAAAGAATAAATTTATAAGAAGAGATAAAAGATTCAAGTTGATTGTGCGTGGTTGGTTTGTTTATTTGTTTGTGTGGTTAGTATTTTTTACCTTTGCTTATTTATTATTTATTTGTTGCAAAATCACAAATACCGGAAAAAATAATCTTTTTTCTTTTGTCAAAATTGAAAACGTCAATGCAGTAATATTTGCAAGATTAATAACGTTAATAACGTAAGTTTGCATCATTTCTTTTCAACTGAAACGAGTTAAGTGGTGTATTATATTGATAATCAGAACGCAATAAAGTTGTTAAAATTCACAGAAAAAACCCTAGCCTAAACGTGCTTACTTAAAGTTTTATCTAAGATTATTATGAAACATTTTAGTAAACGTGCCAAGTCTCTTTGAACAACACTTTTTAACACTAATCAACTTAATTAAGCTTCAACTATTATTGTTGAAGTAAGTTACTTAAATGATTATTAATCATAAAAATTTAATAGAACAAATGATTTATTATAATTCTAATTTAAGTTAAAAACCAAGAATTATATTTCATTACGCGATTCTCATGCTGTCAGTTACTCGTGGAAGTTTAATTAATAGAAAAATTAATTAACATAAATATATATTCTTGTCATTTTAACAATGCTATCAACGTTCGTTTCATTATTATTATTATTATTATTATTATTATTATTATTATTATTATTATTATTATTATTATTATTATTATTAATTATGTGATGACCGTTGATAATTAATTTTTATTAATGCTATTGTGTAAAATAGCAAATGTAGATTAGTTTGTGTTGCGTTTTTATTTTATTTTTGTTATGTTAATAACGAGATTCAACATAAATATATATATATATATATTTTTAAATTTATTATAACATATTAGCATAAATATTATCAAAAAAATAAAATACAAACATAAAATCCTCCAAATAGTGATAATTTTTATATAAATTCAACTTTTAAGCTAACAAAATTAAAAAAAAAAAAATCAAACTTTAAATAATATCGATAACGATCACCAAATCATATCACAAAATTATTAATTATGAAAAGAAAAGAAAAAAAAAAACATTTTTATTACAAATCAGTTTCTCGTTAGTTTGTTTGTTGTATCAATTTTTTTCAATTTTATTTTCGTTTAAATTATTTAATATTGATTTTGCCACGTTTTTATTATTTATGAAAAAAATTATGACATTAATTCTTTTCTTCTTTGTAATTCTGCTGTGACAAAATTGAACAATAAAATGAAAAATTAATTTTTTTTTTTTTTTTCTTTATCAGATGATAGAAGAACATGTTTTTTTTTGTAAATTATTTTGTTCTCTTATTAAGTGGTTGAATAAATAATAAGAAAAAAAAAATAAAAAATTAGGTAAATAAACAAATCATGATATATATGATACTACGATTAGTTTTTCCTTACTTTAATTGATAATGATTGACATTTCTTGTCATTAAACGTTTTAACTCATGTAGAATTTACAATTGTCGCCTGTCGACTGTGATATAATTTATTTAAATTTTTCATTCCATTTTTTCTATAGACCTTGTAATTTGTTTGTATTTATTTAATAATAAAAATATGAATATTGATTATAATAATTTAATTAAATATCTGTTAAAAGATATAAATTAACAAATTGTCACAATCTTATTGAATTAATTAAGTTTTTTTAATACTAATTACGCAGTTTAATGTTGTTGTTGACAATTTTTAAACGAATTAAGTAAAGATTCGTGTAATAAATTATACAGGGAAATTGCAAAAAAAAAAAAAGTTTAAAATAATATTGGGAAATTTAAAAATCTTTAAATTTTACGTTTAATTGAAATAAATTTTAATCTTTTCTCACACTTTATTACTGTTTTTTTTAATAATTAATTTATTAATTATGTTAATTTTAATAATTTTATTTCCATAGAAAATCAATAAATTATTAAAAAAATTTATATTTTTTCTTTCATATTTTAATTAATTAAATAATTAATAAATATTTATCGTAAAATGACCAAACAAATTAAAGAGTTTCAATAGAAAATCAAATTTAATTTAATTTAATTAAAAAACAATCAATCATTCTATCAACATATAAATTATGATGTCATCAAATTTTAAGGATTTAACAAACAGCAATAATAATAATAATAACAACAGCACGAACACTTAAAATGTCATGTTGAACAAAAAAGAAAAGAAAAAAAACGAAGAAGAAGAAGAAGAAGAAGAAGAAGAAGAAAAAACTCTGCCTATAACTGTGAAGTAAAAGTGTTTTAAAGATTGAGTTACAAGATAACAAGATCATTATGTATTTTCTAAATTGAATGCAAAGGAGATAAAATATAGAGAAAGAACATAAAAAAAAAAAAAAAACAGGAAAGAAGTGAATTGAAATATATATGTATATCCGATAAAGATCATTAAATGTTAATAATAATAATAATTTTCGGTTAGGATCACACACAAATAATTTCATCAAGATCTTTAATAAAAATTAAATTAAAGACGAAAAAAAAAAACAAAAACAACAGAATAAAAAAAAAATATGTTCAAAGCACGTGTTATTGTTTAATTTGTATATTTTTGATGTTTTTTTGTTGTTGTTGTTGTTGTTGTTGTTATAATGTAATGATCGTATTCTTCTTCTCTTTTAATGTCTTTAATGTTGCCTTCTTATTAGGTTTTTATTTGTCACTCGCTGTGTGATCGTGCGGCGCTTTATAGAAAAGAAAAGAAAAGAATAAAAAAAAATTACTTTTTTGTTTGCTTAATGTTTGTTTGTTTGTTTTATGATCGTCCTTTTTTTCTTATTATTCTAATTTCTTTTCTTTTTTGAATAGTTCATTCTTATGTACATTTTGTCGCGACTATTTGTTTGTTGTTCTTTTAACATACAAACATACATTATTTTTAACATATTATAATAATGATGATCATGTGACAAATCTTTTTAGTTTGATTATGCTGATGATGATGATGATATTCATGGTGATTGTTGATCATTCAGTCGTTCAGTCACCCTTGCTGTTTGTTTACAATAAATTATTTTTTTTTTTTAATATTGTTTATGATTAATGCGATTTTGCTAAATGTAAATGTTTTAAAGCGTTTGTGTAGCTTAGCTTAGCGGAATATTTTTGGCAGATTAAACGCATATTTCTTTAACTTTTTATGTAATCCTTTTACTTATTTTGATGAAATAAATCATTTGTCATATGTGTGGTGTAGGTTGGTTTGATCTGGACGAGTTTTAATTCTGTGTTTTTGTTATATACAAACAGACAGACAGACAGACATTAATCGAAAGTGATAATTATTAATTAACAAGTAAACTACCTTGAAGAACTTTCTTTTATTAAATGTGTCACAATAGCGAGAATTGTCTGTAAATTTTTTTTAATTTTTTTTTTTTTTATAATTTCATTTTAAGCAGTGATGCTGCTAATTATTTGTTTTATTTTTTTTTCTTTTTCATAACTTAATCATAAAAGACACGACGAATGTATGTTATGGGTCATTTATTACGATTAATCTCATTGTCGTTTGTCTCTTTATTTTCTCTACTATTTTCGTTGTTGTTTTTTTTGTGACATTTATAAATCACTTTAATAATCATAACCGTGCATTCTTGCGAAAATAATTTTATTTATAATCAATAGGAAAAGTGCAGCTAACACTGCTGTTTTGCATCAATTAAATAAATATTCTCTTTCACAATTCACGTATGGTGCATGCTTATGCATTTCTTCTCCTTTTAATAAAGGAAAAATTTTATTTATTTATTTTTTTTTTTGATTCTGTGATCTGTTGTAGTTAGTTTTGTATTTTTTGCTTCTTCAACAACTATGTTACTTTTCTTTTTTTTGTATTTCATTTTACTTGGTTTTCGTTAAAATTTATAAAAGAAAAATTTTTGAAGAAAAAAAATATAAAAAAAAAAAACAAAAACATCAAAGACATTACTGTGTCGGTTAGTCTTTTAATTTTTCTTTTTTCATTTCTCATCTTTTTCTCTTCTTCTTCTTTACTTTTATATTATATCTGTCTGTCTGTCTGTCTGTCTGTCTGTTGTATTAAATTAGATTGAAAATGAAGGAATAAAATTTAAAGTAAAAAATTTACGAAAAATTGTAGTTTATAAATGATTTTGTTTGTTTGTTTGTTTGTTATTTCTGTGGTGTTCCTTCCTTTAAGATGTGAAAATGTGGTTGGAAACGAAATGGAATTTTTCTATAGGATTTAAAACAATTTTTTTTTCTTTTTCTATCAAAATGCCAATGTAATTTCACTTTTTGACAAATTTATGTTAATTCTTTACTTTTATAATTAAGTTGCTAATTTATTTGGTGGAGTTGCTAATTTATTTTTTGCAAAAGAATATCAAAAAAAAAAACAAAACAAAATCTCAACATCAGTTAAGTGTAATGATTAATATAGGTTTAATCTGTTTGTTAAATACATGTTGTAAGAAATACATTAATTATGGGGAAATTTTTCCATTTGGATTTTTTTTTTTTTATTTTTATTTATAAATTATAATTAGCAGGATTTATTGTGTAGTGGAACAATAAAGATTATTATTAATGAGGTTTCACTGTACTTAAACTGTTAATTTTTTTTTTTCCTACTTTTCTACCAGCTATATTTAACCCGATAATTGTTTCTGTTGTTGTTATTAAGTTTTGTTAAGTAGACTTAAGGCAAGTATTTAACAACTTAAAAGGATCGCTTAAATCATATTTTCATCAGGTAGTAGTCAAGTATATATAAAAACGCCGACAATTTTACCATTAAATATAAACATCCCTTCAAAAAAATTTGTTAGTTTTCTATACACCTATAATCCTTAAGCACCATCTCGTCCATCCATTGATGTGATATTACAAATAATAATAATAATAATAATAATAAAGGTGAAATGAATTAAGATGATGATCTGACAAGAATATTAAAAAAATTCTTTATGTTAGTTAAGTCCCGCGTTAAGTTATAACGGCGGCGGCGGTAGCGCTTCATAAAAGATATAAACAGAAAAAAAAAAAAAATAACTTGAGCTACCCAAACTCTAAACGCTAATAGAAGAATGATGAAAATAATAAACAATAATAATAATAAAAAAAAAGGTTCAAAAGGTAAAAAAGAAATGAAAAAAAAAAAAAAAAACCAACCGAACGCTATAATTACAGATGATCCATACCCCCTTGTTTATGTTTTTTTTTTTTTTATTTTTTTTTATTAATTTTTTATTATAAGTCTTTCATGAATTTTTGTTGTTGTTGTTGTTGTTTTGTTATTTTTCCTGGCCAGACACTGAGACATTGTATGATACGTTGGAGTAAATAACTTCCATTGTCTTATTATTATTATTATTAAAAAATATATAATCTTAGAGTCCTTATTGTTTTGTTTATTATTATTATTATTATTATATTTTTTTTTTTTGTCTATTACGTACTGGGTGTTTTTCTTTTTTATTTATTTTTGAGGGTGGATATTATTATCGTTAACATTTATTTTCCTGTATTTTATCTTTTTCTTCTTTTTTTTCTTCATTTCTGTTAAGTCAATTTACGATCTTCTTTCTCATTAGAAAAGTTTTTTGCTTTTTTCTTTTTATTATTTTTAATTCTATATTGGTATGAATAAGTCGACTTAAGTTATTTGAAAATTAACAAAACAATTGAAATAACATTGGTTGACAGACGAGGATGACGTCTTAATTTAACTTGTGACATTTTTTTTTTTTTTTTTTTGTTGGTTTTTTGTTTAATTTTAATTCCTCTTCTTCTATTAATAAAATAGAAGCTATAAAACAGTTTTATTGCTTTTTAATAAGAAAAACTGTTTTATCTTATTTTTTTTTTTTATTTTTATTGATAATTTAAATTAAACAGAGCAGCTACCTGGCTACCATGGTGATGACGTTTGCGATTTAATTTTAATTCTTAAGAATTTTTTTTATTACTAGCTGACTTCTCTGACTTTGGTTTTTTTCTTTTTTATTTTTATGTTGATTGATTATGGTAATTGGAGCCTTTGTGTATTTTTTTAGTTTAGTAAAAAAAAAAAAGAAGATAAATGTAAAGGTTATTGAAGCTTTATTAAAAACTTTGTTTACCTTTTTTTATAATTAAAAACAAAAAATAAATAAATAAATAAATAAAAATTATAAATATCCTGTTTGTTGCATTTTTTCTTTGGTTATTTTTTTTTTTTTTGTCAACAACAACAACCGCAAAGTAGAATTTAATACAAAAAAGAAAATGGGAAAAAAATTGTGTACAAGGTAAAAACACTCATCAACATTCATAAACAACATAACAAACAATGTGCTTTAATCCCTATTATTATCACATCTTTAAAACTTTATTAATATCATTTTTGTTTTGGCCTTTTTTTTTTTTTCTTATCCATCTTGTTGTTTCTTTTTTTCCTTGTTATTAATTGAATTTTTTTATTTATTTATTAATTTTTTTTGTATATAATTTGCTGCCTTAATCATCATCCCAACATCACAATTTATTATTGTTATTAAGAGACAACGATAAATTTAATATTAAAAAAAAAAAAAGAAAAAAAACAGAAAACGTAAAATTAGAAGACGGAAGAAATATTTTCCCATCTTGAAAAATTGTAACAAAAAAAAAAAAAAAGAGAAAAAGAAAGAAAATAGAAAATGTTGGTTCTAGAGTTTTATTAACTTTTCTCTTTTTTTTTTTTATCAATTTTTCATTTTTTATTAAAATAATAATAAAATGATAAAGAAAATATTTAAAAAATGGATAAAAAAAAAAAACTGGAATTTCTGTTTGTTATTTAATTTGTTTTATCAGATTTAATTATTTTAATTTTTATTTCGTAACCTAACTTTTTTCTTTGTTTTTTTTGTTACAAGAATTTTTTTCTTCTTCTTCGTCTTCTTTTTGATTTTTGGTGGTTCTCTCCTATTTTTTTATATTAATACGATTAATATTTCGATGAAATAATCTTAAAAATAGTTTTTTTGAACTCAAAAATTTGTTTTTTTCTCTTCTGTAATTACATAATTTATTATTATGATTATTTGTCACATTCCTTTAAAAAACAGAAAAAACATTTTAAAGAGATTTTAAAGAGGCATACATCCAAAAATGTTGGTGAAATAGTAGTTTAAGTATATAATAGACGGTGGCGCCATTAAGATTTAAAATTATTTAATTTATTTCATTAATATTTTAAGTAAACTAGTTTCGTTGTTTTTAAACATTTTGTTTTACTTTTAAATTTAACAATCAAATATTTTAATTCTTTAAATCAAAATAAATTGCTTTTACGTGTTGAATTATAGAAGGTCCCTTTTTAAAGGTTTTCATTATCATATAAAATACCCTTGATTTTAGTTGTTTTGTTCGGTTTAAATCTTTACTAATTATTATTATGATTACAGTGGTTGTTAAGTTATATGATCTATATGAAAATTGTAATGTTTTTTTTTTTAATTGATTTATATTATATAATTGATTCAGGTGATTTAACTAGTAGTCATGTCGCTAGAAAAAACCCTTTATAAAATTGTTAAAGGTCTTCCGAATAATTATTTTGTATTCTTTGTGACTTTTAAATTTAAATTAAAAAGAATTAAAGAGTTTTAATTGGTATAATTGCATTTGACAAGATAGCTAACTAATAACAAAAGAAGCGCAAGTTTACTAGCAGAATAGCAGATCCATTGTGAGACTTTTCCATGAAACCTATCAGCATTGAAACAGAGTTTAATGTTAAGTCTTTACCAGTAGCTACTGTTAATAATTTTAATTGTTTTAGATTAAGATAAAATTAAGTAAAACAATAATAATAATAATAATAATATTGTTATTCATATGGGAAATTTATTGTTTTTTGTTACCCATTTTCTATAATATTTATGTATGTAAAATACTCTCTCTCTCTCTAAACCATTAAAATAATATTAATATTTTATGTAAAATAATATAAAAAAAAAAAAAAAAAATACACATTTCTATTTGCTCTGTTGGGTATTTAATATTAATTTTTCGTTTTATTTTGTGGTTTGGTAACATCAGGACGATTTTGTCTATTTTGTCTAATATGAAAATAACAAAATAAATATAGAGATAGATAAGGACTTTTAGTGAACTTTAGAGCTTTTAAATTCACTCTTTTTTTTTTTTTTTTAATATAAAAAAAAAAGAAGAAAATTTCTAATAGCGCAATCATAATAATAAAAATAAAATGTCGAGACTTTTTGTTGGTTTGTTGTTGTTGCAAACAAAACGTGTACACAGTATTTTTCGTATATTTGTTTAAACTTTTAAAGGATGAAAATCAAAAGAGAAAAAAAAAAAAAAAGTCATGTAAAAATTAATATTATATATGATTTTAGTTATGTTAGGAACGTGTAGTAAAAAATCATTAATATTGGATTTTTGGGTATTATTATGGTGGTAAATGGGAAAAGGGAATAAACATTTTATGTATACAAGTCACACAAATGTGTTTTTCAATTTTAATAGTAATAATAATGATAATACTTTTTCTAAAAGAAAAGAAAAGTAAAAAAAAACAACAACCCCTAACCACTAACTATTCTTTCCTATCACTACTACTTGATTATGCTTTGAAATTTTGTGTCTTTTACGTTACTAAACGTTTTCTATAAATAATTACACAAAATTTTTGACTTTAAATTTTAAACTAAAAATTTACATTTATTAAGAGTTTTTCTATTCTATTATATAGAAATATTAATTCGTTTCTTACAACCAACCAACCACCCCAACGTACAAAACACCAACTATTTAACTAATTTTTTTTTTTTGTTTATTTTAATAATCACAGCAAAATTATATATTGTGGGGAAAAGACAACGATGATACTTTAGGAAAAATAAAATACACGACAAAAGGGATACAAAATAATGAAAAGGCAAAGATCATGGTCGTTGATATTGAGACTCTACGACTTTTGTGAAATTTGCAATGGGGGTGGTTTTTTGTTGTTGTTCTTTCTATTTTTTTTTTTTATAAATATTAAACAAGAAAATCGTGCCAGACGTTTTCAATGTGTTTTTAGTAATTTTTTTTTTTGTATTATTTTTATTAAAACAACAGAATTATAAATTTCTCTTTATTTTATTTTCGAGAAAGAGGTTAGGTTAGGTTTAATTACATTTTATTTAACTGTTTTCATTCTTTTTTTTTTTTTTATTGTTAATTTGATGTCACAGTCTTATAAAATATAAAATTAAATAATTATGTTAATAAATGATTATAAACAGGGTGGTTGTTACACCCTTTAATAATAAGTTTAACTTGTATTTTAGATAATATTTAATTATTTTTTTATTTTGTTAATAATTGTTTTGTTGACTTGAATTACACACTACTGTTTTACGTAGTTTGTTTTTGTTATTACTACTGCTGTTACTACTGTTGTTTGTTTGCATTTTTTTTTAATTTAATTTAATTTAATTTTCCTGTACATTTATTAATTGTTTTTCTTTTTCTTTTTTTTTTTTTATAGCCGTTCTTCCATCAAATGTAATGAAACTAATTAAAAATTCTTTAATTAACAAATCAAATGTAAATGAATAATTTATAATAATAAAATGACGTCAATTAAATTAACGAAAAAATCTATAATTAGATTAACGATAAATTTGACAACAGTAAATGCGATATAATAAAAAAAAAAAAAAAAAAAAGAAAAAAAAAATTATTTGATGACATTTTTGATGACAAAAAATATAAAGGGATAGTTTGTGTGACGAAAAAAAAAAATTATTATCAAAGAAAACGTAAAAAAAACTACTAATTGGTGACATTCATTAATTAAAAATTATTTTTGAGAAACTCAGTAAAGCTTTTCAGCAAGTGTTTTAGTAATTTAATTATATATATATATTTTTTTTTTTGGGTTTTGTTTTTGGTTATTGTTTCTGGTTTCTTTTCCTTTGTTTGTTTGTTTATTTGTTTTGTGTGCTTAAAGTGGTTAATTGTATAAAACATAATCATGATAAAAGTGTATAAAAATAATAATGAAAAATTATTAAAAATAAATAAAATAAATAAAAATTTAATAAGAAATACAGAAATGAAGGAGAATAATCTAAATATGTTGTTTTTCAATCATAAACAACACAAAAAATTAATGAATAAAAATAAAAATTTCTATAAAATTAATAATAAAAGTTTAAATAATAATAATAATAATAATATAAATAATGATAATAATTTAATGAGTAATAATAATAATTTAATTAATAATAATAATAATAATAATATAAATAATGTTAATAATAAGTTAAGTAAAAAAAATTATGTTTTAATTAAGAAAAGGCATCATCAGACAATTACATTAATTGGTGTTTTATTATTGCTGATCTCATTTATGGATTTGACAAATGCTAATTGGTGGTAAGTGAAAATAATTTCATTTTTCAAATTTTAATCTATGTTATTTGAATTAAATTAAGAAAAAAAAAAAAAAAAAAATTATTTATACCATTTTGTTAACCGGTAATTATTGTTTCAACTGGAAAATTTAACAAAATTTACAAATTACTGTGGTCGCTTTTGGTTTTTTTTTTTTTTTTTCATGAAATAAGAAAATATTAAACCGCAATGATGAAGCTTTAGAAGTTGTTTATTTATTTATTTTTTTTTTTTTTTTAATTACTGACCGCTAACAATGTAATAAGACTTTTAGTGACTTAAAAGTCTCTGGAAAATTGATACATTTCCGGATAATTTATGAACATTTTTTTTTTTTTGTTATTTTAATTCAGAAAACACTTAAAAATATTATAAATAAAAATTTTATCAGTTTAAAGTGTGTTTAAGGATTTATTTATTTTTAAAAAAAAAAATATATAACCTAAGAACAAGTTTAATACAAATTTGTCACTAGTGATATTTTTCGTTAAGAAACGAAGATAAATATTTTTGTAATTATTATTTAAGCTTAAGAAACAAACAAGAAAACAGTTAATCTCTGAAATTGCGCGACATATAGTTTTTGATTGCGATATATAATTTAAAATACATTTGTATAGAAAGCTTTTTTAATGCTTATTTTATGTTTTATTTTTCTTTTATTGTTGCAATGACTTTCGACTACTGTCTTTTATTTTACGTTTGATAAGCGACAATTAAGCTAAAATGGCGCATAATCCAAAAACTTAAATGGCATAAAACAGAAAAAACTACTTAAAAGCGTCAATAAATCATTTAATTGCCATTTTGTCTTTTGTTTTCTTCGTTTTTTTTTTTTTTTTTTTATTTGTTGCATATGTTTAAAATTTAATTTCCTTTTTTCTGTGTTTTGTGTTATGTTTGTCAGACATTAAGTTTTATTTTTATATTTATTCTTTAAATGTAATTTAAACATTAACAAAAAAAAAAATAATAATAATAAATATTAAGATTAAATTTAATAAGAAACAAAACGCTTTTAAAATTAATTGAAGGTAATTATTAATTGGTTTCAACACGTTTCAAAAATGGTTGAAACTATGTAATGGTGGACGTGTTTGTGTTTTTCTTATTGGCTCTCGTTTAATATTAAGTTTATTGCGCAGCCTCAGTATTGTTTTAAGTCCTTTTTAACCCTTTTTTTTGTTAGATTTTGCACAATAGAAATGTAATTGAAAAGAATTTCTTTGTTTTTTTTTTTTTTTTACATTTTCCTTGTTAAAGTACCATCAAGAACAATAAAAGTTTAATGTATTGAGCAGTCAGTCATACAACGTTTTTTGTTTTTTTTTTTTTTTCAATTATTGGTTATATAATTTACAACGAAAGGATGTTCGTTCACCTTTACAACATTCCACAAAATTTAATAAACTTAAACATTTCCCGTTGAAAGTAATAAAATAACAAAAAAGTAAGCAGGAAAAATTCTTTCGAAAAACAACAACAAAACTAAAAAAAAACTAAAACATAATTAGTAGGAAAAACTTAAGTAAAAGCAACAGCACACATAACCTCATTTCTTTATCATTAAGTTTTTTGTTTTTTTTTTCTTTCTTTCTTTAATTATTTACTTATGCTTTTAATAGTTTTTTAAAATCATTTTATGTTACAAAAGTTTTTTTTTTTTTTTTTGATTTCGTTTAAAGTTAATAAAAAAAAAAGCATGAATGAAAAAAACTTGATAAAGAATTTTTGTAAATTGTTAAAAAAAAAAATAAAAAAAATAGTTTTTCCTACTTTTAAACAATTAACTAATAGGTGTGAGATTTTTAATTGATTTAAAGTAATAAACAACAAGCAAAAACCATATATAGAATAATGATTATTTATTAATAAATGCTGTTGTATTATTGATTTACCTGATAAATTTTTAGATTTTATTATTATAGATTTTATGGTTAATTGAATTTGATAAATATTGTTTTTGTTTACATCTGATTACATGAATTCCTTAAATGGTTTGCTTTTTTTGTTTTTTTTTTTATGTTATTTATGAGCGTCATGTTGTAAATGGATTATGAAATAATTTTTTTTTTTTGAACTTTAAGATCTTTAGATAAATTGTTGAATGTGTTGTCGCCATATGGAATTTATTAGCATGACATTGATATGCTTTTTACATAACGTACAAGCTTTTAGCAAAGTTTTATTATTATTTTTTTTTTTTTTTGTATTATCAAATTGAAACACCGTTCTCTTACTGATTTTCCCTAAATACATATTAAAGCCAGAACTCTAAAATCCCCAATTTTTTAATTAAACAAAAAAAAATTAAACAAACATCAGATATAGTGTAGGGAAATGATAAAATAAAATAAAATAAAATAAAATAAAAGAAATTCCAAACAAACAAAAATAAATTGAGAATAAATTCCCATAAAAATAATTAAATTTAATTTAAAACACAACCAGCTTTTATCATTTATTTTCTTTTTTTTTCTTTCTTTCTTTAACATGTGTTGTTGTTTTTATCTTATTCCCATTTTAGATTTATTTTTAGTTGTATAAACATTAATTATAATTATTTGTTAAATATTTGTTAAATGACTTTTTCTATTATTTGTTTCTTAAATTAAATTAAAACAATGATAAATAAATAAAAAAGAAAAGAGAAGAAAAAAAAAATATCTCAAATCAATCATGCTGCTGCTGCTACTGATGATGATGATGTTGATTTTCAGTGTTTTCCGTTGAAAGAAATTTTATTATTTCTTTATTAATTTTCATGTAATTTTATAATAACAACCTGTTGGGTCAATCATTCACCACCAACTGGGCGAATAGTTGCTGTGATATTAATTAATTATCACACATTTTACTGTGGAGTTTTCTTGTTTATTTATTTCTGCAAAGAAGAGAAAAAAAAAAAAAATATTAAAACGAATGATGTTTTTCACTCTTTCATAATTTTTTGTTTTATTGTTACATCGCCTGCTGTTTGTATTTTACTCATCTTGAAGGATGAATAAAAGAAATCTTTAAAGAAAAACGCCGTGGAAGGTTGAAATCTGATAGGGTTTTGAAATGATAATATTTAGTTATGTGTTAGATCCCAATCGTGGATATTACTGAGTCGGATTATAGCGACTTTATGCTTATCTACTACTAATGAAATGAAAGAAAGTGAACTGAAATGATGATATTTTAACCATAATGAATAAACAAATTTAAAGATCGGTCACATTATAACAGAGATTAATAATCGTAGCTTCTACTGCATTGCTTATCATTTTGCTTTCAATTAAGAGTAATTTTTTTTTTTTTTTGTTTTTTACTTTTATTTAATAACAAAAATCGTTCACATTTTTTCACGTTTTCACTTTGATTTGTTTTATTCCTTACCTTACAAAAGCTTTTTTCAATCAAAAACTAATAAATATTTCTTTATTTCTTATTTTATTAAATAATAACAAAGTGAAATTAACGATTGTGCAAAATCAAAAAGAAAAGTGGAAAAAAATAAAAAAAATAAAAGCAAAACGTGACTCATTTATTTTGTTTTTTTTCTTCTTCTGTGTTTTTTAAATAATAATATTATTATTATTATTATTATTATTATTATTATTATTATTATTATTATTATTATTATTATTATTATTATTAGTATTTTTACTTGCTGTATTGCTGATGATGGCAAATAAAAATTAACTGACATGAAGACAGCTGCGGATTGTACTTTTTTTTTTTTGTTTAAATGGCAGCACGATTAATAAACATAACCTAAAAGATGTATAAAATGCAAGGCAACGTATAATTTTCCCTTTATTTTTTTTTGTTATTTGTATTTGTAAAAAAAGAAAATAAAGCAAGAATAAAACGGTTTTACTTGAAAGAAAATTTACTACTTGAGAAAAATACATCTACGGTGGTGGTAATAAATAATAATAATTATTAAGTTAAAAAATATATGAGGTTAGGTACAATTATTTAATAATTTATAGTTTTTTTTTTAAAGCAAGTTTTCAATAGTTAAAGGTTTAAAGAAAAAAAGAACCAAATAAACAAAAAGAAAATTGATAATTGATTAAAGTTTTACTTTGTTTGCCATGTAATTACCACTTTAGTTTTATCCAAAAAAAAAAAAAAATTATAATTTGTGTTTTTTAGTTTAACGTTTTTAAGTAGATAAAATCTAAGTTAAGCTGGTTGCGCTTCTATTTTAAAAAAAATATATTTATGCCAACCACCACACAGTTTAAATGTGCCAAAATTAACGTACATTTTGCTGTTCCCACACATTAACACAATTAAGCCTTTTATTTCTATAAAAGATTTACATTTCATTGCCTTTTGTTGTGAAATTAATCTGAAGCTTTTTTTTTTTATTTTAAATCATCTCTTGTCTCTCAGTGTTAAACCAGAAAATTAGCAAAATAATTTTTCATTTTTCTTAAACGTTTAATTTGAAATTATTCGTTATTATTTTTTAATTTTTTTTCGTTAAACCGTGACGATTTATGATTTATTGATGGTATTTTAATTTTTTTTTTTTTGTAATGGTCTTTCAATCGCTAATAATTAAGTCATTCGTTACAGATCATTAAATTTTAATTTATTGGTTATTTGTGTGTAATTTAAACTGCAAAAAAAAAAAAATGACTGTAGTCTGATACTATTTTTGGGACGCGTTACTCTAAGCGAAAAGCTTTTTATTCTAAAAATATAATAAAGCCGCATTACTTAAGACCATATAATAGCCGCAAAATTAGTTTGAATTAAAATAAAAAACTTAAAGTTCCTTCGCCTACAAAAGTTTTTAAATACTGGAAAACGGAACGAGAACAAATAGAAAGATGAAGAAGAAATGATCATCGCATTTGTATTCATAGGCAAATATTAGTTCAATTATGTTTAGAGAAAATTCCCTTTGATGTAATCCACTTCTCTTTACTTTTCTTTTCTTTTTTATAAATCTTTAATTACTTTATTAATAATAATAATAATAATTTTTTTTTGTATATTAAACGCTTATTTTGTCTTTAGCAGAATGCGCCCACCATTGGTTACTACACACCATAGTCACTTCTTTCTCCTTATGTTTATTTTCATTTCTTTTTAAAGTCTTGTTGCAGCAGCAGCAGCAATAGCATAATCCGTGTATATGTTTTTGTTAGTTTTTCTCATCGTGTTTTTATTTTTAATTTTATTATTTCAATTCTGGTTTTACTGTACATGGATTTTTGATTTGACTTGACGAACTAGAAATTATTTTAACTGGATAATAATGAAGAAATTATATATAAGCAACCTCCAGATGGCGTTTTTTTTTTTATTATTTTTTATTATTTTGTTTACGTTTATTTAGAAAACGAGTGAAAAATACACATAAAAGTAAACATATTTTCTTAAGAATAAATAAAAAATTAAATTATTTATATAAAAATGTTTTTTGGTTTTGTTTTTTTCTTGTATTAAATATAATAATAACGACAAGAGAAACTACATACAATTCTGATGACGAATTATGATAATTCTTCTGCATTTTTTTTTTAAACTTAAAATATAAGGTAGTTCAATTGTTTATAATAACTTTAAGTTAAGTAATTAAATTGTAATTCCCTTTAATTATAATTATAATAAAATCACACACACACACACATTATACCAAAAAAAGTTTTTTTTTTTATTTATTTAAGAAGTAAAACCTAAGTAAAATTCTACGAAAAAAGTGGTAATAATAAAAAAAAAATAACAAGTTAACTTAAGTCAATCGATTTAACTATAATTTTTTTTTTTTTTCTATAACATAAAATTAATCTCGCTTCGTTTAACCAATCAAAAGCCAAACAAAATCTATTTTATTGATATGATTGACATAGAGATTTACATAACGTTTAAAATAAATAAATAAATTTAAATAAAAAAAAAAACTTTCAACCAATAATAACACGTTTAAATGTGACTTAACTACATTAAGTCATTTAATTATATTATTTAACTTAATTCATTTAATTTCGTATATATTTAATTTAAAAAAGAAAAGAAAATTTTTATTACATAATTTAAGAATATTTTAATCTTAAGCTTTTTAGCTTTTTAGGTTCATTTATTTCGTTTTTTTATTATCAATAAAATTAAGTACAATAGAGAAATGCTTTTGTTTTTTTTTTTGTGTTTATAAATGTCGTTAAGTATTTCGACGTTAAGTCAATTAATGAAATATTTTTTATGTTGATTCGTTTTAATTTTGTGTAAAGTAGCCAGATTTTATTATTATATACAGAAGTGACTTTATAATTTAAGCTGTGTGTTTGTTTTTTTTTTTTTTTTTTACAATAAAATAAATGTTTAACTGACTACCTGAATTCTAAATTTTATGAAAAAGTTTAGCAATTGCATAACTTTTATTTAAATAATTGTAAAACATCAAACACAACAGTGTATGTTGTAAATTGATGTAGGCTTAAATATAAGTGACTTAATTTGTTTAAACGGTTTATTTATTTTTTGTATTACATAAATTTATTTTATTACGCAAGAATAGTTTATTTACTTAAATAAATATGAAAAGAGAAATAATAAGTAAATATATAATAAAAATGTTCATTTTCTATTTATCTGCTGTCATCAGTTATTAAAAATCAATTTTTCTACATATGATATAAATGCTAAATTTTAAAGCTTACAAATTATAAAGATTTTTTTTTTATTGATATTTAAAAGCTTTCCGGTGGGTCGTTTTATTTTTAATTTTTTTTTTTTTTGAAGGAGGATTTCTTATACTTTTCCATGGCTTTAATCGAAATGTTTAGCTTGAAAGCTGCCGAATTCTTTAGGATTAATCTGCTAAGTAGTCCACTAATTATGAAAATAAATTATCATTCAGAAAGTGGTGCCATTTAACGGTTAATGCGGATTTTATTTAGGGTTGATGATATTAATCGAGTTTAACGTTTATTCTGATACTTTAACAATGAAACTTTAGCTAAACTTTCATTGTTGAAAAAATGTTTCTTTGCTTTTAAAGAAGAAAATTACTTTTAAAGTTCTTATTTATTATGGTAATAATTATTATTTTGTCGTAATACTTGGATTGTTGTCAGTTAAAAATAAAATTATGTGTTGAATTTTATCCATTATTGTCATGTTTTTAATTAGAATAACAATAACACTTATGTTTAATTCCCAAAAACTTGTTACCCAGTTTAATATAAAAGACATGCAAGCACTCGTCTTAAAGTCTTTTTTTCTTTTTCTTTTCTTCTAATTTTATTCATTACTATTTTTTTAAATTGTTTATATTTAAATCAAAATTATGTTTTGTTGTTTTATGTTTTTAATGTATAATGCTTTAGACTTTTTTTTTTTATTTAATTTAATATATAATTTTATTTCATTTCTCATATGTATGTCTGGTCTCGACAGTTTAGTTTATCGTTTTAGTTTCATTTCTTTCTCTTTTCTTTTTTTTTTATATATAATTTAATTTAGTATTTTTTTTTTTTTTTGTATTCTTTTAATAAAATGCCGACGTCTAGGCCTCACACAAAGACTTTATATAATAGACAACAATAATATTATTATGATTTAGAAATGTCGCAATTTTAATTCAAATTAATCATGTTTCTGGAGAATGATTAAAAAAAAAAATAATGTTTCTTTTTCTTTAAGTTTTTTTTTCTTCTTTTTTAATGAAATGAGGGTTCGAATTCTTGTTTATTTTTCAAATAAAATAATAATTAAAAAAAATAAAATTTCTAATAATTGTGTTGATTGATAATGAACGACAACCCTAAAGAAAAAAAATATTTGTATTCAACGTGTTAAATGATTTGAATTTAAACAGAATTTATGTGGTTGGTCGTTTATTTTACTGTCATATGCGAAATGTGATGAATGATCTACGCCAACGATATTTTATTTATTTAAATATTTATGTAAACAATAGGGGAGGTATATTTTTTCTTCAGTCTTGTCTACACTTTCTGGATAAAAATCACTGTTTCTGTTGAATTAATGATTGTTGCTACCATGTTACTTATCTTTAATAGTTTAGCAAATGTTTATGAGTCATACGTTCACTTAAGATCACGTATTATCTAGTTTTGGGCAATATTGATAAAATAAAAGAAACAGAATAAAGATATTTGCAAAATCCAATAATAATTTTAATAAATTAAAAATAACGTTTCGACTGCATTTAAATAAAAAAAAAAAAATATATCTATATATCCGTGGGCAGAGAAATATATAAGGTGGGCCTCATATGATTATAGAATTATTGTTATTTGCAAGACAAAAACCACAAAGATATAAGAAATTAAGAAAAACAAAACAAAACTGTTTTAATCGATGTTATAAAAGTTAAATTAAGAAATTTTCCTCATTCATAAAAATATAAACGAAAAACCATTTAATGTGTTTTTTCGTTAGCAACAGATTTTTTTTTTGTTCGTTCATTTACAAAGTAACTAATTAACCAAATCACTTATCAATGAAAAATCTAAAAAAAAAAAAAAATCAAATCATTAATTACAAAGTCAAGTAAATTCTTTCTTCTGTTTATTAATGAATTCTTTTAATTAAAATTCAATTCATAAAAAATATAAAAACAATTTTAATTCAATTTATAAATATTGTATTAATTAAATTACACAAAAATGTTTTTTATTTTTAATTTTAGAAAATAAGAAAATAGAAATTTTAATTAAAAAATAAATAAAACAATTTTTTAATGAGAATTTTTTTTTTTTCCTCTAATAATTATCCTTTTTTTTTTTTCTTTTTTTTTTATTCACGGTTATTTAATTTAATTAACAATTTTTTTTTTTTTTTTGCGTTAGTTGCAATAAACACAAAATTCATAAAAAAAAAAAAAAAAAAAATCAAATTGTTTCGATACTTTCGATAATTGTTGTTTACATATAAAGTAAATAAACTGTTACTAGAAATATTATTAGCAAAAGAAAAAATCGCAATTATCGTAATCAAAAAACAGAAGAAAAAAAAATTTTCGCTCTTTTTAACGGATGATGATCATGATCGATCAGAATTTATAATTTTAATCCTTTTCTTTTTTTTTTCTGTTATGCTCTCTATGCCTTCTTATTATTATTATTATTTAATTTAATTTTTTTTGTTTTAGCCTGTTATTAATTTTAAAATAAACAAATAAATAAATTTTAAATAAAGTAAAGAAGATAAAAATTAAAAAGAAAAAGAAAAATTATTGATATTTATTAATTGGTTTTGAAATTGTGATTGGCAACCTGGTGTTGTTGAAATTTTTTTTTTTTTTTCAAATTTTTGTTTTGTTGTTCTGTTTGAAAATCATTTTTTCAAGCTTTTTTATGTTCATGTTAATGGTTAGATAGATAGGAAACTGTTATGATTAGTGATTAGCTTCAGATCAAGGAAAATGTATGTTTGAAGCTTCCTTATTAACTATAGATCACACTCTTTGTGTCATTGATTAATGAAAAATGCTCAATGTTGTACATTGGTGCTGTTTTGAACGTTTCCAGCTATCGTCATCAAGAAATGTACTGCTTACCATGGTAATTGAGTAGAGACGTTTAAGTTTCTTGTCCCAGTAAATACCAAATTGTTTTAAAAAAAAGTAGTGAAAACCTACCGTAATAAGTAACTGGCATATTATCAATCAGTAATCAGTCAGTAATATTATTAAAACCTAAAGCATTAAAAGGTTACAAATCACTGTAAATAAATACCTGTAGGTGGGTATAAGTGATCAAAAAACGATCATGATTTTTTTTTTTTAGTATAGCTGTTGCTATTGCTGATGACGACAATCAATCGGTTTAACAAGTAACAAAAAAAAAAATTAAGAATAAAATAAAGAAAACTAAGAAAAAAAAAATAAAAAATAAACTAATTAAGAAATACTTAGCGTGTGATCATGATTGTTGTTAGTGTTTGCTGCTGTGTAAAGATCGTTGATCGCGATAACATGTTAAAGATCGATGGATAAATAATGATTTTTCATTAAATTTAAATTTTTTTTAATTTCTCCTTTATTTTTGTTTATTTGTTAAAGAATATGACGCCCCCGTTTTTTTTTTTAATTTCAATTACTTAATTTTTATTATATATATATATATATATATGATAGAGCACTTTGAAGTTAAATAATTAGTGTGAAGAATAATTAAAATATCATAGCTGGCAGAGCTATGGATATTTTAATAATTACTTTGAATTTAAAAGAAAAGGTTATAAATATCGAAGAAGGTTATGATATATTTGAAGAAATATAATATAAAAAGGCAGTCAGAAGTACTGGTTGGAGAGATTGATAGAATGTTCCAGACCAGTCGGTCGTTCCGTGCGGCTCTGAGTGCTTGTTATATTGTATTTATTATTAAGTTGTATTTATTGTAATAATAATTGATTGTTAATAATTGAGAATAATATTGTTTGTAATTATTGAATATAATAAAATAAGAGAATAAGAATAATTATATTCTCTAACATCAGAAGTGGGATATCTACCAAATAAACGTCCAAATAATAAATAAAAAAAAAAAAAAAAAATGGCTGAGAATTTTACAAATGAAGGATTTTCGCAAGACAATAGTTCCGAATCTGCTTCTTTGGGAGCAAAGTCTCTAAACCAGACTTTGAATGAACTTTTTAAAATTATGCAAAATAAAAATGAAGGTCAAATCCGAGATGTTGTAGTTTTTGCACCCTTTGATCCAGATTATTCTACCACGACTATAAAAAAATGGTGTCTTAATGTGAGTGAATATGCAAAGCGTGCTAAACTTACAGATTTTGAAATTGTTTCAAAAGTTGGAATGGCACTCCAAGGAAAAGCAAAGATTTGGTATCAGAAATATGGTTATCAAATTTATGTTTGGGAAGATTTAAAATTGCGTCTTATAAATCATTTTGTTGATGGATGTGATATTATTAAGTTATTAAGAGATGTTGTTAATTACGAAAGTTGTGATGCCGTGTCTTATCAAGATTTTGCAATGAAAAAATTGACACAGATCAACAGACTTCCATTTGAATTGAATGATACTTATATTATTAAAATTATTATTGGCTGTATTACAGATGTAGGGATGCGCAATTCCCTAACATTTGCTAAGCCGTCATCAGTACAATCTTTGATTGACTCTTTGGCACTAATAAGAAATGTACCAAGATCAAGACAAGATATGAAACATTTTTCTGTAGCACATGGTTCTAAACGACCATTAGAAAATTCTAGAGATAAAAAAAATGACTACGAAATAAATTATACAAAGAAATTTCGAGATGAAAGAAAATGTTTTCATTGTGGAAAATTTGGTCATATTAAAATGCGGTGTCCTCTTTTTAGTAATAAAATAGATGTGACGACTGCACCAAAAATTCCTGCTTGTTCGTTTTGTGGAAAAATTGGTCATAATGAAGTAACGTGTTTCATTAAACAACGTGATACGAAAAGGCAAATTAACATGTGTCATAATTATATTGGTTCGAACATTACTATTGCAACAATTGATGGACAAACTATTCAATGTTTATTGGATTCAGGAGCTGACTGTTCCTTAATAAGAGAGGATATTGCTTCTAAATTTAATAAGCCTAGAACACCAAATCTTACAGTATTACAAGGAATTGGTTTTGAAGAAATTATATCTCATGAACAAATAAATTTAAAAGTTGTGTTTGAAGACGTTATATTTGAATTTTCTCCATGTATCATTTCTAGTAGCAAGATGACTGCGGAAGTAATTATTGGAAGAGATGTTTTGCAAGATCCATCACTGCAAATTACTGTTGACAAATATGGAGCAAAAATATTACGAAAGCCCTGTGATATTTTTAATAT
This sequence comes from Ptychoptera albimana, assembly GCA_961205885.1. Classification (NCBI taxonomy): domain Eukaryota; kingdom Metazoa; phylum Arthropoda; class Insecta; order Diptera; family Ptychopteridae; genus Ptychoptera; species Ptychoptera albimana. Next base: position 24,064,827 of record OY540804.1, read on the forward strand.
TCAGGAAAAGATTGTATTTTCTTTAATTCCGGAATTGAATGCAGAAGATAATAAAAAGCTATTAAGTGTGTTACAAAAATTTGAAAAACATTTTTCAAAGGGATGTGCTGTATCTGCAGTATCAACCGGAGAATTGCAAATTCGATTAAGTAAAGATATACCAATTTTTTTATCATCCTTATCGTTTGTCTGTATCAGAACGAGACATTGTTTTAAAAAATAATAAATGAGCTTAAAAATAATGGAATCATCCGTGATAGTGTTTCACCGTATGCAATTCCAATTATATTAGTTAAAAAGAAAAATGGGCAAAATCGTCTTTGTGTAGATTTTGATTTTGAAATTGCATATCGCAAAGGTAAATACACACAGCATGTGGATTACTTTAGCAGAAATCCAAGGCAACATAAAATATACCATGTTTCTACACCAACTGATAATTGGTTAAAAGTGGAACAACAAAAAGATCCAGAAGTATTAGATATTATTAAGAAATTAGAGCAGGAAGGCCGATGTGGTGAATCACAAAAAGATTATGTTTATGAAAAAGGTTTACTATACAAAATTGTATCTGGTGAAAAGAATAAATTATTCACTCCTAAACAATGTCGTTTGATGATCATACGACGGGTACATGAACAGAATTGTCATGTTGGATGGGAAAAGACTTTGTCAAAACTTAAACACCAAAAGATCTGAGATTTGAGCCTGAATATGATATAGAGGAAATTAAAAAATTAGCAAATGAAAGAATAATTCAAGCACAGGAAAGACAAAAACTAAGATTTGATGTATCCAAAAGTAAATGTAGTATACTCAGTATAGGAGTGTACGAAATTGTTGGAGTATTACCTAACGACCGATATAAGTTGAAAAGAGCGTGTACTAAAAGAATTATAAATGCAGCTAGGGAACAAATTCGAGTAATCCCTGAAACAGGATGTAACCATGATAGAGTCGATGGTGAAATTTAAGTTTTCAATTTCTAATTTAATAAAATTATGGTGAGATACAATAAAAATTTGTTATTTTAGTAGTGATAGTAATGATAATGATTTGGAAGAGATTAGACATGACCAGAGTGGTCCTCTGAGCTAATCTGGATTTTAAAGAGTTGTTTGTTTGATTAGACATGACCTGTGTGATCCTCTGAGCTAATCTGGATTTAAAGAGTTGTTTGTTTGATTAGACATGACCTGTGTGGTCCTCTGAGCTAATCTGGATTTGATATGATTAGACATGATCTGTACTATCCTCTGAGCTAATCTGGATTTGATTAGACACGATTTGTAAGATCCTCTGAGCTAATCTGGATTTGATTAGACACGATTTGTAAGATCCTCTGAGCTATTTACACAATTTGATATTTATGAGATGAGACATGATAAGTAAGATCCTCTGAGCTATTTGCACAAAACTGTTTTTATGAGATGAGACATGTTCTGTAGGGACCTCTGAGCTATCTGCATAAGTTATTGTTTGTGAAATGAGACACGATCTGTACTATCCTCTGAGCTATCTGCATAAGTTATTATTTGTGAAATGAGTCATGATCTGTACAATCCTCTGAGCTAATCTGTTTATATTTGTATAATTATGAGAAAGACATGATCTGAAGGATCCTCTGAGCTTTCTGAATATTCGATATTTGGGATGATCTGATGATCATTAGTTAATTGTTAAAAGTATGTTGTTTTCTTTGAGATTCGTTTTAGATAAAGATAATGAAGACAACTCGAGAGCGAGTTGAATGTCAGTCTGGCCGTGATAGAGCACTTTGAAGTTAAATAATTAGTGTGAAGAATAATTAAAATATCATAGCTGGCAGAGCTATGGATATTTTAATAATTACTTTGAATTTAAAAGAAAAGGTTATAAATATCGAAGAAGGTTATGATATATTTGAAGAAATATAATATAAAAAGGCAGTCAGAAGTACTGGTTGGAGAGATTGATAGAATGTTCCAGACCAGTCGGTCGTTCCGTGCGGCTCTGAGTGCTTGTTATATTGTATTTATTATTAAGTTGTATTTATTGTAATAATAATTGATTGTTAATAATTGAGAATAATATTGTTTGTAATTATTGAATATAATAAAATAAGAGAATAAGAATAATTATATTCTCTAACATATATATATATATATATATATATATATATATGTATATAATTGTGGGTTATAGGTGATAATGATATTAAAATAATTAACAATAATTTACCTTACTTAATTTATAATAAATGTTTTTTTAAAATGCATAATATACTGACCGAGTTTATGTTCAGATGTTACTCTGATCTTTTCCTGAAAACAGGATAGAAACGATCGCTCATTACTCATTGTTATTATTCTACGAATAAAAATGCATTTTAAATATAAAAAAAATCATGATTTTTCAGGTATAACTAACCTTGTAGCTTAAAAATAACATTAAGCCTGAATCAAATTCATCGAATATAATACTTAAAAATTAATTTTACACCTTTCTTAATTTGTGTACATTAAAATCAAACTGTTTAATTATAATTTCTCGGTAATAACTTTGTTTTTTTCTTTTCGATTTTTATATATTTTCGTTATGTTGTAACAACTTAATGAATTTGTTATTTTGGTTTAAATAAAATTCTATCTGTTTCACTTAACTTGCAGAGCTTAACAGTTTGATTAGATAATTATTAAAAAATAATAATAATAATAATAATAATTTTGTATAAACAATTTTAAATGGAAAATTATATAAACAATTAAATTTTATAATAAAATAATAAAATAAAAAAAAAAGTCTGTGTGCGGCGGTTGATGAAGAATAAACGAGAGTGAGAGAAAAATAAAAAATTGATGATAGAGGATGCAACAGACGCCGCCGCAATTGTTTGAAACATTTTTCATCGTAATTGAAAAAAAAAAAAAAAAAAATTAAGATCACAGCTGGTAATATAAAACTTAATTTAATAATTATTAAAATTTTTGTTCTTCTAATTGAATTTTAATAGGAATAAATGAAGAAAAAATGTTAATTTACTTAATATAAACATTAAAAAAAACAAAAAATGAGAGAGAAAAGAATCTTAAGTCGGTTATATATCTACAGTTGGTGTTAAAATGTGCACATCTTAATCATCTGTTGAAATAAAATGTTATTAAATTAAGTTGATTGAAAAGATTTATCTACCTGTAATTTTTGGTGATATTATTAGATGGTTTTGAATCGGTGATAACTGCCTAAGTCACGGTAAAATGATATTTTAGCGAAACATTATCGCAAATGAAATTAAACGATATCAATTTACATTCTGATGCAAAATTGCACGAGAACAGAAGACAAAAAACAATCGTGAGTTATGTTTCTCCACACTTTTATTCTTGTATATATTGTCTTGTAAGAAGAAAGGATAATTTAAGTCCTGAAAGTTGATTTATTTTACTATAAATGGTTTGTTTTTTACTGGTGTTCAATGTCTCAATAAAATTCTTCAATTTTTTTATTTAATTCTCCTGTTCCTGTTCCATACTAAAATCTATTCAAATCTTAAATTATTTTTTGATTTAAATTCTCCTTTAGATGGAATTTTTTACGTGAATCACTTCATAACATTTTATTTACTCATAGTTTTATTTTTAATTTGATTGCATATTAGAGCACACATAGTGTTGCAGTTAACGAAAACAAATCTTCTCAATGATTAAATCCTTTTAACAACAGCAATATATATGTGCGTAAAAATTATCTCAAATAAAAAATCTATTTTAACATAAACATTTTTTGTTAAAAATCTTTCTTCAAACAAGACGAGCAATTAAATGTTGTTAATGCTTGAGAGAAAAACTAAAACGATCTTCGTATTAAGAATTGATGCAATTAAATGGTAAAATGTAATCTAAATATTATTAAATAAAAAAACAAGACAATTTACTTAACGAAAAACATAATTAAAATATATAATAATTAGTTCACCATATAATTTATTTTAATGATTTATTACCATTTTTTATGTTCATACATGACTGGAGGTAATTATTAAACTGGCTGGAGGTAAATGAAAAAAAAAAGAAACCTTTTATTATCGATATGTTAAATCAAAAAGTAATAAATATTAAATCATGTAATTAAGAGATATTTCTAGTAAAATGTCTTAAAAAAATTTATATTAATGAATATAAAGCGTTGTTCATACGTGTGCTGTAATATTAATTGGAAAAAAGATGCAGCAACTATATAATATTGGTAATAGAGAATAATAATTATAATTATAATTATTAAACAATTATCATTTACTTTTATTTACATAAAACACAACTAGTTGTTGGCTACTTAACATTTTTGTTAATAATATTATTATTATTATTATTATTATTAAGTTGTTTCAGCAATTATTAGATTAAATTACATATAAATTAAGTATTTAATGTAATTTAATTATTAATGTTTACATTAAGTACATTAGCTCTTTTTTAAACGTAATATATATAAGCGGATAACTTAAAAGCCTGTTGGTTTTAAGTATTTACTTAATCTAGTTTATAATTTTTATTTTATGCAAATCAATATTAATAATAAATGAATTAAAATCACATTTTTATTACTAGGAACAATTAATGCTTCCTTTTTTTTTTTTTTAATTATATATTGCTGATTGTAAATAGAAATTAGTGATCATATTATTATTTGTTGTGGCTAAAATGTGAGTGTTAATAGTTGGAATTATAAATATTTTGCGATATTAATGAAAATGTAAGATTTTTAAGATGTGATTTCCCATTATTATAGCTCATTTATTGAAATCGACTATTATTTTACAATGGTGACATAGTCTACAAACGGGTTGTATAGTCTGCCTACACTTGTTGTATTTAATGATGTATATATATTTGTAACTGAACTGAATAGCAGAGCCGTTGTGATAAGCAAGGAAATAAAGAGAGTTCCAGTTCTTTAAAAGTAGCAAATAGTGAATTGAGCAAGTATTTTAGAAAAATGCTATTACGAAGCGCCTTAATAATTTGCCACGGTCCTGTTACACTGTTTTGTATAATTTTTTAAACCTACATTTGCTGCTAGTGTTGTATAGTCGTTATTTCTTAATATTGTAGAGAACTATTGAACTGTGTTGAAGAGGTGCTGTAGCCTTGATATAATTTTTCAATATGCAAAGTTGTATTCCGCATATAAATGTTCAATTGTTGCAGATTTTATAACTTGTTTAAACAAAAACATTGAGAAATAGTCTCCATTCATAAGCCAAACCATGTGAACGTTCTTTAATAATTAAAATTCAATTACACTAAACGACAATCGCAAGACATAATCTTTTATTTTTGTTTATTAAAATTAATAATTCGAAACTCATGATTTTATTTCATTTCATTCATTTTTTCATTTTTTAATAATTAAATTTGTTTTTTTATTATTTAAATATTTAATAATATATTTTTAAAATTAAAAGAAGAAGAAGAAGATGAAAAAAAAATTGTTTTCTTACCCTTTTTATTTTTAATTAAATGTTAAAAGAGGAATAATAAACTTGTTTATCGTATATTTCTTCTATTAAATAATTTTTATTATTATTTACTCATTGCAAAGAATAAGAAAAAGAATTTGTTGAAGCTGCATTTTTTTATTTATTTATTTTTTTTTTTTGTTTCTTCTTCCAATGTTTTAATCATTTATCTGTAATCGCATCTTTAATTTATCTTTAAAAACAATTAAAATGATGTAAAAACAAGTTTAAATACTAAGAGATGTACACAAAATTATTATATTTTCTTGTTAATTACCATCATTTTATACCTTTGCCTACATTTACCTGCGTTTTTTATTGTGCAAAATATTATTGTGGCTTTAGTTTAATTATAATCGTGAGGGTATTGTGTGATTTTTTTTTTTTTGTATTGTTTTTATTTTTCATTACACTGCTGCACCTTATTTACTGACAATTTTTTCTTTATTTTTTTCATTTGTCGATAATTAGTATTTAATTAGTTTAATAAAATATTTATTAATTGGTTATGAATTTTTCTTTTCTTTTCTTTTTTTTTGTTCTATTATTAATTTTAATTATTTTTCTAATTTAAAGTTTATTTTTTATTATGTGCATTATCTAGAATCTAGATATAATTGATTTATGTGGAATTTTGTTTGAATTGAGATGAAAATTCTACGTATTTTATGACACGATCGCGATCGTAATCTTGTTTTAATAAAAATAATTTCAAACAAATTGATAAATAATGTTTCCTGTTTCGAAGGTTACTTTTTTTAAAATGTGTTTTTAGTAATTGCAATGGTAAAGTGTTAGGAATTTGAAAATTATTGTAGAAGTATCTTGGAAATACTTTTTCTAAGATTTTATTTAGGAAAAGATTCAAATCCGCGAGACGTTTATTTTGCTATTTACAGTGAAGAAAAAATTGTATTTTAGTGGATAATTCAAGTGAAATAATTCTTTGGTTATAATAATCCATTTTTAACAATTATAAAAGTTTAAGCTAAGGCTAAAGCTAAGGACGAAAGTCAGCAATTCTTTTACTTTAAACTTTTACTTTTTAAAATTAATTAAATTTTACAGTAAAGACTTTGATAGTTCGACTCAAATAGTTCAGAGTTTAAATCTCACAAAATTTGTAACTTTTTAAAATGAAACTAAATAAGTGTACGAATCCTGGTAATTAACACCTTAACTTATCCTGGTTCTATGTCTCAGAAACGTTGCGTTTTTGAAAAGTATTTACGTCTAACGCAAATATTGTAATACTTACTAACAAAAGCCTACATTAAAATAAAATAAAAGCATAAAAATACATAGTAGATATGAGATTGATACCCATTAAATAGACATAAAAAAAAAATAATAATAATAATAATAATTAATAATTGAAATCTTGTTGTTTAAAAATTTCTCTTTTTCAGCGTAATTAATTAATGAAAGAAATTTTAATTAGATATTTTTAATTTAATATTTTTACAAATTAAAAAACTGTGTGTGTGGCATTTATTATTATTATTATTATTATTATTAATTATTTTAATATTTTTTTTTTTTCTTTAAATGACAAAAATAATAAAAAATTCAATTAAATGATTTAAATAAAAAGAAAAAAAAAAAATTTTTTTTTTCTGTGAAATTGAGTTGTTTGTTTTCTACTTGTTTTTTGTGCCTTTTTTTTTTATTTAATTTTAATATTTATTATTATTTATTTTCTTCGTTGTTGTTATAATAATATTTTTTATTAAGCGTGCGCGCCCACCCACAATCAATGTAAATGAATAAATAAAAAACGAAATGAAATAATATTATAAAAACAACAACAACAACAATAACAAACTGAGATTTTGATTATCGTAATCGTGTACATTAAATTAATGTTAATCATATTTTATTATTATTTTTATTTTTATTTTTATTTGCTGTTCAAATTACCAAGTTTAAGGTTTCATTTAATTTTTAAAATCTTTTTCTTTTTTTTTTTTTTTAAATTAAATTAAATTGTTTTACAGTAGTTTAACGTTTAATATTTATTTTTTTATTTCTTTATTATTCGTAATTTACAAACAGAAATAATAATAATAATAATAATAATAATAATAATAATAATAATAAAAGAAAGAAAAAAATAAATGAGAATTTAATTGTAGTTAAGCGAAAAATATGTAAATAATAAATTGTTTAACATGGAGAGGCAACAAAAAAGCTTCTTTATATTTTTAATTTGAATATGGGAGTAGTTTTCGATTTTTTTCCTTACATTTTATTTTTCTTAATTAATTATTTATTTAATAATGTCATAATAATGATTGATTGATGATTTAAAAAAAAAACACAAAAACATTAAGTAAGCAGATTTTTTTTTTTCTAATACTTTTTAATTTTTTTTAATGAGAAAAGTCGCATAATGACGTGTTGTTAACAAGGAATTAATTTAAAATTAGGCAAAATATCACATTAAATATAAAACTGTGAAAAAGTTTTTTTTTAATTTTGATGGAAAATGCAAAACAAAATACACAGTTTTAAACGTAAAACCGAATGTTTTGCATGTGATGAAATAACTTGCATGTCAATAATTATTTCTAAAAGGAATACGTGAGTAATTTATATTTGTTTCCGTGAAGTTTGGATTAGTAAGCTTAATAATTTATTCATAATTGTTTTAAAAGTTTATTTATTTGTTTGCATACACTTAAATATGAGTAAATTTAATTCTCTTAAGATTTTTTCTTTTTTTGTAAAATTTATCCTGTAAAGTAGTTTTTTGGTTTAAAAAATCCTAGAAAATTTAATTATATTTTTAACGAATTCATATAAGTAATGTACGTTTTGTTTATATTTGTTAATAATAATTGTGTAAGCCTTGATTTACGCGATGTTTATGTGTAAATACTTGGTCTATGTACTTATTACGTAAATTTGTTGTCTGAAAAGTATTTTCTTTCTAAAAAAACTATCGAACCACGAAAAACCGTGGTGGTAATAGCAGAGCACGCATGCAAACAAGTCACTTTGAAAAATTACTCATTCGCTTAATAATTTTTTTTAATTTATTAACAAACAAAATTGTTTAAAAACTGAATTACAAAACTGTTAAGGAAATTGTAATTAAAAATAACGAAATAAAGTCAAGAAAACAAGCGTTTATTGTGCAGAACTGTTGATTACTTGAATCACTACTTTAATTTTCACTCAAAACCTTTAGAAAATTTTAGTTTCATTGAATTTTTCAATTAAAAACAAATGAATATCCATAACATTACAAAAGTAATAAATCGTTTATTGTGTAAATCGTAGAATAAGTCGTATTTGGATGGTTGATAATTTTTTTTTTTTTTTCCGTTTCTCTTCTTATTTTACATTTTATTATTTCATTAATATAAATTATGCAAAGTCAGACAACATAAATACCATCATTATTTCATCGTTGCATGAATTAAAAAAAAAAAAAAAAAAAGAAAAAGAAAAAAATTCTGTTGAATAATTATTAAATAAATATTATCATCAGGCACCATCATCATCATCATCATCTAAATAATGTTCATAATAATAATAATTATTACTTATTATTTGTATTGCATTTATCCACCTTTTCAAGTATTTTGCCTATAATTTATAAATATATTGAAAAAGAGACGTTAAAATCGTATATTTATATGTACTTTTGCCATTATTTTGCACCCACACACATTTCAATATTAAACAAAAAAAAAAAAAAAAAAACTGATGAAACTTAATGTAAAAAAAAAAGGTAAAATAATTGTTTTAACGTTAAGCAAAGATGATTGTAATAATATAAAATTAAAAAAAAAAATGAATACTAATTAAATATAATTAATAAAACAGCAACAAAATATAAAAATAATTTTTTTTAGAGTACTTAATTCTCATCCATTGTGTATTAGTCTGGATTTTATTTTTTTTTTTGTGTTATGTTTTGCTTTTAACGAACTAAGTGGGTGGCAATCAAAAAAAAAATTTTTTTTTTATTTTTTAAGTTTTGATTTTATCAAATTAACACGTAATATCGTTAGTTTTTATGATTCCTAATGGGTTTTTGGTGTTTTTAGTTTTTAGAAAAATCCATGACTCAAACCATATGTAGATTCGTAAACCGATTATTATCGCTTGAATTTTTTAACTTTGTTACTCTTACCTATCCTTTGTATAAACAAATCTTCAATTTAAGGTTAAAGGTTGAAATCTAATTTTCTAGATTAATTTTCTTTTTGTTTTCATTTCCAATAACAAAAAAAAAAAAAAAAAAAAATTAGCCGTAAAGTAAAATCTTATCTAATCATAAAATAATATTTTATACAACGCAATAAGCTAAGATTTAAGTCACATTTTAATATTTTATGAGAAAAAAATACGGGGCCGCAAGGTATCCAAAATGGATTTTATTTTCAATCTCTCTACAAAAGGAATAACAAATAAATAAACATTAATCATACAATTATGAGTTGTTTTTCATTTTGATTCTTTTTTGTATCATCTATAAGCTAAAATCCATCCATCCATCCACCCCACTTTAATAATAATAATTTTTTTCTTATATAAATCCCTTGTCTCTGCATAAACATTATGTATTTTCTTGTTATTATATTCAAAACTAAAACATACACCGAAAATATATCTGTTCTTAAAAGCTTTAAAGTTATTATTTAACATGAAAAAAAAATCTACTAAAAGTTCTTGGTGATGACTAGATTAAAAACACCCGAAATAAAATGAAAAAGAATAAAAAAAAAAAGCCAGGTGATGATGTTACGTGTCAAAAATGAATTAAATAAATAAAAATAAACCAATGAATCACAACCGAAAATTAAAAAAAAAAAATAAATACAAGTAAAGGAAAGAAATGTAAAAAACATTTATTATTACCTTTTTTTTACCCTTAAATTTATTTGTATCCGTCATGTTGTTAAGGGTTTCCTTCATTTCGTTTAGTATTTTGTTGTTCGCCTGTATTTACTTGGTTGATGATGTAATTGGATTGTTTTGGGGTGAACAATAAAATGTCAAAAAGAATTAAAATTAATAAAATAACATGGAAATAGGTGAATCAACAATAAACGCGTAGAAGAGGAGAGAGGAAACAATTGAATAAATCGCTTCGACAGTAATTGGTTGGTTATTGTGACAGGAATTTATTTACCTTTTTTTTTTTTTTTTTTGGTTCTCATGTTAACAACATTTTGTTGTGATTTGTTGTTATAGTTTTCTAATAATTAGCTAATAAATACAATAAATAAACGGAAAAATATTGGATAATTTTTAAGGAAGTTATTAATTTTCCTTCTTCGCATTTTCTGTTGTTTTATTATAACTGATGCCTATTTTACGATATTTACCACAAAATGATTAAAAACAATTTGTCATATTAAAAATATTTTTATTAAACTCACTAATCTTTTTATATAATTTCATGACATGATTTTCATTTAATATAAAAAAAAAAAAAAAAATTCTTTTTTTTTTTTGTTACCACACCAGATTGTCGTTGATTATTATCAACAATAACAACCACAGTGATTGTATCTTGCTTACAAATAATAATAAAAATTCTAATAATAAGAATTCTTTTTCTATTTTTTTTTTTTTATTATTTATACAAATATTATATAGGGTGATTAGTTATTAAGACTCTCGAAAAAAAAAAAAAAAATCTCTCATTGTTAGACTTAAAGACTACAGTCGTAGTATTTAGTCGTCTGGTATGTATAACGAAAAGAAATAAAATAAAATGGAAAATAAAAGAAAAATGTATATATATGAAGGACTATGTTAACATGAAAAAATTAGTTTAGTTATGTATTGAATGAAAATAACATAAAACATCAACACAACCCCTCATTCCAAATGTATTTGTTATTATTATTACTATTTGGAATATTTACCCCATTTTACTGAAGGGTAAAATACGACAGGACTTATTATTACTCTAATTATTATTATTATTATTATTACTCTGATTATTATTATTATTATCATTGTTACTTATTTGGTTACGTAAAAAATTAACCAAGCTAAAAGGATATTCATTACATGCTGAGTTATTTTTTTTTTTTTTTTTTGCCTTTCCTTTCGTTTCGTTTCATTTCTTTTCTTTACCTTGCTTTACTTTTGTTGCGAATTTATATTTATTTACCATGTTGTTTAATTTGTATTGTGTTGGTTTGTTGTAAATTTTATTATTTTCTTTTTTATTACAAGGATTCAATTTCTGTATTTTAAAGATTATTATTTTTTTTTTTTTTTTTTGTATTTAAGAAGTATAGGGTGATTTATTTATTTATTTATTTTTTTAAGGTAAACGATGGTATTGTTGCACCATTAGTGAATCACTTTTGTTAGTTTTAATTAAATTGATTAATATTATCCATTATAATTAGTTAGATAACATGATTTTTAAAAGATTTTATGATAAATATGATCCTATTAACGGATATGTGTATATATAATGGAAATGTGAATGTTCAGCAAATTAGTTTTGTTTTTTTTTGTATTCTTCAGAAATGGTTTCAAATGTAAACCACAAAAGCATTAATAATTTTAAACAATTGGCAATTTTTTAATTCATCAAAAAAAAAAAAAAAAAAAACAATTTAATTTCTTGCTTGCCAATGTTCTGATGAAATAAAAAACAAAACAAATGATTTCACACCTTATGATTTAAAATTATACGTAAATCGGTTTTGCATACAAATAAAAAATAATTTTTTTTTTTTTTTTTTTAATTTATTACTGGAAATACAAAGTATTAAATTATTATTTTATTTATTTTTTTCATGCTAGATATAAATTTAATTACGTCGCGATGCTTAAATATTTATTAAAATGTCAAATATTCTTACTTAATAAACACCTGCATAAAGTTATAATTTTTTTGATTTATTTTTTTTTTTTTTAATTGTCTTTCAAAAGGTTACAATCTTTCGGAACACCTTATATTAGTAATTTAATTCATGTAGCAAAAAAAAAAAAAAAAAAAACTAACAGAATATAATCTACATAACAAAACGGAAACTATAAAAATCTAAATTACTTACAAAATGCCCTTAATTTGTGTAAATAAACAATGAAAACATGTTTCTTGTTCTATATAAACTTTTTTTTTTTTTCATTTTGTTTACAAAATCATTGTTGAAGCAGAGAAATAATAAAGCAGGGAAATTGTGTCTTTGCTAAAATAATTTCTAAAAACGGGAGGGTAATTTTAATTTAATTACAACCAAAACACAAGTAATTTTAAAACTTCATTATGTCGTGTTTAAATTAAATCAAGCAACCAATAATAATGAGAAGAAAAACATGAGTTTTACCTTTACAATAAACGTCAAAAATGTCAAAAAGGTTAAATCAATTTTTTTTTTTTTTTTTTTTTGTATTTTGCAAACGCGATTGTCTTTCTGCTGAAGCGATTTCAAGCGATTTTTATTTTTCTCCTTTGCTATTGTTTTCTGTTTTTTTTTTGTTATTATAATTTTAATTTTGTTTGTTTTTTTGTTTGTAAATAAAAAACAAAATCTTTAATTCGTCACAGTTTGATTTTTATTTTATTTAATAAAATTAAAATAACATTACAATCGTGACTAAATAGTTAAAACAACAAATTATCACGTCACTATTTTCATTTATCTTTTTTTACCTTTTTTTTTTTAAATAATTTCTTCCGTGTCTTTTGTATTATTTCGAAAAAAAAAAAAAAAAGATAAAATTAAATTAAAAAATGTTTTTTTTTTTTTCTTCTCTCTGGTTGTTTTTTTTTTTGAAATTTGTGTGCAAAAATTTTTATCATGATTTTAAGTAAATTTTATGTTTTTGTTACTTTTTTTTTTTTTAATTTTGGTGGAATAAAGCCACAAAAATGTTTTTTTTTTTTTCATTTCTGTTTAACCAATTTTAATTTATTTTTATATCTTTAAATTAAAATTTGTGGTCAGCGAACACAATAATGAATGCAATAAAAAAAAGGTAAAAGAAAAAAAAAAAAATGTTTACTTCAGTAAAGACACAAACCGACATTTATAACTTTTGAAGCTTTGACGGTGTTTCTATAAAATAAATTTAATGAAATATCACATCAATTGAATATTAATGAATTTATATTTATACTAAGTGACTAAAATTATATATAAGCAAATTATGTTTGTATGAAAAAAAAAAAAAATCAATCAAAATGACGTCATTGCGTAACGTTAAAAGTGAAAAGTCTTTAAGTAGAGAAGAGTCTAAAAATCACCAAAAACGTGTCTGGTCATTGTCTCGCTTCTAATTTATGTTTTTTTTTTTTTGCTATTATTTTTTATAAATAAGTTTTAGCCGGCGCTATAAATTAATTGGCATAACGTAATCTTTTAAGACAGCACAAAGAAGCGAAAAATAATATTTCGCAAGGTTAATTAATTATTCAAAAAAAGGCAAAAGAGAGTTTGTTGATTAAATCAATCGTGATGATACGCAAATTTTACATTTTATTCTTTAAATATTTATTGATTTTGTATCTTCTTCTATCGCAAGATCGTTTAAGCAGCGTTGATCATCTTATTAATTAATTATTATTGACTTGTCAGTTGATTGACATTTTTTTTTTTTTTTATTGTATTTTAATTAATTTGATTATTTAATTAAATTTTATTTAATTATTTAAACATGAATCATTGGATTTTAATTGTTTCGTCGTTTTTTCTTTTTTTTTTTTTTTTTTTTTTTTTTTTTTTATTGTTACTAAGGATTTCCTGCCTCGCGTTTCTTTTATTATTATTTTGGATTTTTTTTTAAATTATTTTCTCATTTTTAATTGTTATTTTAATAATTAATTATTTTTTTGCTTGTTATTATCCGCAATCAAATGTTGCTGCATTTAATCTGTACAATGATCAATTTCTGTAGCAAAGAAAAATAAAAAATCCTCCACGTTGATTTACGTTTTTTTTTTCTTCTTCTTCTTCTGCTTTTTTATTTTTTTTTTATAACAACAACAACGTGAAAAATATTTTTAAAATATTAATATCTCTGCACACTTAAGAAATGTCTTATAATTGCATATTTTTCGCAACAACAATGAAGCCACTTAACTTCTTTAATCATGGTGGATGGAACATACGACAATAAACTCATTGAAATTGCATTTTTTTTGTTTATTCACTTCTTCTTAAATTTAAATCTAAATTAGTTTTGTATTTTACAAGTGAATCCTTTTTCCACGATCTTCATTCCGAATGCACCCTTAATCATTTTTTTTTATTTTTTTTTTATATAAAGACAGAAAAAATGATGAAATTCTCCCATCAAACATGTTTTAATAATCTTTCTACTTAGATAAGCAGGTAAAGTACAAAATTATAAGAAATGTAAATAAATAAACGTTCACGGTTATGATTAAACATTGATGCTTCATTATTATTATTATTTTTATTTTTTTTTTTGTATTTTTCTCATTAATATCCGCGTGCACCGTGCATGTGTTAAATTGTAAATTAAAAAAAAAAAGAATATATGTTTTTTCTTTTTGTTTCTAAACTATTTATTAAAATAAAAATAAATAAATAAAAAATTTAAATAAAGCATCGTTTCGTGCATATTAATGTTTAATGTTTTCCATCTCATTATTTTTAATTGCCGTATCTCTGTATTTATCTTTTTCATTCTGATTCATCATAAATATTAAAAAAAAAAAATAAAAATTATTATTTTTTCTTCTTTTTCCGTTCATGCTTAATAAAATATTTATTTATTTCTATTCAAATCATTTATTTTAAAGCGTGTGCCACGTTATGTTGTTGTTTGAAGACATGAAAAACCGAAAGGAATTTTTTTTTTTCTTCTCTCTACCATGAAAAAGAAAATTCCCATCGATCATATATCGTCGTTGTCTTTGTTTTTTTTTTTTTTTTTTTTTTTTCTTTCTGTTAACATTTGTTTCCTTTTTATCACTTTCAGTTGTTAATTACAATGTTAAAAAAAATTGTTTTTTTGTAACAAAATTTATATGTTTTTGTCTGAAAAATGAATGAAAATTTGATTTTACCAAAACAACTATAAAACGAAAAAATGAAATAAATTCTACGGTTTGCTGCTTAACTAAAAAAAAAATATTATTTTTGTTATTTATTGGTGAATTTCCTGTCGTTGGGTAGCTTTTTTTTTTTTTAGTATTTACAGTCAATTCGTAGTGTGTTTGGTGTTTCTCGTTTTATCTTTGATTGAGAATTTTTTTTATCGGATATTATTTCGTTGATTGGTTTGTTATAACTTTACTAATAATTCTCCAAAGATTTAATTTATTATGATCAAGCTGGGGCTTCTGAACTGTCTTGCAGTTTTATTTAACATCAGCAATGCTCCATTCGTTTTAATGCGTTATCTCTAGTTACGTTAATTCGCTCTAATGTGATTAAACATGGAATAGTGCTTATTGCTCCTGCTTTAATTAAGCTTCTGTAATTTCTTGTAAAGTACTTAAATAATGATTAAATTTGTACCCATCTAGATAATCTAGAAAAACTAAGATTATCGATCAAATAACAGTTGTTGTGGGCAGTCCATTAATTTTATCAATGCAAATGTTGAAAGCTAGCTTCTAGGTTGCATATTTCATGTGTGCAATTTCCCTCTAAATCTTATCTCGCCAAAAAATATCAAAAAATATTTTAAATGAAATCGAAAGACTTGACAGTAGAATGTCACATACGTATGGATGCTGCAGTTTAAAATTGCTATTTTATTTACATTAACTAGAATCTACTTTATAATAAAATGTTAAAAATATGCAATCAAAATACGACAAAAATTATAATTAATAAAAAAATTATTAACATGAAAATTGTGCGCAACGAATTTTCTATAATAAAATATCAAATTAAAGCATCTGTCTTTTAATTTTCATAATTCACTCTACTTACCACTCTACTGATTCTTTCTTCTATTCCTTCTTCATCTTCTTTTTCTTCGTTTTAATTTATTTATGTTTTTTATTTATTAATTTTACATATTTTCTATTTTATAAATAACAGAAAATATTGTTTGTTTGTGTGGTGGTGGATGCTTTTAAAAATACTTTTAAAGTTATTTCATAAATAAAATAAAATAAAATACAATTTTCTCTACTCGGTAAATGAATTTTCAATTAAAAAAAAATATCACCCAGTTGGATTTTTGTTTTTTTTTTTTTTATTTTTTCATAAATTGTTTATAAAAAGCAAGAAGCGACAAGATTGTCATTTTGGATTAATTTGATTAAAAAAAAAAAAAAAAAAAAGAAATAATAATAATTTTGTAAGGAATTAAATAATAAATGGATAATTAATGTTTTGCTTTTTATCACTTTGCTTTTGATGTTTTTCGTTGCTTTTTTTTTTTTTTCGTTGCTTTTTATGTGACAGATCAACAAATTTACGTTTGATTTAATTTTGTTGTTTGGGTGTTTTCTGTATGTTTTTTTAATTTTTATTTAATTTTTTTTTTTTTATGGAAATTGTATATGACATGTGTTTTTCATGTTTTTTAATTGAAAAACAAAAAATATTTAATTTAATTTTTTTTTCTTTTCTTTTATATAATAAAAACATTAATTTAATATGAATAAGTAAATAAAAAGAATTAATTTCTTTAAAACAAATGTATAAAGACAGCAGCAGAAACACACTGTGGAGAATATTTCTAGTCAAGTTCCTTGTTTTAGGTTTACGTTAAGGTAATTATTCAGTCAAGATCACAATCATAACAATGTTTAACATTAATTTCGGTACAATAAAAAAACGGTAACAAAAGAGAAATAAATTAATTTCTATAATTAAAATTAAAAAAAATTAAATAACTTTTTTTTTTTTTTTATTATAAACAAAAGTAACAAAAAAAAAAAACAGAAATGAAAAACTTTTTACATACAAAACACAACACACCGATGCGTTTTAGAATCTTGCATAATTGTTTTCCTTTGCGGCGTTTTTTTTTTTACTCTCTGTGTAGAAATATCGTTGTTGTTGTTGTTGTTGTTGTTCTTGTTGTTAAATTTGGGTAAATAATTAATTAAAAAAAAAAACAAAAAAAAAAATACATAAAAAAGCGGAAAAATTAATTTTTCTTTAGTGTTTTTTTTTTTTTTTTATTCTATTCTATTTAAAAAAAAAAAAATGCAAATCAAACAGGGAAAATAATTAGACCGGAACTTTAAGTTTTGTTTTTTTTTTTTTATCTCTTTTCGTTGTTTAAGAAAATTAATGAAAAAGAAAGTTAAATGAAAATGAAAAAAAAAAAAAAAAATAATCGAAGAAATAATGTTTTGTTTATAAAATAATTAAATTAAAATTACATGGCGCCACCCTGTCAAATTAATATTAAAAATATTTTCTTGTTAATCTTTTGTTACTTTTAACACTTAATTATTTTTTATTATAATTATTATTATAAGTAATTAGAATTATATGAAACGACGACTACTACTTACATCTTAATAATAAAATATAAAATATAAAAAAAAAAAAAAATCATTGAATTTAATTACAAACGGATGTTTTGTTGCTCCTGTTTTAAAAATAAAAATCGTTTTTATTTTTTTATGTCGTTTGATGTCCCTTACGATGACGTTTAAGGTTTCTGTGTTTTTTACTTTTTTTTATTCATATAAATTATGTTTGTTTAGCTATAAATGTTAATGTTTTCCATTAATTATTGATTTAATTTCTACATTTCTACATTATGTCGCTTTATAGTTTTTAAAAGTTTGTTTACTCGTTTTTCGTTTTATTAATACGCAGTAGGAAAAAAAAAAAAAAAAAAAGCAGTGCTGTAACTAGATAATTGTTTTAATTTTAATTTTTTTTTTTTTGTACCATTTTAAGTGTTACAGATACTTCAATTTACACAACAGTCTAACAATTAAAATTCGATAAATTATTCAATTGCATTAAGTAATTAAATCCTTAATATTTAGCATTTAATTTCTAGAAAATGTTTCAACAGGATTAATTAGTTTTATTTACTGTAAACTGTAGTAAAACTAACGTCCACTTATTTTACGTTTTATCAAAATAAAAACTTTTAATTAAATTCCCTTGTGGTTAGATATATGTATGTTGCATAATTAACAATAAGGAAACGCACGCTTAAGAAAACACTGATTAAAAACGTAATCATTTTGCATGGAATAATCATTTATAATGTGTAAGAAGAAGAAGAAGAAGAAGCAGAAGAAAAGAAAAAAAACATTAAAATCTCTTTAATCATTTTCATCTCTTTTGCTTACGCTCTGCCCTCTAGAGATATAGGAAATTATGTGGTGACGACGACCTGACTGGTTTTCGCTTTATTTATTAGCTTTTGTTTGCTTTATAATTTTCTTTAAAAAAAAAAATTTGTTTTTTTTTTTGCGTAATTTTTAATTTTGTAGTTTTCTTTTTCTTTTTCTTTTTTGTTTGTATCTTTCATTTTCGTCGTGTGTGTCAAATGAAGTAATTTTTTCTTTATTTATTATTATTATTATTATTATTCGGTTGAAAAGGAAACAGCGAATAAAGATTACAACAATCGCGAAGTGCACGCACTGCGAAATCACAGATTATTTTTTTTTTTTTTTTTGTTTTTTTACTTACATCTTTCAGTTAATAAATTTTCTTTTTATTTATTTATTTATTAAAAAAAAGAAAAAAAATTTCTTAATTCATTTTTATGTTGGCCACTAACCGGGTGGTCCCATTAATTGCTTACAAAAGAGAAAAAAAAAATAAAAAAAATTTATTTTTCTTTCTTCTTCTTAAATTATTATTAATTATTTTTAAGTAGTTTGGCAACGTTAAGCTGAATTAACTTTATTGAGTTGTGACAAGTTTTTTAATTTTTTTAAATAAAAAAAAAAAAAAAGCAACAAAAATTCAATTAATTTATTCAAGTTACAATACAAGTGGGGGGGGGATAAAATGATGAAGCAAAATCAGGTGGTAAACGCGTTAACATGAATTTTTCATCGTGTTTTTTTTTTTTTTATTTTTTTGTTAAGATCATTGTTGCTATAATTTGTTTATACGAAATAAAAATTAATTAAATTGTTTTCAACTGTAATAAAACCAATAAAAATTAAATGAAATTAATTACAGTTTATTGTTGGCTTGCAAAAATGATTAAAATTAAAAACCAAAAAACCAAAAAACTTTCACTGTGTGTTTATGAAAACACAAAACAAAAAAAAAAAATTATTAATAATGAAACAAACATGAATAAGGACAATAAGTTCAGATGGTGATCAGCATGTTTATATAAATTAATGTAGAGCAATTAAAAATTGTATATAATAAAAAAAAAGTCGATGTTTCCGCTCGGGTTCGAACCGAGGACCTTGTGCGTGTGAAGCACACGTGATAACCACTACACTACGGAAACTTGTTGTATGAAAATTAGAAATTTTTCAGGAATTTCTAATGCAGTAAGTGCATGCTAATAGCACTGAATGCAATTAATTTTGATTTTTAATTTAATTAAAATTAAGCTACAGCTTTGCTATGTTATAACGTTGATGTCTTTCTGTATTTAAATGTTTCCATGGATAAATCTAAAAATAAAAAAAACTCTCCAATCACTGCGGTTAGGAATCTTACTACGAATGTTTCAAAATAAATTTCCAATGAAAGTTGAAGACGTTGCAATTGTTTATTATAGTAAAATCGATAAAATTCTCAGTCTGAATGTTGTGTTCATAAAGCAACTTAATTCTAATACGTTTTACATAAGTTGCTTCTTTAATAACCAATAATACTTGGAATCGTTACTGAAATTATGCTTGAACCACATTAAATCTAAATTCACAGTTTAAAGTTCACCGAAAATCTTCACATTGAGTGTAAGAAAGATTCCATGGCGTTTAATGAGTTAATTTACAAAATTGTTTAATTGCTACTTTAATAAAAAGAACATTTTTAAAAGCACAAAAATTCCTCACTAATATCTTTGACAATTGTTTACATAAAAAACTTGCTCCGGAATACTGATTTTAATTTAACAAAAAAAAAAAAAAAAACGTTTTATTTCTGTTGCAATATTTTTAAAAAGTTGTAAAAGTTGATTTTGACAGTGACAAATGTTTAAAAAAAAAAATGTAAAAAAATCATCAAAACTTTTACTTGAATTTAATAATAAATGACGAAGTAGAAGAAGAAGTTGCTGATGTTGTTTATGTCTTATGGTTAATGCCTTATGTAAATACTAACCTAATAATTTGAACATTTAACCTTTAAAGATCCAACCTCAAACATTAAACATCAAACATTTGTGCTGTGAGAAAATCAATTCAAACAATTAAATTTACTTTCAATTTTAATTTTAATTTTAATTAATGAAAATTCACAATATGATAACATTTTTATTAAATGTGACATTGATTTATTAATCGTAATAAAAGTTAAAATAAAAACGATTCAAGATCAACGTTTAGTTTTATTTTTATTTATTCCTTAATCGATTTATTTCTGATTTATTGATTTATCATGAAAATAATTGCATTAGAAATGGTTAAACAATTGTTTTGTTACCAATTAAATTCAGCACATGAGCTTGTTAGTTGTTTGTTTTATTTATTAACAATTTACAATCTACTAAGCTCATTGTTGCGATACCGTATTGTTAATCACCCGCAGAATATGTATTATAACAGAACCGATCATTGATGTCACAAAACATAACGAATAAATTGCAGCAAAATGTATTTATTGAAGAATTCTTTTCCTGGTTAATCGTGATTTGTTTGTTTGTTTGTTTGTTTTTTCTTTCTTTCTTTCTTTCTTTCTTGTTAAAGCAGAAACATGATGAAAATTTCTTTAATTAGAAAAAAATAAAAAATCAATTGAAAACAAAAACAATAATAAATTTTTTTTTCTTTGCATTTACATGATGATGAAAATGAAATAAAAAAAATAAAAATAAATTCGTTATTTAACGAGCATTTTGATTTATATTCCATTTAAAAATATTAAAAAAAAAAAACTTTCTGAGATAGAAATAATAAAACAAATTTAAATTGCACTAAGCGAAATTTCATGTAAAAAGAAAGAAAGAAAGATGCTGTTGCTGCTGCTTACTGCTTGCTGGTCGTAACAGTTGGAAATAAAATAAAATTTATAAGAAAATTCTTCTTTTTTTTAATAATAATAATAATAATAATAATAATAACAGGAGCAATAAAACTACTTTAGGCTAAAGCAAAGCAAGTAATATATACAGAAAGAAAGAAATGAAATAAAAAAATAAGGAAAAAAAAAAAAAACAGAGAGAATTTGTTAATAAATAATAAATCATTTCACCACCCATTTAATTTATTACGCGTGTTAAATTTGTTTTTTTTTTCTTTTTCTTTTTAATTTTATTTTCGTGTGTGTGTGTTCTAATATGTTTTTAATACAATTATTTTTTTTTTGATTTGTTTTGTTATTGAAATTATAAAATTATAAAATAACCGATCATCCAATGTTCTCAATGCTGCAGCAATTAAAATTGATTTTAGTACTTTGGAGGGAATTTTTTTATTTGTTTTGTTATTTTTTTTAAGGTTTTCTGCGTTATATTTGTTTTAGGTTTATTGCATAATATTGTTTTAATTGAATAGCTATTCTATGTATAAATATTTAGTAATGATGATTAAAGTTGTGTGAAAGTTTTATTTTCAGGTAAAGTGAATTTACTAATAATTTGATAGTTTTTTTTTTTTTGTAAACTCGCAGTTCGGTACTAGTAAATAAAGAAGGGTTTTTAAGAATGATTTCCTAACGTATCCTCATGTAATTAATGTTGAACAAACTGTTATCTGTTATCTGTAAAGTGTCTTTGTCTATCTTTTATTTGAATTTCTCTTTAAAGCATAATAATTTGTGATAATTAATTGAGAACAGATATATGGATAAAGTCGATATTTATCCAACAATGGAAATTTTTTGCCCAATACAATAAATTATTAATAGGTATCATGCTAAAGTTAATTTAAAAAGACAAAATGTCGATACTTTCACATGAAAAACTTTACCGAAACAATCATCGTCGCAACGTACCTTTAGCTCTATGCATCTAAAACTCCTAATATTATATCCGGGGATTAATTAACAGAAGCATAATGCTTGTAGGTAATAAACAGATCTGTTTGTGGTTTTTATATTAAAATTTAAAAAAAAGGTGGCAATTTTAATGGATAATTACGTGTGTAGGGTCAGAAGTTTAATCTTTATTCCTCTACAAAAGGTCTTGTTGGTCATTACGTTCATGATCGAGACTAGTTCTTACCTTATTTTTAGGGCATGAATATTTATTTTAGTATTTAAAATAGTAATCGCACAAATAATTTCTTGTTTGTTATTATGTCTACGGATGTTTATATCGAATCGATATTTAGTTTTAATAAAAATCATAAATTCATAATTTGTTTTTTTTTTTTTTTTTTTTATGAATTAAAAATTAATAATAAGCAATAAAAGTAGAATAAACTAAAGTTAAAACTAAAAAAAAACAACATCAAAGTTAAAAATATACTCAAGAATTCAATAAAAATAAAAAAAAAAATTAAAAATTATTAGAAGAAAATTGAAAATGCATGTAAAATTAAATTACATAATTGGTTTAACTGCATTTTTAATGTAATAAAATCATGTTGAAACCCTTTAAATTATTTGAATATTATTTTTAAAATATACAGAAGTTATTGGAATATCGATTGATCTTAGAAATAATCGATTTGTTTATCATAATTGGTTTGTTTTCTTGTTTTAAATCGCTTGAATTTAATTGATCTTATTCAAAAGATCGTGCATCTTTAATGCAACGAAAATATCTTATTTGTCGTGTCTTAACCTTAGTCGATAATTTTAGCATCAAACAAATATTTGACTCGATTTCTATGTCTAGTTGAGTTTGTATATAGTGCAGTGTGGCTAAATTCCGTGTTTTTAACCTAAATCAGCTGATGTTAGACCAATCATACAGAGTTTAGCTAATACTGTCACTTACTTTGTTGTAAATCTGGTTGTAAAATGAGGACGCGCAGTCATATAAAAATTAATTTTCGCTAAAATTGATGTTGTTACTACAGTAATTAAAAATTCCTTTTTTATTAATAATTTTAATTTTTTTGTTAATAAAGACTAAATAAAAAAAAAATTATTACCATGAGTTTTCTTGCATTTTTTGTTTGTCTCACAACTGACGCTTTCTCATTAAAGAAAAATATTGATTAAATCGATAAAATATTTAATTGATAATTTCAATATTATCGTTGATCCATAGCTATTAAAATCTATTAATAATATTTTCGGCAATTGTTGTTCAACGATGATATTTTTTTTATTTTTATTATACGATTTTATTTAAGAATAAATAATGTGAATAAAATACAAACAACAAGGGTTGGTTATCATCGAAATAAAAAAATATAAATTTTGAATATAAAATGTTGGTAAAATGATGCAGAATTGTTAATAAAAAGGCATAAAATTTATAATATGTATTGTAGTTGTGTTGTTAGAATGTAAAATATGTTTTATTTTTTTTTTTTTTTGTTATCTGTTATAAATGGGTGAATATTTTTTGCTATTTGTTGCATTTTAACAACATTAGTAAAAATGTAGTAAAATTGACGACACAATAATCATAATAAGAATACATACTTCATGGATGGGTACTTAAATTATTTATTATTATTATTATTATTATTATTATTATAATGTGTGTGTGTGTGTAGTATGTGTAATGTAATGCTTTATTTTTATTAAACACTTTTTCATTAAAAAAAAAAATGTTTTATTTCTTTGGTTTTATTATTTAGATAGCAGATGGATTTGTTTGATATTTGGTGTTTATATTGGATAATGACGTTACGTTGCGTTATGCTGTGTTATGTTGTGTTATGAGAAATATCGTAAATGCTCATAATTTTAATGCACTTTTCGTTAATGTTATGAAATCTCATAAAAAAACAAAAAAAGTAGTAGAAGGAAAATCGTTAAAATACATTAATTTTGCAAAATTAAAAGAAATAAAAAATAATTTTAATGCGTTCTCATGGCTTTTTGTTAAGGGGTGATTAGAGTTTTTTTTTTTTCTTTATTTTATTTTTAACTTTATTTGGGTAATAAATGTGTACAGAGTCAAGCACGGGTTAATCAATAAATATTTAATCAAGATCAAGAGTTTTTCTCATGTTCGTCATGTTTATGATTAAATTCGTCATCAGCTATTATTTGCTTTAAATTTGATTTATTTGTAGAATTTATAAACTTATTTTGTATTAAAACTGTTCCAACTGTTACTTACGATACGATTTTTAGATAATTTTTACCAGAAAAACTACTTGCTACTGTCAAATAGTACTTAGCGTATCGTTAATTCCGCAAATCATTTCAACAAAAACTTTTTAATTTAAGTAGTAAAATTATCTCGTCTTTACATGGTGATTGTTGATCAAGAGTTAATGCTTCCGTAAGTGGTGTATCTCGTTTAGCAATTAATACTTGTTATGATCGTTAGAAGTTTGCCTTTTTTTTTTGCTAGGAGAAAATTTATACCGTTTTTAAGTGGAGACGGAAAAGTGTTTTCTTATTATTATAAATGAAAGAAATGTTAGAGCAATAAATGACCACCCACCGATAAAGTAATTTATATATGTATATATTTTTTTTTTAATTATAAAGCTAATAATTTAACTATATTAATCAATTTTAATTTTTTTTTTTTGTAACTAATTCATTTCTATTTTTATTAATAAAAAAAAAAAATGAAAAATAAATTTTTATTGCTATTTATTAATGCAATTTAATGGAATTTTATTATATATTATATTCTTTCCTTTAATAATATTAAATTAAAAGTAAGCAAAAATAATAATAATAATAATAATGCAGTTTTTTATGATTATTAATTAAATTTTCTCTCTATCTCTTATTTATTTTAATCTTTTTAATTTTATTACTACAATTCTAATGTATTTAATGTTTGATTAGAAGACAGAATAAATGTATTTAATTTTTATTTATTATTTTAGGGTTGGACGTTATTTACTCGTCATATATTTATTTATTCTTTATTTTTTATTTTTTTTATTATTATTATTATTATTATTAAAGCGTAGATATATTTTTATGTTGATTTTATGACGTTTTTTTTTTTTTTCCTTTTTTTTGGTTTTATTAGAAGAATTTATAAGGAAAAATAAT
This sequence comes from Ptychoptera albimana, assembly GCA_961205885.1. Taxonomy (NCBI): domain Eukaryota; kingdom Metazoa; phylum Arthropoda; class Insecta; order Diptera; family Ptychopteridae; genus Ptychoptera; species Ptychoptera albimana. The sequence continues at coordinate 24,090,495 of OY540804.1, forward strand.
TATTTCAACGTGTGAAATATTAAAAAAGAAATTTTTATTGTCCTTAACTTGTATATAAAGATCAGGAATGATGATTTTATATTATTGATGTAGTTGTTATGGGAAATGATGGAATTGGTTTTTTTTTTAATGGTTTTCTAGCAACAATGATTGTTTGTGCTTGTTACTGTTACAGATGGTAACGTTTTACACGAAATTCTCTATCATCTATTAAGCATAAGCCAAAAAGACCTCAAGAACCTCCAAGACCTCAATCTTATTCAGAATTGTAGTCAATACTTTGGTTATTCTGAAGATCAAAAAAAATGACTGTCTGGGATCTTTACCTAGTTTAATCCACCACTGAATGATTCTTATATTGCGACAGGATTGCTAGTTACATTCTAAGGAATAATAAGATGTTTTCTTTAACTTTATCATCTGAACGGAATGGTTATTTAAAGTCACTTAAAAATAAAAAAATAATGAATACTTCTAGACACTTAAATCAAAAATTTGTGTTTTCGTTTCTTTTAAAGTAATTTCAATTTACTTATTTGTCTATATAAAAAATATATACATATATATATATATATATAAATAAAAAGTTAGCATAACAGGGAAAAACAATGCTGGAAAAATCATTGTAATAACGCATGAGTAGATTTTTATTTGCAATCACCCCATATCTCATGTATTGTAGTAGGTATAGGGTAAAGGGAGGAAAAATAAAACGTTATGTAACCAATAATCATAATAATCACAGATGAGTACATTTTTCTTCTTCTTCTTCTTCTTTTTGTTATTATTCTGATTGTTGTTGTTCTTACAAATCTCAAATGTAAAAGAAATCTCAGAAGAAAGAAAAATCTTAAACACACCACCAAAAATATATATTTTTATTTTATTTTTACGATAATTCGATTCATTTATTTGATTTTTATATATTTTTTGGGTAAATATATAAAACATACAAAATGAAAAGGAAATAAATATATATATATATATATAAACATAGTAAAATGCAGTCCCGGGGCCAACGACTTTCAATTAGCTAATGGAAGTGAAAATAGAATGAAGAAAAATTTATATTTCTAAAACGCGATGAACTTTTGTAAATATTTGTTATTTGATTTAGACAAATAGACAAAAAAAAAATAAAAAAAATTTTTTTTTAAGTATTTTGTAATCATTTCTATTCTGTCTTTTGTTTTTTTTATTCCCATAACAACAAAATCATGGTAAGAAAATTTTAAAATTTACTTTAAAAAAAAAGAAAAAAAAAACGTTTTCTTCCACGTCGCATTATTTGTGTATCAAAAAATGGGAAAAATGTCGTTAAAACACGAGAAATAAGTAAAACTTGTTGCATTATGACTTTTATTTTATGTATTTTTTTTTTTTTTTTTTTTTTTTCTTTATTTAAAAGTTTAAGTCCTACAGTTGGGCTTAAGTAAGTGTTAATTGTTGAATTTTTCAGGTTTTTTATTTTATTTTTTTTTCTCTCTTTTTGTTGAGTTTCTGGGTGACCTGAGAAGAATTTTTTTTTTGGTTGTTGTTTAACGATTTAAACTCAGTTTATTAACGTTTTATACTTAATTTTTTATATTTACTTGGCTTTAATGTTTTATTCTTAGTGATTTTCAATTAATAAATCAATAATCTTCCTGGTACACCTGAAGTATTTTTTTTTTTTATATATAACGTAAATCATATCTTAACAAAATTTTATTAATTCACTTACGTTTGTGTAATTACGTTAAAATTTCTATTTACTTTGACAAAATAAATATCTAATTCAACCAACAACCCTTATTAGTATTTTATAATGTAAATGAAATGTAAATAATGTGGAATTGCCTTAAAATTGTAAAATTTAAATTAAATTTAATTTTAACTCTTGTTCAGCAGTAATTTCTCTTTCGTTTTTATGTCTTAATTTCGTTGTTTTAAGAAACATATTTTCAGCGATATTTTTTTTTTCTTTTTCTTTTTCTTAATAAACCAAAGATTTACCCCCAGAAAAATTATAATCAAAAACGAATATCATTTTATTACACCAACAAATGTTTAAAGGAATGAAAACCCAAAATAAGCATCGATTTTGTGTAAATAAAATAAAACTTGCACCATCTGCTGATTCAACAGTTTTTAAACCAAGCAACAAATCATCTTTCTGTAATAATTTAAAGAATGAAGAAAATTTTTTTTTTTTTTTTTTACTAATTTGTCTTTTTTTTTCTTTTTTTTTTATTTAAAGAAAGTGAATTAGTTAAATATAAAATAATATATCAGGGGGTGGTAGATATATGTGTTTTAAAGGGTAGCAACATTTTTCTTTTTTTTTTTTTAATATAATAATTATTCTGTTATAATCTAACCAATGAATAAATTGACATCATTTATCACAATTTAACTATTTTATTTTTCACTAAACTTAAGGGTGGTTTATTTTGTAATTTTGTTTGTTTTTGTTTCCTGATCGAAATAATCGAGTTTGGATACAGAGAAAAAAAAAATAATGTTTTGTAATTTGTTTGTTTTTGTTGTATCTTCTTGGTGGCTTAAAGAAATGAAAAAACAAAAAAAAAAACCCAAGAAAGAAAAGAAAAACACAAGTAAATCAAGGGTGACTTTATTTTTGTTTATTACATAACCAACGAACCCTACTTTTGTTACGAATAAACACAAACACACACATGAAAAAAAGAAAATAAAAAATTTATATTATTATGTGATGCTCTGTTATTCAGTTCATGATGCAACTAATAATCTTCATCCCTTCATAATATTCCTTGTTTTTTTGTTCGTTTCATTACTGTTACTGCTTTTGCTACTGCTGTGTGTCGTTACAATACTTGTACAATCCAATATTATTACCTAGCACCCCCAAATTACTGCAACAACAATAATAATAATAATACAAAAAGAATAAATAGATAAACCACCCCAATTTTTTTTTGTTTTTTTTTTTTATTGTTTAGCACACATGTAACGGGATATTATTTACAATGTAGACAAGTTAAAACAAAAACAGAAAAAACATAACCAAGTCTAATGTTTTCTTTTTTTTCTTCTTTTTTTTTATTCCTCTTGTTTATTTTTGTGGGTTGAATTAGGTGGTTTTTGTACTTTGTTACGTTAAGAGTTTTGTTAAGTTGCTGATGATATGCGTTGCTATAACGTTACTTATTACATTTTTATTTTTTTATGCTTTAAGGATAATAAAATATCCCCTATTTACTTCTTGTTCTTCTGCTTTGTTTTTTTTTTTTTTTTTTCTGACTTGGTTAATTTTATTTTTAACCTATTAAATTGTGATGATTCTTTACGATTTTTTTTTTTTTTTTCATTCTTTTTATGCAACAATCATCATCTTTCTAATAAAAATAAGGGAAAAAAATTTAGAAAAAAAATAATTCATTTAAACTTTTATAGATTATTCAAACGTATATTTGTTTGCATTACATCCAATAAACAATAAAAAAAAAAAAGAAAAAAAAAGTATTCTCTTTATCGATTACAACGCTATTTATACACATTAAAAAAGTAATTTTTATGTTTTGCGGGTATTTTTTTTTTTTTTTTTTATTATTTCTAATTTTAAAAATAATTTAAACGTTTTAGTCTGGACAAAAACCATTTTTAATTTTTATTTTTTTTTTTTTCATTATTATTTCTGTACTCTGTTGTGTGTAGAATAATTTTTATTTGTAGGCGGAGTTGTTTGTTTGGTTTGAATTAAAAGGGGTGGCTTTGTGTACCAGTAAACAAAGATTTTAATGCGTGTACAGGAGACGACGATAACATAGTAATAATAAAAAAAAAAAATAAATTTAATTGAATGGACGACGCAGACTAATCGAATGTTAACATTTTTTTTTTTTTTTTTGTTTAAATTATATCAAGTATGGGTAGTTAATTATCATTTTTCATTATTATTATTATTATCGTAGATTGCATACACACGTTAATAGTGTGTGCGAAAGAGGAATAACAATTCTTATAAAGGATTTTTTTTTTTTTTTATTGCAAATTAAATATTAAATCCGATTAGTAGTTGGTCTTTTTTTTTTCTTTTTTGCATACTTTTAGCCGATGTTTTCTACTGTTGATGGCAGTGGTAGTGGTTTTTTTTTTCACTGTTTTGTTCCGTTTTATTCTGTTTCGTAGTTGTGTGGGAAAAATTTTTAAAAGTTAATCCAATTTGCAAAGTAATTTCCATTGTGTTTCTCTAAAACAATTTTAATAAACCCTTTTGATTTAATATTGAAATACCCAGTAGTATTTATTTGTTATAAAGTCGATTAAATGTTTGTTTTACTTGTTAAAACAACAACGTAATAAGTTTATGTGAGGCAAGAGAGGAACGTCTTTGGTTGTTGTTGTTGTTGTTTTTTTTTCTCTTCTTTGTTATAAGAATAAATAATTAGACAACCCTTAAGCACGGTTTTTATTTTAAAGTGAATTCTATAAAAAAAAAAAAAAAAACCATAGGCATAAGTTCAATATTTCATTCTATTCTAATGACGTAGAAAACAGATAAAGTTAAAATAGATGATGGCTTATTATTCATATTTGAATAAAATATAAAATATTTATTTGTTATGTTTTTTTTTCACCCCTTTTTCTAATTTTTTTTTTTTTTTACATTTTTTATATATAAATAAAATAAACAAGAAACCTCAATCCAACAACATATTTATAATAATAAAAAAATTCGAAAAAAAAAAAATGTATCTACCTCCTTCTATGCACTTTCTCATTGCTTTCTCATTCCATATTAAAAAAAAAAAAAAAAACTGTTATGCTGCAATGCGCCGGTTAACGTTTATATCTCATTAAATAAATTTTAACAAACAATAGTACGAAGAAATAATAAATTCTTTAATAAAATAGAATTAAGTTGGAAAAAAAATAAATAAAATAAAATAAAATAATAATAATTATAATAAACGAGGGTTAGCTCATATAATGGGTTGTTAGATTGTTAATGTTTAACAGTAACAACAAGAGCAAGATCAACAGCAAATACTCAAACCTCAAATTTTAAATCATTGAAGTAAAATGGGATTTTTTTTTTTTTTTTTTTTTTTTTTTAATATGCGACAAAACCACAAATACCTAACCCAACTCTCAACCCCATCGCTGTTAAAGAAAAAGAAAACAAAAAATAGTCTATCTGTTCTATTACCATTGCTGCAGGGTTATTGAAGTTAAGTTGTTTGTTTTATTTTAAAGATTATTATTTTAATTAATTGTTAGAATTGCGAACTATACACATATATTTTTTTTTTTGTCAATTGTTTTGTATTTTTTATTTTTAATTAATTAATTGGTCGTTAAAACATTTTTTTTTTTTCTTTTCGTTTTTTTTTTATGTTTGTATCCCTAATAATGAAAATCTTAATTGGAGAAAAACCAATTAAAAATTATTGTTGAATTTTGATTCTAGTTTATACAGTTGTGATGTTTTTTTTTTTTCTCTCTCTGTTTTTTGTTTGACTAAAAAAAATTTGGTGGAGTTTCTTCAACAATGCTTTGTTACTTATATAGATAGGTAATAATTCTACAAGATGAAGATTTTTAAATTAAAAATAGCAAATGTTATTGCCAAAAATATTACGAAATTTCTTTTTGGTTCTTTTATCATAATAAACAGACCGATTTATAGATAAGAGAGATGACTTTTTACAAAATATAAAGAAATGTAGAAAACAAAGTGATTTCTCATACCCACCCTATGGTTTAAAACTTTACTAGAATGATACATTTTAAAAGGAAAGGAAAATTAATATTAATCGTAGAAGAATTCCTCATTTTCTTATTATTATTATTATTATTATTATTATTAAAAATATTTTCATCAACATTTATCTTCAAATATAAATTCATAAACATAAAATATGAAATATTTAATCATTCTTCTTTCCCCCATGAATTTTTTTACAACTGTTACTGCTGCTGCTGATATTTTTCAATTTATATAATTGTAGGTAATTTGCTTCTTTTTTTTTTTTTTTTTGTGTGTTTGTTATTATTTAAAAAATATCCTTAAAAAAAATAAAATACATTGTTATCCGTTATATCAGTGTAATGATTAATAATAATGTAAAAAAAAAAAAAAAAATTTTTTGCTTTTGTAGAGTTTTAGCAAAGACACAATTATAACAGTTTGAATGACAAATTTTTGTTGTTTATCGGTTTTTCGATTATTTTATTCATTTATCTTTAAGATAAAATTAGTTTTTTTATATTTCAAAACAATGTAGATGCTTTGCTTTTATTAAATTTAATTAAAAATGTTTTACTATCATTATCCGGTTTCCTCTCTTAACTTTTTTTTTTTTTTTTATTTTTGCAGTAATTTCTTATTAATGATAAAAATCCATTAAATTTATGATAATGGTTATACAATATTTTACACTTAAACGTATTTATGGTTTTTTTTTTTTTTTCTTTTTTGTTGTATGCTATTAATGCTTAAAGCAAACAACGTAAAATATTATGACACAGTGTTAAAATTGTTATGTTTTATTTGAAAAATATTAAGGGACATAAAGATGCGTCTGTTTAGCAGCATTAATATTATTTTTATTTATTTATTTATTTTTTTTTTTTTATAAATAAAAAGAAAATAGATGAAAACAAGATTATAAAAGCATCCCATTGTAAATGTTTACTATTTTACTACCATCAGTTTTTTTTTCTATTAAAATGTAACACGTTCAGGGATCGTCACTAGTTTATGTCGGTTTTACTTTTATGTTGCTTGATGATTCATTTTTTTTTTTTTGTGTCTTGTGTCTTTAATTCAATGGAATAAATATTGTTAAATCTTGAGATTTTTTTATTGTTATTAATTATAAATTATAAATTATAAATTTGTTTTATTTAATTCATAGATTTTTATTATAATTCTTAGAAGAAGTCTTAGTTTCTTTCGTTTTATGTTTTAAAAATAAATTTTTTTAGTCAGTGCTTTGCGGTGTATTTTATTTGTTTATTATTAGAAATGATCCTGAATTGTATAAAGTGATGAAATTATGTTTATTTAGTATTTTTGCTTCCTAAAAGTTTTTTTTTTTATTAAATCTTAGGAATGAGTTGATTCAGAAATGATTACTTGAAAAAATCTTATTAAACGACGTAAATGATGAGTAAATTAAGAATTATTGCTGTTGTATATTCGCTGTTATACTGTTGATACATTATCTGGTTAGATTGGATATTCTAGGCATGTACTCTTGATACTTTTGGTTAGAATAGGATCGCTTGAATAATGAAGTTACTGAAATGTTGTTCCTGTGCTTACCCATAAAAACCCTTCTTTATAAAATACCGTAAATTAGAATTTATTATAACGAGACACTACTATAAACATAATTAAATAAATTTTTATTTTTTTATTTTTTCATTTTCTGTATCCATAAAATATATAATTTTAAAAAGATTTACAGAATTCAAAAATGCTTTTTCTCCCTCATATTTATTAATATTTTTTTTTTTTTTTTTTTTTTTTGTTTTTTATTATTATTGTTTTTCATTTATTAAATTATTATGAAATGAAATGAAAAAAGAAAAAAAGATTAAGAGGATGTTAAATATTAAATAATTAAATAAAAGGATGTTATATAGAAAAAAATAAATAAATAAATGGGGTTTATTTTATTTTATTTTTATTTTATTTTTTTTTCCTTGTAATTTTATTTCTCTACTTGCTGCTGTCAATCATCTTTTGTACGTTTTATTTTTATTTTCATAATAAAAATGGATTATTAATAATAATCATAATAATAATAATAATAATAATAATAATAATAATAATAATAATAATAATAATAATAATAATAATAATATTCTCACAAACAATTAAATTTAACTTAAGTTATTAAACAAAAGAAATAAAAACCTCCAAATAGACAGCTTAAGAAAAGGATTAAATTTTATATTGTGCTACCATCTATTGTTTCCTCTCTCTACTTTGCGGTTTTTCATTTTCTTTAATTTATTTCGTTGATGTTGTTGTTGTTGTTGTTGTTGTTTGTAATTTAAATTAATTAAATGATTGTGGTAATTTTTCTGTTTCTTTTTCAATTAAAATTTGTTGTTATACATTTTTAGTATAATGTTCCCTTTAAATACTGTGTCTTTCTTTACTGGTGCAGCTACATTTAGCACCATAGAAAAACCATTTCAAAAATCATTCATTTGTATTTAATTAAGCAAAATATGATAATAAAATATTTCTAGAACAGTAACGATGAAGAGTTTTTGTTTGTTTTTTTTTTTTCTTTTTCTTTTTTTTTAATTAAATATGATTTTATTGATAATAAAAATCAATTGTGAGTTTTATTTAATTTTCTTTTCTTTTTGGTCCTTATAAATAAACAAAATATTCTTCATAACAACAATGCCATCTAATGTTGAGCTATTATAAAAGTTTTATCGAAATTATCCTATATTAGGCACACAGTTTACAGTTGTAGTAACAATTGTGAAATCTTGTGAATAAAACAATGAAAGAAAGAAAAAAACTTCTTTTTTTTTTTTTTTTTGATTAACATTTATCTTAATTTGTTTGTTTTTCATAAAATCAGTTAACCGTTAACGTTTAACAAATCTAAACATCCCTTAAGTTCAAATAATAATAAAATTTATTGTTACAAATCAATTTCTATAAATTTTTTTTTTATTTTTTCTATTGCTCAATTCTCTTTGTTTGTTACCATACGATGAGTGAGTATCAATTTTCCAAAATCGAATCCTTTATAGGTTTTACTAAATGTAGCATAAAAATAAATCTTTTCTGCAACAAATATATTTGACATAGATTAGAAATAGCTGCTATAGAATGTCCTTTACTGTTTTTATTATTATTCCTTCTGTATATTAATTGGTTTAAGTAAATTATAATAAATTACCCCTAATTGAGTTTAATGCCATCGATTTATTTATGATTTTTTTTTTTCATGTATAAATTTCTGTAAATGAAAGTTGTGTTCAGGACAGCAGCACGTTAGTTTTATGTGATTTGTGTCGTTTTTTTTTTTTTTTTTTCTGGGTTAATGATTGATTTCTTGTTTTCTTTTATTTATTCTTTGATTTGCTAATTGTTATTTGTTTATTTGCGAGTGTTTTCTGTGAGGTAATTTATGGTTTATGGCACAGGAAAAAGTAAGGAAGACATAATAAACTACGTTTTATAATTTTTTATATGAAATTACCAACAAATTGTTATTTTAAAGAAATTCTGCGTTTATTTCCTAGTTATTTCAATTATCGACTCTTAGGTGACGTTTCTTATGTAATCCTTACGTCTATTGTAGTCGGGTTATTTGATTGGTTTTTGTAATTCAGGTTTTTAATACTTTTTAACGTAATCTTATGAAATAATGAGGCAAATTACATTTTTTCTATATTATTTAATGCTTAACGTGTAATTTACGCTGAAAATATATCGTCGACAATGATCTAAATTCGTTAAATCATTAAAACACATACTTAACGTATAATCACACAAATTCAAGATAATAAAGCAAATCGTTGTTGTTTATTAAAATAAAAATAATTAAAATGCAAACACATTAATTTTTATAAATGAATAATTCATTAAATAACTTTTGCCAATAAATAATATTTATGATTTCTTAAATAATTAAATAAAATAATTTCCAAAATTTATTTAATTAAAGTTTTTTTGGTTTTTTTTTTTTTTACTGCTTTCAAACATTTGATTTGTTTGATTTATAAATGAAATAATAATTTAAAAAAAAAATTTTTTATTATCGCAAATTAATAATAAATTGGTTTGTGTTTTTCATCATCATCATCTGTGTTTTATTGACATTTGTTAATTTTTTATTATTTAATTTAAATAAAAACCAAATGTTTATTAAATCAATGAAGTGTCTTTAATTCTATTAATTTCTTTGTCTTTATAATTTAAATTTTAAAATGAGTTTAATTTTAATTGAATTTTCGATTTATTTTATTTTTATTTTTTAATTCAATTTCAATTAATTATTGTATAATAAAAATTATTTTTGATGATAATATTGTCAATTGTCTGTTTGTTAAAAAAAAAAAAAACTAAAAATGATATCACCAGATGCTAATTTATTGTATCTTAATCGAATAGTAATTAAAAAATAAAATTTATTATGAAACAAAAAATTAAAAATGAAATAAAGTTAGCTAAGACACATATATTAGGGGAAATTCATTATTTTCTTTTTGGAGAGTTTTTTTTTTTTTTTTTTTTTTTTTGGTTTTATGTTGTATCCGCTTTTTAACGTCGTTTCATAATAACTTTAAAATCTCTTTTACCTTTTTAATGTCGTTTTTATGCTGATTTTTTTAATTTTTTTTATTTTTTAAAGAACAATATCCACTTCTGATGGTATGCACTTAAGTGAAAATAAAGAAAAAAAAAAAAATAAAAATAATTTTCTTCTTCTTCTTTTTTTTTGTTTCTGTTATTTCCTGATGTAGAAAAAATAAAAAATAATAATTTTCAACAACGACACGGAATAATACGATAATAGAAAAGGAAAATAGGGTTAAAGAGTCTCCTGTTTTCTTTTTTTTTTACTGTTAAGAGGAACTTGGTTGGTTTTTTTTTTTGTTCTATTTTTACAGGAGATAAAAAAAAAATGTTTCCCGTTTTTGTCGTAGTAGTACATCAGCAGCAAGCAAACAAGACAAAACAGACAAAACAATAAAAAAGGGAAAAAAAATAATATTTTGTAAAGAAAATAATAACAACGAAGTCACATGTCAATGTAACTTATCATAGCTTTTTTTGTTAAACATTTTTAATAATTTAACTTAATTATTATAATAAGACTCTAAAGTTACATATGTATGTTGTATAAGGGGGTGGCGTTGCAGGTGGTATGATGATTTTATGGATGAACGTTTTCTATAAATATAAATATAAATAGGTGGTGTATAACTTTGCTAAGCAGTTTTATAACATTATAATTAAAAAATAAAAAATAATAATTTATAAGATTATTTACTTAATAACCATCCTGTATATTTGGTTTGTTTTGCTTGCTTTGTTTTACTGTTTTACAGTTAGATTATTGAAATATACTACAATACACATACTGGGATGATACAACCATCAAAACAATACATCCCTTAAGGGCTAATTCTATCTACATTTTTTTTACATTTTTTTTTTAAATTGAAGATTTTTATTTTTCTCTTATTTGTCTTCTATTATAATGATTGTTGTTTTTGTTTTTGATTGTTCTTCATCTCGACTCAAATATTAAAATATTGATGATGGCGTGTTACATACAGTTTTAGTATATCCATCATATAATAAAATGTATATAATAACGTTGTTGGAATTATAGAAGGGGTAAAAATTCTATTGTGCGGTTGTTTATTTTTCTATTTTTTTTTTATTCCTTTTGTTTCAAAAAAAAAAAAGAAAAAAAAAAAGAAAAAAAGTTTCCTTTTTTTTATCCGTTGGTTTACTTTATTGTTTTAGAAGAAGACTAATTAGTATTGTAGGTTTAAAGAAGAAATAATAATAATAATGGAATCTTTGTATACAGAAATTGAGGTAGAAACAATACTAAATTTTATTTTCCTGTTATTGTTATTTATCCTGATCTGTTTCTAACCAATCAACTCACATAATAAACCATTTTTATGCTTCTTTATTCATCATATTTAATCTTATTATTTGTATATGAATTTGGTTTAAAAAGGAAATATCCCCACTTAAATAATTATGACCATTATTACAGTTAATGCAATGGTGAAATTATATAGACTTTTTAAGACCATCCAATGCAGTTATCTGCATTTATTATTGGTTAAAATGATTTATTTGTTTTTTATTTAAAAATGGAAGACGACGACAGCTTAAATACCGATGACTTTTTTTTTATTTACCTTAATTTTAATTTTTTTTAATAGGCAATTGGGTACATACACATTACATACAATGGGATTACTTGATCGAACTGGAACATTACAAAGTCACACAGATTTATGTCAAAATTTTAATAGTTTGACTACGGATCAACGTCGTATATGCTCTAGAAGTCCACGTGTTACGTCGGTATGTTAAAAAAATAAAAAAATATTGGTTGAAGTCTGTACTAAGGATATTTTTTTATTTTAAGGCAATTACAATGGGCGCCCGTTTTGGTCGTGAAGAATGTCAACAACAATTTAGACACAGTCGATGGAATTGCAGTGTGGCACCAGCATCAGACACAATTTATGGTGGTGTTGTCAGTATTAGTAAGTAAATTAATAAATTATTTTAATTAAAAGATTTTGAAAATGGATTTTTAATTTTTTTTTTTTTGATTAATAGAAAGTCGTGAAACTGCATATGTTCATGCAATAAATGCTGCATCGTTGGCTTGGAGTATAACACGTGCATGTTCTAAAGGTGATTTATCGGAATGTGCATGTGATAATAATATACGAAGGAAACAACGTAAATGGCAATGGGGTGGTTGTTCCGAGGATGTTAATTATGGTGTCTCATTCTCAAGGAAATTTATTGATTCACAAGAGAACAACGAAACATCATCTGGTTTAATGAATTTACACAATAATGAAGCTGGCCGTAGGGTAATTTAATTAAAAAAAAAAATCTTTGTTTGGTTTTTTTTTTTTATAATTTTTTCATTTTTTGGATAATAATAGGCTTTAAGATCACGCATGCAACGTGTTTGTAAATGCCATGGAATGTCTGGTTCATGTTCTATTAGTGTTTGTTGGCGACGCTTACCATCCATTAGAGCTGTTGGAGAGGCTTTGGGTGTTTTATATGATGGCGCTTCACATGTGAAGGTAAATTCTTTTTTTTTGAAAATTTTAATTGAAATTTTTTATTAAATTTTTGCTTTTGAACGTTTATGAAATAGCTGGTTGAGCGCGAGGGTAAACCATCAAAATTACGACGTCGTGATCCTGATCATAAAAAATTAATTAAATCAGATTTGGTTTATTTAGAAGATTCTCCAGATTATTGTGAACGTAACGATGAGTAAGTATTATGACAAAAAAGTGTATTCCCTGTTTGTTTGTACCTAGGTTCAAGAATGTTTATGTTTGTTTGTTAAAGATTGGGTATTATGGGTACCAGGGGCCGTTTATGTAATCGAACATCACATGGTATTGATGGATGCCGGTTATTATGTTGTGGCCGTGGCTATCAAACCAGGATTCGTCACGTTGAAGAGAAATGTCGATGCCGTTTTGTTTGGTGTTGCACTGTCAAATGTGAAATGTGTAATCATCGACGGGAGGAGCATATTTGTAATTAATTAATTACCCAATAAATAAAATAATAAAATGTTTAAATTTGGAATGAAAATACATTTTTTTGCACGCGGCGGCTCACTCTTTATAATTATATTTAAGTAAAAAATGAAACTTTTAAATAATTTCGCTCTCTTTCTCTGTCTCTCTATCTATCTATCTATCTCTCTAAACTCCTCAGCAGTCTTGTTGTTATTTATTTTTATTTTTATTTTAAATTTTAATCCATCCACCAACAACCCCCCACATCCTTTTTTATTTTTAATTAATGTTAATCCCAAAAAATTCTCTCTTTTACTATTAATTTTAATATTTAATAAGAATAATAATAATAATAATAATAATAATAATAAAAATAATATTAATAATAATAATCCTTTCATGTTTACATCAATTTTTGTATTATATTTAATTAAATTTTAATATATAGTAAATAAGAGAAAAAGGCATAAAGAAAGAAAGTATTTAAAGAAAAAGTAAAAGAAAATAAATATTCTTAATTAATCTTATTTAATTAAATAATTAAACAAATAATTTATAGAATATAAAAGAAAAGAAGAACCCATAAAAATCGATGTATTTACTAAAATTAATAATATTTTAATTATAATTTTTTGCTTAATTTATTTATTTTTTTAATGTTAATATTAATTATTAATTATTAACTATTAATAATAATAACATTTAATTTAATTAATTAATTAAAAGTACTTAGTAGAGTTTTTTTTTTTTTGGTTAAAGATTGATTTATTTGATAAAAGAAGAAAAACGAATATAATAAAAAAAAAAAAAAAAACATTAATTAATTTATTTGTAGTAAACAGTATGGACACAGAATTTATTTTTCAAAATGTTAATTAATTATGCTGTAACGCATAAATTATGTATGTGAAATATAAAATGTCCTTTTCATTTTAGCAAGTGCATGCAATAATAAAGGGAAATATTTTTTTTTTTTTTTCTTGTTTAGCAAAGACACGTTTTAACACGTACTATTCAAGTATTTTAACACGTCACGAATAAATATATTTTATTAATCGAATAATTATTATTAATCTATTCGAGATTAATTCTTTCAATTATTATAAACATAATTTACGTTATTTATAAAACGTATTCGAAGTTTAAATTTAATTAAAGTCCTGAATTGACTTTAAAATTTTCAATGTTTTCGACAACATTTAAATTCTAATTCATTAACTTTTTCATATTCAGTGTCTAAATATTAAATATTTCTGTGCTCATTCTGTTTATATATTTATTATTAAAAACTTTAGTATTATTAATTAAATTATTTAAAAAAAAAAACATAAACAAAAAAAAAAAAGAAAATGTTTTTAATTTAAAAATAAAAATGTATTTTATAAAAACTATATGTAATAAGTAATAATTTTAATAATAATAATATAAAAAATATAAAAAAAAAACAATTTTTAATAATTTATATAAAAACATAAAACATAAAAAAGAAAAGTAATAATAATAATAATAAAAATAAAAATTAAATTAGCTCTTCTACAATGTAGGATGTAATAATTTTTTTAATTAATTAATTAATTAACAATGTAATAATAATTTTTGAAATGAATAATTAAAATGTTTTATTTTTTTTTTAAATAAGTATAATAATGTGTCAATAAAAAAGGAAAAACAAATTATTATTATTATTATTAATTTGTTAATTTATTTAAATTAAAAAAGAAAAGAAGAAAAAGAAAAAAAAAAAAAACAATTTTTATCTGTAAAACTTTTTACTTGCCATCCTTTTTGTGTCCAAACTATAAACATAATTAATAATATTAATATACAAAAAAAAAAAAAAAATAAATAATAATAATTAAAATTTTAAAAACCAAGAAATGGAAAATTTAATTAAAGAAAATTTGTTGTAATAAATAAATAAAAAACGAAAATAAAATTGAAAATTTCTTTTCATTTTGCTTGATTTATAAAAAGCAATGGTGTGTGGTTTGTGTCTTTAATATCATAGTGCAAATATAAAACCTTTCAATTGTCAAAGTGAAAAACAAGTATGACTCAGAACGCAACACAACAATAAAGAAATAACAAATTTATGATTAGTTTTACAAAATTAAATATTTATTGATCAAAATATGTATAACGAAATGAACGTTCATTATCCCGACGCATTGTTTCGTGCATTTTACCAACTTCATCCAGTTTTGTTGCAATCATTGATGTAGACGACTCAATCCATTGTAATGAACTCATGTGAGCATTTAAAATTTTTCCTATTTGTACAATTGGATCATCGGAGTTTTGGGTTTTATTTGCCTCATTCAAATGTTCGATTACCTCCTTTAAATCTTCTGACATTTGTTTTAATTGTGTATCTAGATTCTCTGCTAATAAATAGGTTTGAGCACGATCCTGATCCACTTGTGGCAATTTCGCCAATTCCTTTTGCAGTGGCAAAATACATTCGTCTAATTCAGTGTGCTGTGTTGCTATGAATTCTAGGCCTTGTTCCAGTGCAGTTTGATCAGCTTTTACTTTTTCTATTGACTCGTTCATTGAAACAATTTTATCAGCATTAATAATCAAAAGTTTGTCCCAGGCATTTATTTGTGTAGCTTGATTTGTGAAGACTTTTTCTTGTTCCTCCAACTGCAACTTCCATTTGTTTATGTGCTCCTCAAGTTGACAAAAGTTTAATTGTGATGCGGTGGGTACAGCAGACGATGCCGTTGTGCTAAAACGAAAACAAATTTTTATTGGTTTTGTGAATCATGGGAAATATTTCGTTTAGCTTACGTTGTGATTGAGGAAATTGTCGCTGGTGGATTGCCTAACTGGTTGGTCGTTGTTACTTGAGTAGTTGGTGCAGCTGCAGGACGTCCAAGCATCAGTCCACTTGTTATTGTATTAGTCGCCGCAAAAGGAGGTGGTGCTGAACTTATGGGAGCTCCACCAAAACCAAATGATGGCACTGAAGCCGTACTTTTAGCCGGTGCTAATGTTGTTGCTGGGGCAGAGAATGAAAACCCACCTCCTAATGGAGCTGATGTTCCTGAAGTTAAATTTCCTGCAGCAGGTGTCGACGAAACTGGAATTGGTGCTGGTAGTGCTGCTGACGGTGGTGCTACTGTATTAGGTGCCCCAAATGTTAAACCCATGCCTCCAACTGTAGGGGTCGATGAAAATAATGATGGTTTCGCCGCTGTTGTAGTAGAAGATAAACCAAATGCTGGTGGAGGATTTGTATTTGATGCTACCGGTGTTCCAGTTGTTAGTGGAGCAACAGTTCCAACTTGAGAACCAAAACCACTGAATGCTGGAGTTCCTAAAGATGGTGGTGCACCAAATGAAAAACCTAAGTTTGTTGCTGGCTTATTCCCTGCAGTTGCATCACCAGCTCCAATACTACCAAAAGTCAGACCTCCTTGTGCAGGAGTCGATGTATTTGGTGTCATTGTACCAAATGAAAATGTTGACGTTGTTGGATTCATTTTGTTTTTATTTTATATTTCCAATTAAATCCAATTGAGTTAACTTAAATTTCGTTACGTTTATAACCAAACAAAAAAACTCTTAACAATTTCAGACAATTTCGTTTCTTTTTATTTCTTTTAATTTGGTGTTCTTTTAAAATAAAACGGAATTAATTATTATAATTAAAATATATTATTATATCATAGTTTTTTATTAGTATTAGAAATTTAACTGCGCAAAAATATTAAATAACGAAAGTTTAATTAAACGTTTTTTTTTTATAATTTAAGGTTAAATTAACTAACTAAAATGACATCAAAAAATTTGTATATGTCAAAAAGAGGGAAAATTATATTTCGAAATTAATAACGAATTAGTATTCGTACCCTTAATCTATTTTCATTGTTTACCATTTAACTGTCATTTGTGTTTATAAAAAAATAGCTAAAATAAAACTATAACCTTTAATTAAAATGCGTTGACTTAAAATAAAAAAAAAACTATTTTTTTTTTTGTTTTGTAATTAGATAAATAATTAATTGTAATTAGTATATAATTGAATAAAACAATAAAAAATGAAATTTAATGCTTCAATAGAAGCCAGCTTAGATTTAAAGGAGTTCGGAAGTAAGTTATTAAAATAAATAATTAATTAAATTTAATTTAATTAAAATTATAATTTTAGAAGTGGTGTCAACGTTGTCTAAATTATCAAAAATTTGTGTATTAAATGCAAAACAGGATAAAATACTATTTATCTCACGTGAAACATTAACAAATACCTCACCAACTGTTTGGTTTGAAATCAGTAGACAATCATTTTTCTCAACGTATATTGTTAAAGGGATTAATGAGGCAAATAATGAAATATTTTTACAATTTTCACCTGGTATTTTATTAGAAAATAAATCTTTTAAAATTTTATTTAAAGTTTATAAGAAAAAAATTGTTTCTTTTTTAAATTTAAAGCACAATTATCAAGAGCTTTATTGATTAGAAGTGATTTAATTGCCGTTAAATTAAAGCTTACAAATCGACATAGACCATGTCTTACAGTTGAAATTAAAACCGTAATATTAACAAAATTAATTATTTTAGTAAATTTATAATAAAATTCTCTTTACAGCAATCAGCAAATGCAATGCAAGAACGTGAAAGCTGTCACGATATACCTGTGACAATAATACCAGTGAGAAATTGGAATGATTATTCTATTCCAGATACAACTAATTATGATGTAATTATTTAAAAAAAATTTATTTGTATTTATATGTAAATAATGCGAAAAAATAATTAATTTTTTAGATAAAATTTAATTTACCCGGTTTAAAAACGTTAAAAAATTTAGTTGAAAAAATGAAGAAATTATCCCATTTTATAACATTTTTCTGTTCGGCAACAGGACAATTAACATTATACGCTGAAAATGAAATGACAACACTGGGTGGACATTACCAGGACGTCATAATTAAAGATGGTAAAATTATTTTAATTAAAATCCTAGTTAATTAAAACCTTTTTTTTTTAATAGTAAAAATAAAAGATGATGATGATGATGTAACGGAAATTGAAACCTCGTGTCGTATTGATTCAAAAAGTTTATTAATTTTTTTAAACGGTAATCAAGTGAGTAATTTCTTTTGTTTTATTTATTTCATTAAAAAAATTTAGTTTCTAATTACAATTATGTTTTACTTAAGTTTAAGAATTTAGAAATGATCGGATCTATATTATACAATGATTTAATTAAAGTTATAATACCAATACGTTTAGAAGTATCATTAACATGTGTTATTCCAGCTGTAAATGATTAAATTTGTTAAATATTTAAATTAAATTATCACAAAATTTGTTAAATTCTTTATAATACAAAAATAAAAGGAAAAATTGTTTTTAATTATTTAAATAAAAAAAAAGAAAATTTATGCAATTTTATATGAAAGTACGTAACCTTATTTAAAATTCGTTACAGAATTTAACGTAAAACCACTAATTTCCCCTAAAGGAAATTTTTTTTATAATTAAAATTTTGTGTTGGTAATCATAAATTTTTCTATTATTCTGTTGGCAACATTAGGGGCACGCGTTAAACGCCACAGAAAACAACTATTTTTTTTCTACAACAAAATTCTTGTTTGCCTGTAATAATTAAATAAAATAGAAAAAATAAAAATTGATTGTGCATAAAAAAAATGAACAATAAATAAATTATAATGTGATGTTTAATTAAAATAAAGTATAAATAAAATAAAAAAAGTTAAAAATAAAAACGGGTGTCTAATCAGCTAATCAAATATAATGGCAACGACAAGTAGAAAGCTGTCAAGGTAAGTTGCGCCTTCTACACATTTTTTTCATTCATTTATTTATATTTTTGTTTTTTTTTTTTTAATTTTCCGTTTTAATTTATTCATTAACGTTTACTTATTACAATATTCTAATTACAATATGTAATTTCTTTTCTATAATTAAATTATAATTTAATTACATTAAGTGCATTAAAAAAATAAAAAAGCAGAAAAATAAAATGACGTAAAAAATATACGTTTGGGTTTGGTTCTATATTATTACGTTTTGTTGTTGTTGTTTTGTATATTATTTTTCATCGCATTTCTACTGGTTTCGGTGTTGTGTGTTATTTTTAATTTCAAAAAAATACGTTACGACTGTGGGGGTATGACGCAAGACTATGTTTTTTTTTTTTTAACGTTTTGTCTTTTTGGATATCGCGGAAGAAGACATTTTGTTACAAAAAAAAAAATAAATATGTTTTATTTTTAATTAATTAATTTTACTTTTACAATGACAATTTATTTTTATTTATTTAATAAGAAATAAATTTCCCTTTTTTTTTTTCTTTTCCTTTCGTAATTAACTTAAACGCTGATTTCCTTTGATTGTTTTAATATCAAATGTTAATTTGTCCCTTTTTTTTTGATAAATTTTATCTTAGTTCTAGTCGGTTTCATTTCTTAAATTAATCATAATAAAAGGGGTCGCAATGCCTTTATATTATAAGAAGTAAAAAAAAAAAAAAAAAAATTCCCTATTTACATGACCAGGATACAATTTATTTCTGATATCATCTAGACGGACGTATACAGGTAGTTTTTATACTTGAAAAATAATACTTTTTTTTTTTTATTCAGTTTTTAATTAATTTTTTTTTTTTTGAATGAATAACAAATTGAATCACAAAATGGCGGTTAAATAAAAAAAAATTTCATTACTGATGATGGATGAGATCCCAGTTTATGTAACATCGTTTTTCCTGTCTTTGTTCTGTCTTTTGAATTTGGAAAAATAAAAATATTAAATGAAAAATATTTCCCTATGAAATAAATAAGAATTTTTGAAGAATTAAAATTGGTTGTTGTTGTTGTTTTAATAATAATAATGTATTCAAAAATAGGAGGGGTCCGTTTATGTTTTATTGTTATTTTTATGCATGAGAGATTTTTTTCATCCTAGTTCGTTCCTCTTGTCACGGGGTGATCTTTTTTCATTTTTATTATTTTTTTTTTTTTGTTGTGTTTTTTGTAATTATATAGAGCAATTCGCATGAATTTTTGTTTTCTTTATTTCTTTAAATTGCTTTACATAAGATTCTATAATTATTTTCCATTTCTTTTTTCAATGCTGTTATTTGTGTGGAAATCACATGACAAATAAAAATTATTAACGTGAGGGTCGGTCAGTGAAGAAAAATTATTTTCCTCCATAGAGTATTTTGGTTTTTTTTTTCTTTTACATTTTGATTAATATTCTGGGAAAATAATTTTTTCGGCTTTTTTTTTTTTTTTTATCATGTGTGATAAATCATTTTTTTCTTTATTTACTTTATTTTTGCTTATTTAAATTTATTATTGATTTGTTAACAATAATTATCTTGAGGACGACGACCGCACATGGCTATTTAAATGTTTTTCTTCTTTAAATATTTTTTTTTATCTTTATCATTATGGATAAATAAATAAATAAAAAAAAAATTATTTGTTATTTGATAAAATAAAAAATTAATTTTTTATTTAAAAAAAAAAATTCTGATTGCGTGTGAAGAAAATACCACCATGCTGCTGTGCATTAAATTGGTCAATTAATTGGGTTTTGTATTTTTATTATTGAACACCCTGTATGGTAATCACGTAAATTTAATTTTTTTTTTTTTTTTTTTTTTTTTTGTTTCATTAAGGAATTTAGTTTCCTTTTTGTTTTTTTTTTTTTAAAGAAGAAAAAGCTGGAAACATATTTTGATATTAGATGACGTTGATGATAAAAATTGAATTAAAAACGCACATGCTCTTGGTGGTATTAAGTAATAAAGAAAATTTATGAAAAGGAAGAAAAGTGAAACAAACACGAAAACAATAAAAACAACAACAGCAACGATAACACATTGAAACTATGCTTTTGGATTAAGAATTAGTATTAGTAGCAGCAGCAGCACTGTTTGCTTATTTTTTTTTTACATGAGAATAAATTTAAACTAGGGGTTGGTTGGTAGTGTAATCGTTAAAAATGCTACAAATTCATACAAAAAACGATTAAAAATTACAATCAAAATGTAATTCTTATATGAAAAATTAACTTTTTTTTTTTTTAATTTAACATAACCTTATCATTTTATTTATTAATTATTTTAATTGTTGATTTTTTTAATGGTTGTGTGCGTGTATGATTTATTTAAATTTTTTCTTTTTTAAATACAATGTTTAGCGAGACACATTGTTGTTATTTATATACATATATGTAGGGCGCCCCTTTTTGTTTATTACAAAATAAAACCATATATTTTTTTTTTTATACTTTTATTTTTAAAAATATTAGGGATAAATTTTAAAATATATAAGTTAGATAAAGATGAAAAAAAAAAATTAACTAAAAACCTACCTTGTTATAAATGTGTGTGTATGTGTGGTACGTAAATTTATGTTTTTATTCAAAACATCTGGTTGTTTGTATAGTAAAAGATAGATATAAATTTTTTGTTTTTGTTTTGTGTGTTAGTGCTTTTATTTACAATACACATGTGTGTATAATTCACAAATGACATACGTTTTGTGTACAATATTCACAATTAACAATGACATATCTTGTACCGGGGCAGCAGAATAAATTTTTTTTTATTTTTATTTTTATATTCAACAAAAAATAAAATAAATAATAATAATAATATTACAGGCTAGGGTGCTTAATTTAATTTTAACATTATTTTTTGTTTTTTTTTTTTTTTTCTTTGCTGGCTTAAATTATGTAGGGGAAGGGCGACGACATTTGTTTAAATTTTACAATATATATTACAAGACTAAAAATTATTATACACATGTGTGTTTAAGAAGAAGTAGAAGAAGAAGAAATTGCGCCAAAGTAGTATGTGGTGTTATTTCTTTATATTTAATAGTCGTCAGCCCTCTGCAGAGTTTATACATTTTTTATATAAGTGAATAAATAAAAAAAAAAGTGTACAAGAGGAAACAACATGGGAAAATTAATTTATTTGTGAAAATATATTTTTGTTATTTATTTAGTTACGTTTTTATTGTTGTGTTTTCTTTGCTTTTAAATTGAAATTAATTTAATTAATAATCGAAATATGTTTTTGTAATTATTCATTTTTTTATTTTTTATTTATTAACTTTTTTTTAAATTTGTTGATGAATTAATAAAATGTTTGTGTGTTTTTTTTTTTAGTATTCCAACATATGATAGTGAATCACCCGATGAAGAGGATTTATCAGAGCTATCGGATTCTGGCCAGGTGGATGGTGAAAGTAATAATAAAAGTGATGATAAAAGAGCTTTTAATAATGGACGATGGACACGACATGAGGTATATTATAGTGGAAATTTAATTAGTGTGCAAAAAGTTTATTTGTTATTAATAAATAATAAATAATTTATTTTAAGGATGCCGCCCTTAAACATCTTGTTGAACAATATGGTGAACGTTGGGATAATATAGCACGGTTTTTAAAAGATCGTACAGATGTGCAGTGTCATCAAAGATGGACAAAAGTTGTAAATCCAGAATTAATAAAAGGTCCATGGACAAAAGAAGAGGATGATAAAGTCATTGAATTGGTTGCTCGATATGGTCCAAAGAAATGGACACTGATTGCACGTCATTTAAAGGGGCGTATTGGTAAACAGTGTCGTGAACGATGGCACAATCATTTAAATCCAAATATTAAAAAAACTGCATGGACTGATGAAGAGGATGGTATTATATATCAAGCACACAAACAATGGGGTAACCAGTGGGCAAAAATAGCAAAATTATTACCTGGTCGTACCGATAATGCTATAAAAAATCATTGGAACTCAACAATGCGTCGTAAATATGAAACCGGTGATAATAGTCAACGTCGGAGTGGTAAAACATTAGTACGTAAATCAATGCCTGCCTTTTTACCACCAAGTAAACTTAAAATAGATCCTAGTGTTACTACACCTGCAACTACAACAACAACCACAACAAATGCAACAACAATTGGAAACTCTAAAAATTCACTGAAAAATTTATTGGCAAATCAACGGAAATCAACATCGATACTTGAAAATAATAAAAAGAAAATGAAACAAGAATTACAGAATGCATGGATAAATTCAGATTCAAATTCAAACAGTAATTCCCAAATAGCAATAACAACAGAAAAAGGTGATTTCTTGCTGGAACCAATAAAAACAAAAGATTCATCAAGTTATCTACTATCACCAATTAATAATAAAATTAATGATGGATATATATTATCACCGATTAAACAGAATTCAAATAATTATAACTCAACAAATTTAAAAGGTTTGTATTTTATCTTGTTCCAGTTGTCATTCATTCTTAATTGATTGATTATTCATTTAGGTATTGATTCACCGATTAAACTGGTGCCTTTAACGTATGGTAATGGAATAGGATTCAGTTTGCATGATATTTTACAATCGCCAAAAAGGAATAATGAGAAACGTTCAAGTGGTGGTGTCGTACCGAATATATTGCGGCGAGCAAGGAAGCAACGTTTAACAATTGAAAATCGTGAGAATTTAATCGGCAATGGTTGTGATTCGGTAAGTTTTTTATATCAATTTTTTTTTATTCATTCAGTTTCTGTGAATTGTGGTGTTTTTTTTTATATATATAATAATTGCTATATGCTCAAATTCTTTGATATTTTCAATTTCACAACTAGAGCACTATATATTAAAATTTTTTTTTAATAATTAAAACATAACTCTTCTGTGTATTGTTGTATTCCTTGCTTTATTAATTGAATTTTAAATTAATTATTTGATGAAGAGAGTGAAGAATTAATTTTTTTTTTTGTTTTGTTTTCTTGTTTTGTTAATGATTTTTTTTTTTTTAATTATTTATTTATTACTTTTTTTTTTTTTAATTATTTATTTATTACTTTTTTTTTTTTTTTAAATCCTTCATTATTTTTTCTTTTTGGTTTTATTGTTTATTTTTTTGTTTTTACAGAATAAACATATTAACAGTAGTAATATAATGTTTTCAACAACAGCACCGGCATTAAGTCCATCCTTTAATTCGTCATTATCGTCATCGATAACAGGAAATAGTAGTGGTTTTAATAATTCAATGAATAGTACAAATATAACAAATAATAATAGTTTAAATTCAAATATAAATAATAATTCAATAAATACATTAATAGCTGGTATAAATATATTATCACCAAATGTAACACCAATTAAACCATTACCATTTTCCCCAAGTCAATTTTTGAATTCACCAAATATGAATTTATCATTTGATATAACATTACCAGCTAGTACACCTGTAAGAAAAAACATAAATAAGGTAATATTAATGTTAATATAAATTATTTTATTTCTTTTTTTACTAATATATAAAATTAACAAAAATTTTGTGTGTTTTTTTTTATTGTGTAAAATTAATTGTTGTTTATTTATCATCCTGTATTAGTTGGTGTGGTGATATTTAGTGTTTATGTTGTGACATTTAAAATATCTGTATACATATGAAAATATCAAAGAATTTCTATTTAACAAGTTAATTTCTATTTACTCTATCGATTGTGTGTTGTTATCTCTAAATAAATAAAATAATTCTCTTTTTCTTTTTAATTTGCAGGATGATAAAAAGAGTCCTTTATCAACGCCAACGTCAACAAGATTATTTTCACATCATCATCAACGGCAGCAGCAGCAACATCATCAACACCAACAATCAGGAGATAGTGATAATGTTATTTATCCAAATGAACCACTTATACAAATAAAAACGGAAGAGGATGATGATACATTAACAAATATAAAATCTACTGAGAAACAATCTGCTTATATATCACCAGTAAATATTGCGAAATTAACATCAAGTATTGATACACCGATGAAATTTAAGGGATTAGCGGGTACGCCACGTACGCCAACACCATTTAAAAAAGCTTTAGCTGAATTAGGGAAATTACGACAGAATAAATATATACCATCATCGCCTGGTCGTTTAGATGAAGATATTGTTGAAATGATGCATAAAGAACGTTTACAAGATTCAACAAGTGATTCTGTTTATGAAACAGATTCAAGTATTGTACAGCAAGGTGGTGATACATCAATTAATTCAGGGACAAGTAATAATAATAATAATAATACGAGTAACACCAGTAATATTAATAAAAGGCGTGGAAATGAGGATGATGAAAGTTATGAAAAGGATAAACCGTCACAAATAGAGTTAACATCAAAAAAAGTACGAAAATCACTTGGAAATAATTGGGATGAGAATAATGATATTGCATATTTGGCTGAAACACCGGTTAGTTATTAATTATAAATTTATTCTTAAATCTATTTTCACTAATTGTTTATTTTTTGGTTAACAGAGTAAATCATTGGCAACAGATTCAGGATTTTTATTTTCACCACCAAGTATTGTTAAAGATACATTTGGTGATTCTGGTTTATTACTTGATTCCGTTGATAAGAAAAATAATTCAATATTAAGTAATTGTAGTGGTAGTAGCAATGGCAGTGGCAACAGTACACAGGTATTTAATTTATATAATAATATACGCCATGAAAATAATCAACAAGAATTATTACAAACTTATATTATAAATAATAGTAATAATAATGATAATAATACAAGATTATTAAGTGTAAATAATAATAATAATAATAACATTAATCAAAATAATAATTTATGCTATAATACAAATAATATACAAATAAACGATGCTAATCATGTTGTAATTAGAAATAATATTACAAGTACAAATGTCAATTCTAGTTTAATTAATAATAATAATAATAATGATAACAACAACAATATTAATATTGGTAATAATAATAATAGATTAATTAATTTTACAAATCAAAATCAACAATTAATAAATCGAAATAATAATGCAATGAATAGACAACAACAACAAGAGCAGCAACTTCATCAACAACAACAACAGCATTTATCTAATGATTTATTAAGTATAAAAGAGAATTTAAATAATATTTATGCATATAATCCATTTGCTGATGAAAATGATAAATTATTAAAATTTCAATTATCAAAATCAATATTTACAAATAGTCAAAATAATAATCGTAATAGTAATAAATTATTATTACAACAAAACCAACAATCAGCAACAACATTTGGTTTTGATCGTACTAATTTAATTGGTAATAGTCAAATATTTAATGAGAAATCACAAATTTATAGTAATCAAAAACAGCAGCAGCAACAATCACAACATCAAAATGAACAAATTTATAATAAAAATTTTTATAATATTTTTAATAATAACAATAATAGTTTAATAGCAAATCAAAATAATTCGTATTATAATAGAAATAATAATAATAATTTAGTAACATCAACAGTGACTAGTTTAGAATCGCAACAGCAACAATTATTAAAGAATAATACTTGTTTGTCAGTTGTTAATAATAATTATAATAATAGTAATACTGGTGATTATATGAATTATTATAGAACATCATCATCAGCAACAACGACAACAACATCAACACCATTGAATAGTGATAATAGTAATGATATGCTGATTGATAATAATAATGATGGTGGTGGTTCACAACATAAGACAAATTATAATTATATAAATGATGAAAATTTATCAAATTTAACATCTGCAACAACAGCATCATTAAATAATGCATTTCTATTAAATGATTTTTTATAAATTTAACGTCTTTATCCTTTACTACTTTGCACTTAAAATTTTACAAATCGTTTATCCTTTTTTTTTTTTTTTATATATTTGTATATTTTTATTTTTATTATTTATCCTAAAATGTGCAATTATTGTTTTCTAATTATTTACTTTTTATTATTTATTTTTAACACCACCACTATTATTTTACCCCTTACAAAAATAATGAATATAGAGATAGATTAACTCTTATTACGTTTTGTGTTATCTGAATTTTTTTAAGAACGCTGTTGATTGTCTGTTTCATTGTTTGCTGCATTCTCTTTTATTTTTAATTGTAAAGCATTGATTTGATTTGTTTAATTATTAATTAATTAATCTATATATATAAATAGTTACTTATCAATAGTAATGTTGGATTAAAAAGAAAAATTAATTTATTAAAAGGAAATAGGAAGGAAAAAAAAGTTTTTTTTTTTTATTACCGTACTCTTAAAAACAGTTTTTTTTTTTTTTTGTTAGTCGACAGGACCAAAATAATTATAAGGGAAAAATTACAAATAAAAAAACCAAAATAAAATTAATAAAAAAAAAAATTATTCACTATAAGGGGTAGGGTAGGGGCAGATAAATTTCTGTAATTTTTTTTTTAGGGGTGTTATTAATTAAAATGAAGAAAATTTCTTTGTTGTGTTTTTTTTTGTTTAATTTATTTATTATTTTAATTTATTTTCGTTTTTATTTTATTTATTTTTTGGCTTTTTTTTTTTGCATCGTTTTATAATAATCGGTGTAGGAAATTCATTTTTATGAAGGTTGTTGTTAGTAGTAATAATCAAAAATTATTAGGTGTGTCGAAATTTGATTATAAATGCGAATGAAGGGGAGAGAATTAGGGAAGATTAATAAAAAAAAATAGGATATAAAAGGTGTTGGAAAAAAAAAATGCCAAGGGTTACTTTATTATATGTTGCGTGTATTGTGGAGTGAAGTAAAATTCGCATGAGAAAAGAATTTTTAGTTTTTTTTTTATTTATTCTTTATTTTCAAAGAATTTTTTTTTTATTATAATTTATTATGATTTTGATTTTATAAATGCGTTATGTTGATTAAGAAGAAGAAGAAGAGTTTAGAATTGTATGTTTTATTATTTGTTGCACCACGTTAATTAGTAATTAAGAAACCCAATGAAAAAAAGTACTTTTATTTAAATTTAATTTAATTTAATTTATTTATGCACAATAAAAATATTATTTAATAAGATAATGGACTAAATGAATAAAAGAAAAACAGAATAAGATTTGAGGGTTTTATTCATAGCAAGGGTTGGTTCTCTTTGTTGTTGTAGATTTTTGTTTACAAATCTTTAGAACAAAAAATAAACAAACCAATGACACTATGTACAATAATATTAAACAAACAAAAAATGATTTAATTAATTAAATTAAATAAAATAAAATTTCTTATTTATTAAGAACCAAAGATGTAAAAATTAATTTTTAGTTTTAATTTAATTTAACTAAAAAGCAAAAAAAAAAAAACACACAAAATATTCACAATTTACCAGTAACTTAATTATAAAAGTAATTTATTTTTAGTTTTAAAGTTTATCAATAAGATTTGATTAATTAATTGATTAATTGAAAAAAAGAAAGAAGAATTATGATGATGACAAAACAATTAAATGTAATTTAAAGCTAAAGAATATTACAAGGCGACAGATTTTTGTCTTGATTTTGTTTAGTTTTTTATTATTATTAATAATTAATAATAATACAAATACAAACATACTAAAAATAATTAATAATGAATTATAAATAAAATAATAAATCTTTAATTAACTTGGGTGGGGAGAAAGAAAAGAAATAATTAAAAAATAATTTAATAGCAGATGATTAGCTACCAGATTTGTTTTGTCCCATATTTTCTACTATCTAAGTAATTAATAATTAAAACAATCAATCAATCAATGAATAATAATATTAATGAAAAAGAAGACACAAGCAAAAAAAAGTCATTTATAATTTAATTTAATTAATTTTTAATTGTTTTTATTTTAGCACAATTAATTCTTTTTTTGTTTTGTGTTTCGTATTCTTTAATATTTATTTATTTAATTTTTAATTTATTATTTTTTCAAATTATTATTGTTTTCTAAAAAAAAAAAACAAACAAACAACTAACTGAGTACAGAATACAGAACAGAAAAAAGGGAAATTAATTTTGAATTTATTAATTTATTATTTATTTATTTAAAATGTGTGAATTATTTTTTTTTTAATTAAAAAAAAGTTATTTGATTGCGGAGAGAAATTTGTGTGTGTGAAACAAAACCACAAAATGAATTTACAAAATATTTTTATTTTTTTTTTATAATATATTTATTATTTATGTAAAATAATATTAATAATGAAAAGAAAAGAAAAGAAAAAGATAAATAGAAGGAATTTAAAGGAAAAGAAATAAAAGAAAAAATCGTGCAAAGGGAAATTTGTAAGGAAATCGTGTAGTAATAAATCGTGAAGAAAAAGGGAAATTTTATATAAAACACAGACTATTACTTTTGAAAAGTTGCGTTAAATTTAATTTAATTTAATTAATGAAGAAGAGAAATTGTCTGAGAAAAATTATTATATAATATCTGTCCACAGTAATTGTTGATCATATTGCGAAAGAGAAATTATTAACCAATCAAGAAATTACCCAAATTAATCCTCACATACATAATTTGTTTTGAAAATGTTTATTTGTGTTTATTTAAAATTTAAAAACCCACCACCACCACCACAAACTCAGCTCATAAATCTCACTAAAACACTCATTAATTAATTTACCTCAAACAAAACAACACAACCACCCCCCACTTAAATAACAAAATTTATTAATTTTCTTAATTAATTTTAAGTTTTTTTTTTTTTTTGTTTTATTTAATTTAATTTAATTTTAATTACAAGAAAATATTTATTTAATATCCTCTTTCACTCAGGTTTGTATAGCAAATTATTAAAAAAAAAAAAAAACTTTAATTTTTAATTGCTTTAAATATTTTAGTTAATTTAATTAGAAAATAAACGAACAAAAGAAAATGACAAATAATTTATTTCCATGACCCAATTATTTGTTGTTTGAGTCTGTGCTTTAAAGGAATATTAGCCAAGACAAATGTTTTTCATTGGTCGCCTGTTTTTCTTCTTTTTTTTTCTCATAATTTTATTTGCTTTTATGAAAAGAGTTAATTAATTATGATTAAAAATAGAGAGAGAGAATGAATTATTTTTATTAAATATTTATTATTTTATTTATTTCGTTGACAATTAATTGACAGATTTTATATGAATTTTAGTAAATTAAATCTTTATCATCTTTTGTGTTAATTTTTTTCTCTTCTTTATTTAATTTTATTCCTACTTTTCAATGTAATGTTTATTGATGATGATAAGAATTTATCATTTATATTGATTGTGTGTTTTATATTAATTTTTTCTTTACTTTATTATAATTTGTTGTATTTTTCACTCTCGGTGTAAATTCCTATTGCAAAAAAAAAAGTTTCTTTTCCTTTAATTTTTTTTTTCTTTTTTTCTTTTTGTTATTTTTTATTATTATTTTTGTTTAAACAATGCGATGATGATTTTTCCTATTTATTATTTATTTATTATTTTTTTTTTTTTTTTGTATTTCCCAATATAAAATATTTATTATTTGATAATAAAGCAAAAGGAAAATAGAAAAAAAAAAAAAAATGAAAAACTTGTTGTAGTTGAAAATAAAAAATAAAAACTAAATTAGTATAAAAACTATTAATTAATTAATTAATAAATAAATTAATTAAAAAAAAAAATGAATAAATTCTGTCAAATTAATTGTCAAATAAAAATAATTAAAAAAAAAAAATTTTTTTTGTTCGTTTATTTTTTATTATTAATTTAATTAATTATCCAAGATGTTAATTTTTTTGGTATTAATTAAATAACCTTGACCTAATTTCCTTTTATTTTTATTTATTATTTTATTTTTTTGCCTCCTTTTATTATTATAAATAAAAAAAATGTAATTAATTGTGTAAGGTGGGTTTAAAAGAAAAGTTTTCCTTCAAAGAATTTTTTTATGTTATACCTTGAGAGAAAGACACACCTGGTGTATTATTTACCCTTTGTTGTATATTTCGTTGTTACTTTGTAGTTGCTACCATTGTACTATAATGTGTTTTACCTTTAGAAACAACATGCTATTGTGTGTTGCTACAAAACTTTTTATTTATTTTTTTAATCATTTAAATAACAAAGAAATATTAATAACTTAATTGAAAAAATTATATATTTGAGTGAGAGTAAGTGAGTGAGTGTGGTCTTTTTTGTTCCATTGAATTTATTTACCTTTTAACAATAATTACTGTGGTCAGATGATACGTTTTTGATGTATTAATCGTGTGAAGAGATTTTGAATTATTAACTATGGAGAGTATTATGGAAGGACACTATGTGGAGTATGCGAAAATTAAGAATAAAAATCACCAGATGTTTTTGTTGGATCTTGAACTATCAATCAAATGAACAGAATTTATTACCATCGATGATTTTACATTAAGTGCGTAAATAAATTTGGATTCGGGATGCAGAATTGAATCGATAGCAGCAGCACCACAAAAAAAAAAAAGAAAAAACGTTACGGATTCATGGAATAAATCTTTGCGATTTGTTTATACTTGGAAAATTTTATTTTTATATTTGGAATAATACCAATAATTTTCACAGATTATATTTAACAGCCGATTCTATTTATTTATTATGAAGAAATTTTCTTGTTTCTCCTAAATCACATAAATGTTTTTTTTTTTTTAATTTCTTCATATGTTTACACTAAAAATAAGTGTGGAATGAATATTTGTTTAAAATAATTAATTTGATTTTGTTTAATTAATTTTTTTTTTCAGAATTCCTCTGTTGTACGATGTATACGCTTTGAAGGTGATGGTAATAAAAAGAGGAAAAATATGAATGAGGACGAGGAGAATGATGATGATGATGATGGTGATGATGTTAATGAGGACGATGATGATGATTTTATTATTTCAAATGATTTAAAATTGATAATTAATGAAAAGAAAAGCAATAAATTAAATGATAAGAATAATTCTAATGACAATAATAATATTGATGAAAAAAATTGTAATAATAATAATAATAATTTAGAAATTGAAAATAGGAATAAAAGTTTACGTAATAATACAAATATTGATAAAATAACGAATGAATCAAAGGTAAATCAAATAATATAAATCATACATAATTTCTAATAAATTATTAATTGAGCAAATTTATTTTCTATTTAAAAAAAAAAAAATTAGGTTTTAGATCCGAAATGGGAGAAATTTGCATGTGGTAAAACCAGAGACCAATTATATATGACACAGCAGGCACATATGTGCTTAAAGAAAACAAGTTTACAGCCAAGATCATTAAATTTTTATAATAATAATAATAATTTGTTCTAATCTAGTTATAAAGAGATGGCGGTAGTAATCGTTTGAAAGATATTTTTCTTTTCTTTTAATGATAATTTTCCTTCTTAATCTTTTTTTTTTCTTTTCTTTTTAATTAATTTTTTTTTGTATTTGAAAAGTATTTTTTTTGTGTAGAGTTTTTTTTTTTTTTTCGTGTGTTAAATGTTTTCTTTTTTTTTTTCCCCTATTTTTTCACGTCTGTCAATGTTTTTTGTCTTAATTTTCCTTTAATTTTTGGTTTTTGTAAGTTTTGAACGAAATATTTTATTTATATCGATTTGGATTGGTTAATTTAATTTAAAAATTCTTTTTATTTATATATATATATATAAAGAGAAAATAATTTATAGCCGTTTTTTTTAATTAATACAAAAAAAAATAAAAAATTATAAGCAATGAAACTAGAGTTAAATTATAAATGAAAAATTTATTAAATATCCTTTTGCGTTTATGAATAATTTTTAATTTTTTTTTTTTTTTTTTATATAAATAAATTTAGATATAACAAGATTATAGTAATTTACTTTGGTAATTATTAAACTAATTTAATAACAAATATAATTATATAAAAAAAGAAACAATAAAAAAAAAAAAAAGAAACTATTATATATAAATATATGCAAAAACAAATTTTTATAAAATGTGAAAAAGAAATAATTAAATATATAATATATATTATAAAAGATACGTTTAGGTTTAAGTAAAATAAAATAAAAACGAAAATAAATCAATAAGAATTTTGTGTTTTATTAAATTTTATTATTTGTAGTACACAGGTACGATAATATTGTTTGAAACAATTCTGTTTCTCCCCTTATGTGTAGACCACATCGTACAATAGTAATAAATAATCTAATAACGGTAGATCTATCGCATCTTAACTTAAGGTAACGATTAACAATAACAGCTAAAAACAGATACAGATTGTTCCACATTTCTATTTCTAATCCACTTTTATATTCTTTTAACATTAAACCGTCACAAAAGTGAATTCATATTAGAATTGTCTATACGAAAATCTATTTGGGAAATAAAAAACTAAAACGTTGCATATGAATCAATGCAGTCATCGTAAAATCTCAGCACAATAGTTTTCTTTACTAAAGGACGTGACAGAGAATTTTAGTACTTGAATACCGATCCTCCACATCAAACATCAATTAACTCAAGATTTTTAATATTAATTCTACAAAATCAGCATTTTCTATTGTTAATTAATTCCACAATTATCATCATCATCATCTGCTTAACGTTTAAGTTTGTAGGTGATAACCACCTTGTTAACATTTAATCATTCAAGTACTGAATCAATAAATTCATTTTTATGCAAATTTTGATTTTATTTTTTACTAGCGCACTGTGTACGGTTGTGACGTCAAACATTATATGACGTCAACCTTTTTTATTTATTTTCTGTTTTTTTACTTTTCAATTCAATTTGATTACATAGATTGCCTATTTATTTTATTAGCTAGATTTATAGTCAGAAAAACCTTTTAAAACAATTTTCTATCAGAATCAGAATATAAATTTGACCTAAATATTTATCGGAAAACGGAAAAATCAATGGAATAACCGAATTATTATTGATTTTTATCCTTTTATTTGTTGTTATGCGATTCTTATGTGATTCTTAGTGTTGCGAAGGTGACGGCGTGGCTTTAATACAGAAACGTTAAGTGTCATTCAACTACGATTTAATCGATTAAAATTCGAAATTATGTTATGCCCAAAGGACAATATGTAGTTAAATGGAGATTGAAATTCATAAATATTGTTCACGCTTCATAAAGGATTAATAAACTGACTGGCAAATCGTTTTTAAATTTAAATGAATTCGATGGTGTTTTGATTGAGGACTATTTACTCGAAAATGTTGTGAGTAGACAGAGAGAAAATTGTTTTTGCTATTTAAAGGCGGAAATAGAAAAAAAAATCTTTAAACGTCTAAATGGACGGGAAATATCTTATTTTGTACCTTCGCCGCTAAATAATAATAATGACATTGCAATCTAAAGAACTTTCCGAGTTTCAGCATTGATTCTGTCGTAATTTTTGTTCAGATTGATTACCGAATCTTTTTTCTTGATCCGATTTCAATTCAATAAATACGACAGGGAAATCTCGTTTAAAAAAAAAAATTCAGGTTTCAGTTCTGAACATAACGCGAAATATGTAAACAAAATTTAATGTAATTGAACCGATTTAACGTAAATAAAAAGTTAATAAAAGAGTCGAGAAATTTATCAAACATTTCGATAGGAAAAACAATTTTTATAAACTAAATCCAGAAGGAAAACTTTCTTGGATGCTTCTTCTTCATTTAATCTTTCTAAAGTCCTTTTAATTTTGTTT
Organism: Ptychoptera albimana; assembly: GCA_961205885.1. Taxonomy (NCBI): domain Eukaryota; kingdom Metazoa; phylum Arthropoda; class Insecta; order Diptera; family Ptychopteridae; genus Ptychoptera; species Ptychoptera albimana. Next base: position 24,125,235 of record OY540804.1, read on the forward strand.
GCTATTAGTTTTAGTTTTTTATTCACAAAATTTACTGCATTGCATATCTTCTTCCTTTTTTGTGTGTGTGTGTTTTTTTTTTCATCCACAATTTAAATTTTATTATTGGCATACTGCCAAATGCTGAGCAGGGATTTTTTATTTTTATTTTTTATTTGTACATATTACAAAATAATGTTTTTTTTTTAACTTTTCGATCTGAATTATGTAATTAAATTTGCTTTATGTTACATAACTGCTGTTTAAAACGAATTTTTTTCATTGTGAAAAGCATTGAATACGGAATTATAAAAATGAAGTTGGATGATTAATGGGTGTAAAGGTAATGAAAAAATAATAAATTACAGGTGCTGTGGTAACGTTGGCATTCAAAAATGTTTTATTATTACATTACGCATAATTAAGCTTTAATATTACACTGAAATTATATGGTTTAACAGGTGAATTAAAGGTTTCCGTAGGGTCGTTTTAAAGTGCCTTTTGCTGTTTCTAGTTTCTACTTTCGAGTTTCCAATGAATTTCGTTTTATTTATTTTTTTTGTTTTTAATGTTAAATGTTGACACCGCATATCATCTTATTTTAAATTTACTAAAATTATTATCTATTCCTTGGAAATTAATTATTTTTACCGGCGCCGTGGAAACTCGTGTATATATCGCCCCCACCTATATGCATAATTACCACTCTCTTTCTCTCTGTTGTTAATGAGAGCGTTAACCAGTTGTCAAAAAATTGTTTACAAGCAGCCGGCGCACTGTCTGCTTGTCAAAATAAAGTTTACAAATAGTTGTGTCGTCGTTTGTTTATTTGTTTTTGTTGTTGTTGTTATTTTTAACACTTCCATAAAAATAATGACAGATCATATTGAAACGCGTGGAAATCGAAAAAATCAACAAAATCAAGGTATCCGCCGAAGTTATGATTCAATATTTAAGGTTATGGTGTTACGTGCTGCTGAAGAAACAAATAATTGTGTCGCTGCAAGAAAATTTAAAGTAACCGAAAATAATGTAAGACGATGGCGTTCCCAAAAGCAAAAACTATTAAATGCGAATGCCACAAGAAAGGCATTTCGTGGACCGAAAAAGGGACGTTTCGAGACAATTGATAATAAAGTTATGGAATATGTGAAAGAGATGCGTGATACGGGATTACCAATAACCAGAGATACATTACAGACAAAAGCACGTGAAATAGCAAGAAGTCAAAATATATCGGAAACCGAATTTAAAGCGAGTCTGGGCTGGTGTAAACGTTTAATGATACGATTTGAAAAATTTAATACGAACACAGCGCAGAATGAAACGTTATGGGAAAATATTATCGTTGATTGCGATTGTGAATACGGTAATCAGTTTAGTGATGATGAATCTGATGTTGAAAATCCGGTTGCGGTTGCTATTGCCGTAATTGGATCAAGCGACGAAGTGGCCGTCTAATTATTTATTTTATTTATGCCTTTGTGATTTTAAAGTGGAGAGTAAATGGAAGCAAACAAAAACGGAACTGGTTTCCCAAATGTTTAATTTGTATTAAGTTGTTGTAATAAAGATGTTTATTTTTTAAATTTTTTATTGATTATTTTGCATTTTATTGAAATTTTCCAGCGGTGTCCATTAGTTGATTAATACAAAATGGGGTCGCCTTATAGTCGCGTGAATGCATTTGCGCATTTCACGTGTTTATTTAGTGTTTGTATATGGTTGATACCATCAAATATTGCTTGTAATAGGTCAGTTATCCATGAATATATTACAAACTAGATCCGTTGGTGTTTATCGTATTGAATGGAAGCACAATTTTGCCTGCTGATTATTATTTATCGAACGGTTTTCAAGTAACAACGAATCCATCCTAATAAAACGTATACTGCATGTCATTTCTAGTCTTACCTTCACATTTCTAATGCGTTTTGTTGAATCACCATGACAAAATAATTCCACTGGGAATTATATAAACGAGAACAAACTGTAAGCAAGTGAAAAATGTCTTTGTCTCTAACACATACACACTGTAATTGTTTGAATAAACCGAATTCACTTCTAAGAAACCGGCCAATCACATCGTGGAAATGCAAAAGAAAACGAAAAAATTCCACCAGGTGTAAGCGCACCACGAATAATTTCAAAAAAAAATAAATAAATAATTTTTCTCATTTTTTTGTTTGTTTGTTTGTTTTTCTCATAAATCAATTTTTATTTTTCTTTTCTTTTTTTTTTTATTCTTTTAATATTTAAAAAGGCGTACGGCAAATATTTAATTTAATTTATTAATTTAATTTTTATTAATTCCATATTTATTTTTTTTTTTCTTTAGTTTACTAAATTAATTAATTTTCTTTTTAATTTGAAATGTAATTAGTTTGCCCAAATTGTTTAATTAAAAAAAAAATTATTTTTTTTTTCTTTTCTTTTTTTTTATATTTAAGGCGACGATAATTTTTTTTTCTTTTTCTTAATTTTTTAAGTAAATATTTTCTAATGTTTTTTTTTTTTTTTTTTTTTTTTAGCGATTAAAGAAATTTTTTTTATTCCCTAAATAATTTAACAAATTTAATTAAAATAATTTTTCTTTAGTTTTAATATAATTAACAATTAATATTATTTAACATTATTTGTTTATTAATTTTTTTTTATTTTTTTTTTTTTTTGCAAAGTAACTAACCTAATTTTTGGTTTTAATATAATTAATTAAATTTTTCTTTTATTTATCGCCTAACGTTAATAAAATTTTTCTTCTTTTTCTTTTATAATAAATCGTGTTTTTTTTTTTTGTTTTCTTTTCCTTTTAGCAAAAATAAAATTTCATATATTTTTTTTTTTTTTTTTTTTTCATATTTTCTTAATTAATTTATTTAATTAATTTTTTGTATTAGTTTTAAACTTAATGGGTGGTGTGGAGAAGAGTATTTTGGGTATTTCAGAAAGTTTTAATAAAAATAATATATTTGTGGTTTTTGTTGCTTTATTTTATTTTCTTCGGAAATTACTAGAAAATTCCTTTTTTAATTTAATTAAATAGTTTTTTTTTGTCCTCTTCTTTTTATTAATTAATTAACGAATAATAATTAAGGCTTTAAATTAAACAAAAAAAAAAAGAAGAAGAAAATCTAAATTTCTTCACATTTGACTTAAAAATAACAAAACAAAAGGGGATTAAAGTTTAAAAAAAAAAAAAGAAAAGAAAATGGAAGGAAATTTATTATTTAAATGGCGTCAATGGCGCTTGTGTTTTCAGATTATAGAAAATCCTGTTTGTTGTTGCTTTAACTATTCAGTTGAGTTAATTACGTTTTATTCGAGTTAGTTAAAAGTCATTTAAAGTTTTTTAGTTTTCGTTGTTTCCTTTTTTGTTCAAAATTTAATAATTTATGACTTTTTGTTTGTAACTTTTGCCAAAGCACGTACGGGGATAATTCTAATTGAATAATAAACAAAAAAAAAAAAACATTCTTCTCCTGTGTAATTTGATTTAATGTTTTTACACAACTTTTGTTTAAACGAATTAACAAAATTTAATTGAATTATTAATCGTTTTAAGAGACCAGTTTTACTGTTTAATTAAATTGTTTCGTTGTGTTTACCGAATGTTACTTAAATGCTTAACTAAAAACCGAGGGTTTATAGAATGACAACAACAAATAGTGCGCGTTTATCTGATAACATTTTGACTGAAGAAAAATAATTATCGTTTTCCACGATACACCTGCTGAAACACTCTGTAAAGTGATTTAAAATAAACAAATTTGTTTAAGTTTAAATAGATCATAAATTACTACAATATGCTTCAACGGAAGTACGTTAAAAACAATAAAAATTTCCATTCCATTCCTTTTCCCACCATATAAAAACGAATCAATGATAAAATAAAAATTAACAAATTCTGAGTAATTTTAGAGATTTATTTGCAAAAATTCATTTTCTAACTAGAAAAAATTAATTAAAATTTGCTTCTTCGTGGTTGTGTGTATATGTATATATGTGTGTGTGTGTGAAAATAAATTTTCTTCTTTTTTTTTTAATCATCTATTTCCATGTGTAAATTTTATGTTGCATTTTGTGGCTATTTTTTTTTTTTTTAATTTATTTATTTAAAATAATTTTTTTAAGTGAATAAGTAAGTAAGTAAATAACTTAATTTAACAGTGGGTGGATTTTAATTATTTTTATTTATTTTTATCTTTAAAACGTTGTTTTCCTCCTTAAAAACTACATTTTTTCCTTTTTTTTCTTTAATTCTATTAAAAGCTCTATTTTAGTTTGATTTAATTTTTTTCATGGGTTTTTTTTTTATAACTTCTTTTTTTAATTAAAAACTAATCTTTATGGCTAGTGACTTTTTATTTTGTGTGTTTTTTTTTTTTTTTTTAATTCCTTCACTTTAATTTAATATTAAGTAGTAAGACGTTTGGTAATTTAACGTAATTTTTTTTTTTTTATTTTATTTATTCTGTCTATTA